>VYXH01002573.1:664419-762942 GCA_013397275.1 Burhinus bistriatus | reverse complement strand
GGTCTTCCACTCTGGAAATACTGCTGCAGTATTTTTAATCTATAAGTAAGGCCAGTTGCTTTCAGAACCCATGTAAACATGGTGTGTCTGTGATGTCCTGCAGCAGATAGTCCAAAATATCAGCGGTGGCTCACGTGAAGCTCTTCCATTGTTTTGGACCTGCCACCTGCTTCAGGTTCTTGTACCGCAGCAGTCAGTGGAGACGTGGTTAGTCCCTGCTCAGCTTCTCTGTCACGCGTGACTGTACAGACCTTTTTGTTGTACTCTTGCCAATCAAAACATATAAAAGGGGGAAAAAGTGTCACATGATGATACAAGGTCATTCTTGCCAAAAATAGAAGAGGGATCTGCAAGATATGTTTCTTATGAAGAAGTATGAATTAATACATGGAAGCAGTTTTAACACGGAAAAATTGGGGGAATGATGAGAGTGAAAACACTGTGTTTTACTTACCCTTCACAGTAATTTTCAGTTAAACAGGTCAATCCGTGTTGCTCAGTTTTACTTATGTATGTATGGGAGGGGGAAATTAGTGCTGAACTTGAATTCAAGTGAATCTTACTTTCTCTGTAATAGCTATTTGCGAAACCATTTCAGGATGAACTACAAGAAACAATTTCTGCTCATGCAGCAAAAGAGCAAACAGCTGAATACTCAGACGACTTTGAGAGTGATGAAGATGGCATGTTAAACGGTAAGACAATTAAATATTCTTCCTCGTGTTCTTTCCTTTCTTAACTCATTACTAGATCACAGAGAATCTGATTTCATGTTCCAAGATTTCATATTTTAACAACTTTTAAATCACTTCATCCTCCCCTTCCAAGTTAGGAGCAGAATTCCCAGAGAAATCAGTGGTGGTGCCAGCCAGATGCAGTCTGTGCTGTTTCCTGCAGTTGTGATGGCCAGTTTCACTCCATAGCTGTATCGTTTACTCTACACCTGGATGACTGTGAATGAAAGTGGATATCAGAGAGAAAGCCATGCTGTTGTCTTACCGTTTTCCCAGTCTGGACAATCAGCGAATAAGGGCTGCAGGGGACACTACAGAGCATGCTTGCCTGGCCATGTACACGAACCAGGAACAGGTTTGATCTGCCTGTTTTTCTTGGGCCAGGATGCATTTGATATTTGGTGATGTTTTTGTTTAGTCTAATGAGATTGGCCGAATGGCTCTTCTTCCTCCTGATACAGTGCTGCACATTAAGGGAAATATGAATCTTAAATATCATAATGTATTTTTAAAAGGAATTCTTCTGTGTCCTGTTTTTCATTCACATCTGAAATATCTTTTTAAAGTTCATGGGACGTGTTGATTTCCCTTTGCTGACAAGATTTAGAAAAAAGCTCCTTCTACATTAAATATGTTACTCAACTATCATGACATTCTTTTGTCATCTTTCTTGAGCTTTTGAACGCTGAAATAAAGTCAATTAGAAATAACAGGTTACTGGAAGATAAAAATATTTTTGTTAAGTGTGAACCTTAGCATTGGAGCAGGTATCTCCTTTGAGTATCTTCTAGTAGATTTCAGATACGACAGAAGTGAAGAGAATAGAAGGGGAGGATGGATTCTGGTAGCCAAACATGCCTAGCTTTGTTGTTGCCTTGCTTCCACTTCTTACGGCACTGGAGACATAGTTTTTTAGAAGGGATTTAAACTGCATGACAGATAAGAATTAACTAATGAATATTTGAAGTATTTTCTTCAGATTGGGTCAATGGAAACAGATGACAGGAAAGGAAGTAGAATAAGGATCTAGTTTGGTGGATTTGCAGGGATCACAGGTGCAGAAAGAGAAATGCTCCGAGACTTAAGTCAGGAGAGTGTTATATGAAAAATACTTTAAAATTATAGAAGATATAATTTCTGTATCCCATTTTTTTCCACTTGTTTCAAATGGAAATTGATAATGTGCTATTTTCAGGTATTGGGAAAGAACTTCATGAAAGTAATTCAGGTGCTGAAAGCACTAAGGAATCAGTTGCTGTTGAGAGTCCTGTCTCAGATGATGATGCTTCACAAAAAGCAACAGATTTGGAAAACAAAGCTGCTGATGACTTGACTTTATACTTTCATAAAAAGAAGCTTCAGCAAGTAGTGCTTTTAGAAAGTGAAAACATATCAGATGACAGAAAAGATGGTGAAGAAGAATGTTTGAAAAGTCAAAATGAGGGCGATGACAGAAAAAATAATGAAGAGTGTTCAGCTGCTGAAGAGGTACCATGTGATAATAGTAAAAGTGAGCACTGTAATGACTTGCCTATTCGTGAACTACAGAAAAAAAGAAATCAAGAGGAAAACAAACCTATACCAAAGCCACGGGTGCACAAAACAAGAAATGCTTCAGCATCAGGTGAAAAGAAAGCATTTGAATGTTGTTGCTCTTACTTGCTTAGCCATATTACAGTATTTTAAAGTGGTGTAATTTGGGTTATTTTCTGCGTTAAGTATCAGCTACTTTGGTTTGCAGGGAATTTATTCAACATTATTCTAAAAATACATGTTTTGATAACCTCCAGCTGCCGGGAGGTAAACTGAACCAGTGTGGGCCAAGTAGCACAAGGTGCCTATGTACCTTTTCCTTTCAGGAGATGAAAAACAGCTGTTTGGGTACTTTAAGTCCAGCTCTCTATCAGTGCATGTCCCTGGAAGGTGTGGGAGGGCTACAGAGTTGCCTCTTCTGTGTGTGCATAGCACAGAAAGCCATAATCACACAGAGTCTACAGCATCCACGCACCCTTTAATGGAAAGATCTTTAAACAGGCATCCCTTCTCTATCACCAGTGAAGTGGGACCACAGTGTTCGCAGATATAATGTTGAAAGCGTGATGCTGGGACATCGTGATGCTGTAATGTAACAGAATGTCACAAAATGAGCTGTAACCAAAACATTTGTGAGTGGTAGACTGCTCATCATCACAAAGTTAAAACTTCAAATGATCTTTCACTTTGAAGATATTGAGCCACTTTGGATGTATAGTCAAACATGTGAAAAAAGACCTTTAATGTTTCATTGTAAGAATAGCTAATTCATTTTTAATATGCAAAGCAGAACTTGGAATTCTGCTAATTGACTATATGTGCTTTTACAAATTTAAAATGTCAAAAGACTTCATATTTTTTATCTACTTCGTAATAGGAGAAGAATTTTTCTTGTTTGATGTTGAGAGAAATTTATGGCTGGTTGTTACGTGTGATGGAAGATTACAACTTTGAAATTGGTAGAGAATGATTAGCGATATCAGCTGCTGTTTTTTCTTTCCACATGGTGGCACCAAAGTCCTAAATATTTGAATGTGCAGCTGGGCACTGCAGGTGCCTCTCTTTCCTGGACAGTATGTCTGTGCCAACTGGCAGAAAAAAATTTTCTTCATGTGTATCTAAGTAGTGCAGTGGTAGTAGCATATTATCTTCAGTAATCAACCATTGTAAATTTTCTTATATTAGATAAATTGATCCCTGTCCAACAGAGGAGGTGACTATGCAGACATTAGTCAGCTTTTTCTGCTCCTTTGATTTTTCTTGTGATTTACTTTATGGAAAAGCTGTCAGTGCACTTGTAGGAATATTGTTGTGATCTGTTAGCTCCCTAAACTTCACACTAATTATATAATTAGACTTTATGCTGCTGAGTGTGCTGGATGGGCATGGTGATTCACCCATTTCCTGCGATAGATTTGAATGAACTAGGACTTAATAAGAAATGCTTTCATGGCAATGGGCAGAATTAGATACGCATTTCTGTGTGGATTGGCATATGTAAAGAAAAAGGCAGGTAGAAACCCATTGTATGGCTTGTTCTTGTTGGTGGCAGGGCAAGGGGAAGAAAACAAGAAGAAGATCGGATAACTGAATAGGAGGAAGGTGAGGGGCCAGAGGATAGGAAGCTGTTATGAAACTGTTGCTGGTGATTCTACTGCCCAGTAACTGCCTTAGGGAGGGAAGAGAAGTCACTGAAGAAGCTAGAAATATACTGAAAGCCCTCCTCTTTGGCTGCATTTCTCATGATATCTCCTCCTGCCCAAGGTTGTCGTGTTCTGCACCATGCAAAGAGAAGCAGTCTTCCCCCTGTATCTTCTCTAGTAGATAAAGGGACAAGCAGAATAGCAAAAAGGTTTTCTTACAACAGTGCTATATTAGATACGTGCTCTCTTCTATATTTATGAAAACTCTGTCTCTCTAATTGCAGGTAAGCTCTTGAATGTAGTTTCAGTATATACACAGAGATAATAAATTGTCTATTTAGAGATTATATTAGAAGCTTTAAAACTTTCATTAAACTTTCTGAAAAAGTGGCTGTAACTCTTTATATAGCTGTCTGTATATGGCCTCACTGTATTAAGAAAGTTGTGCTATTATTTAAATAGCTCATTTAACTGAAAATAGTTGGTTGAATCTAACTTGACAAAACAGTGTTCCAGACTAAAATGTCTTTAAATAGGCATAACTGAAACTATAATGTTTATTTTCAGCTGAGAATATAATCATTCTTTCATTAGATGACTGTTATAAACCATTACCTCAACCAAGAAGTATTTTGAGAAAAAGTGGTCCTGTGAAAGACAATGAGCTTAGTAAGTCAGAAGGAAAAATAACTCCTAGAAATGGATTGTCTTCGTTTTTGGCAACATCATCCCTAACTACTCTGAATGCCCAAGCCATGGACAAGAAAAAGTTGCTTGCCGAAAGCCCTGGTGCTGAAGTAAGAGTATATGTGTTGATTTTTTTTTTTATTTTTTTTTTACCATTACATTGGAAACTTTTGAAACTAACTTTTATTTAGCTGACAAAATTTTCTGGAAGAAAAATAGGACAAAAATAGGAGTGGGAAAAAATGTCTTTGCCAGTAGCATTCTTATGATGAGGGGCAGGTAAAAGAACATCATTCTTTTTCTTTCTAACTAGAAGCTGGATTTTGTGATGGTTTGCAGCTTTATGTGCTGTTTGGTTTCATTTCTCCAAATTTAAAACAAGAATTATACTTCTAGAGGGTTCTGAACAAGCATTCTATCAAATTATTATAAAGTCAAGTTAAATTATGCTGATTTGTTATGAATTGCTAACTTAATTGTCACTTTCTGATCTAAGGGTCCATGGCTAGAAAGTACTTCACCACCATTTTCCATTAATTTTACTTCCCACAATGAAAGATCTGGAGACTCCAATTTACTGATGTGTGGAGAAGCACCACCTGCAAAAGGTAGAACTTGGATACATGCAACCAGATAAGCGTTGTCATTTATACCTCAGTAATATCTAATGGTCCAATACAAGTCGTCTTAAAAATCAGTGGCATTCTTCATTTCCTTTTTACTCTCTTTTAGTTCTTTCTCGTGTCCTTGTGTCTCCTTCTCTTCTGTTTTTGAGAACGGCCCAGCCTCATGTCTTGCACTTGTGTCCAAGTACATTATTATCCCAGGTATTGAGAAGTTTGACCCTAGAGGCATCCCAGGAATGGAGAGGAAGAGATTAAAGTTTGGGAATTCAGTTTTTGTACTTTGACTTGTGTCAAATGTATGCCTCATTGTCTAAGCATCTTTGAGACTTAGAACAAGCCATTTTAATTTCATTTTCTGTTATGCAGTCAACATGACTAGGGTAAACCTTTCACTTCTTTCTGCACCTTTTCCACAAAGTTTAATACAAACTAAGTAGCACTTTTCTATTTTTTTTTTTTTATTTGTGAATCCTTAACAGTTCTTAGGGGATGTGCAGACCCTTTAAGAAATATCAAATCTGTGGGCTTCTCAGCAGTATCCATTGAACTTACCTTTCTTAGTCCCCTTTTTCAGACTGGTTACAAAAAATCCAGGGACCCCAGGTTGAAAAGCACTGGAATAGGTTGTTAGACACCTTTTTTAATATGCTAAGGGAATCATGCTGGGGTGTAGTTTGCTGTGTGCAGGCCTGTAACAGGTAAGTACCATAGGCTATCAGATGCAGCAAGAAAAATGCTGCCTGTATGGCCTATGTAATGTCTATATGCTGCAGCCTAATGAGATAAAAGGTAGGACTTAGCTTGAAGAATTTAGTGCAGAAAGGTGAACAGAAGTTGAAAACTCAGGCAATGTACTAAGTAGTAAATAACAAATACGCTTAGACCTGTGTTTAATTTCAGTTCTTTTTTTATATCTTGCTGATACCTTGTATTAGCAAGTTTTTTTGGTATAACCTGATGCTTTTAAGTATTGTTAATGAATCAGTGTCTAAGGAGAGTTTGTATGGGGAAAAGGATATGAGCATCAATGTACTGGAATGGGTAGATGCTCCAAGTGCAGGGACAGCATAAGATAAAAAGAATGATAAAGGTGGTGTTGTCAGGACAAAGGACGACATAGAAACAACAATGATACGGAGTCTGCAACGCAAGTGGAGGAAAAGGGATTGGAAAAGATTGTTTAAATATGATGCTGAAGTGTGCAGATGTAAGAATTTCAGGCAGACTGATCAAACATGTATAGCTTGTACTGTTAAGAAAGGAACTACAATAATAATGTTTACAGGTTTTATGTGGGATTTTTCATCTAACCATGGGAAAGTTAGTATTTTGTATCCATTTTGCAAACAGATCCAAACAGACTTGCTCGTGAAGTTCTGTGAAGTTCATGCTACAAAGCACTCATAGTCAGCGGTAAATCTGCTGTCTCCAGTGTCCTGTGCAATAAGTGCTGCAGCTTAATTAGAGTTGTACAGTTGCTGATGCCTACAGTTTATATACAGTTGTACTGTCTAGTAAATGTGAAGTAAAATATGAAAGTTTACCTATCAACAGAGGATAGAAAATGGTTCACATAAATTGGAGAACTGGAGAATGGATTGAGAGCAGCCCTGAGGAGAGGGATTTGGGGGTGTTGGTAGATGAGAAGCTCAACATGACACAGCAATGTGCGCTCGCAGCCCAGAAGGCCGACTGTACCCTGGGCTGCATCAAAAGAAGCGTGGCCAGCAGGTTGAGGGAGGTGATTCTGCCCCTCTGCTCTGCTCTCATGAGACCCGACCTGGAGGACTGTGTCCAGCTCTGGAGCCCCCAACAGAAGAAGGACATGGACCTGTTGGAGCGGGTCCAGATGATCAGAGGGCTGGAGCACCTCTGCTATGAGGACAGGCTGAGAGAGTTGGGGTTGTTCAGACTGGAGAAGAGAAGGCTCCGGGGAGACCTTATAGCAGCCTTCCAGTATCTGAAAGGGGTGTACAAGAAAGCTGGAGAGGGACTTTTTACAAGGGCATGTAGTGATAGGACGAGGGGTAATGGCTTCAAACTGGGAGAGGATAGATTTAGATTAGATACCAGGAAATCTTTCACTCTGAGGGTGGTGAGGCACTGGAAGAGGTCGCCCAGGGAAGTTGTGGAGGTCCCATCCCTGGAACTGTTCGAGGCCAGGCTGGATGAGGCTTTGGGCAACCAGGTCTCGTGGGAGGTGTCCCTGCCCATAGCAGTGGGGTTGGAACTAGATGATCTTTAAGGTCCCTTCAAACCTAAACCATTCTATGATTCTATGAAATTGAGAATTCTCCTTATCACCTCGAACTTACCTTGTAAATGTAGGTTAAAATTCTTTGATTGTCAGCATTGATATTCCTTTCTTCGGGTAACTTGGAGTTAATCTCTCATCCACAACTTATATTTCTTTTAAGAACCATAAGAAAATTGTGGAAGACTGTAATTTAGAATTTACCATGGCCTTTTTTGTTTTGTGTCTGAATTGTTTTACAAATTTAGATCTCTGTGTTAATGGCAGTTCAGATCTGATAAAAATATTTTTTAAGTGTTATTAATAAAGTGTTTCATAAATTATAATTTCACCACTTAGGCATGCATTTATATTGAGGTGATGGTTTGTTTAAATCTCCATTGCAGAATCTTTCCGTTATGTCCTTTGATGTCCCACACCCCTGAAAAACACCACACAATGAAAGTAGATTTTGTTACCCAAATTGTCACACAGACTTCATGAGTAGTTTGCTAGATGTCAGAAGAGCTCTTGTGGTGATTGCAATGGCTCTTGCTTTTTGTTTCTGCACTAGAACCATATTTGGGTGGTGAGGCAGATGGGAAGCTTTACCTTTGTCATGCTCACACATTCTATGACATTTGTTAAAACTTCAGCTGATACTCCAGTCTTACAGTTAAATACAATACAAGTGAATACTCTTCTTATTAGTCCATATAATTCTTAGGAGGAGGTATACAGAAAATACATTGAGAAATGATGAAATTCTTGTGAATGTGTCCTCTCAATCCTTTTTGTCCCATTAGATCAAGATCAGAAGACCAGCATCAGTGACTTGAAACTGGAGGACAATAGTAGAAAATCCCCTTCGGTGGCAGAAGTAAAGATGACTGCAGTATATGACAAAACGAAGAAATTAGAGAAGTCAACAGATAACAGTTCAGATGAAATGGTGAAAATACTGGAAGGGCAAATAGTAACTGATACAATACAGAAGGTACCAGTGACTGACCAGTCTGAGCATGGGGAGGCAAAGAACACTTCAAAGGACTCTGTCAAGGTATTATACGTATGCGTTTTTACCTATGTTTAGAATAATGTCCTAGGAGCACGGTAAAAAGTTTCATAAAGTTACTGTTGGTACCTTAAACATGTAGAACTCTGTTTGTAAAGCTGACAATTTATCTCCGGCTTCTAGAGCTGAGTTCTTACAAATTCTTTGTGGTTTCATGGAATATGTAGGGAATACCTTCTACACAAATCATTTAAACCAGATAAAGGTACTGAAATGTACATTTTCCAGTCTTCATGAAATACCTTTATCCAAGTGAAAATGTCAAATCTCTATTGTGAGGTTAGCTGAATTGGAATGAGCATGTTGGCAGAGGATGGAAGCCATGATGTGACTTGAATAATGGATAAGATGCAAAGCACTTTATGCTTTATCATAAGAAAGAAAATATGTAGATATATGTAACTGTTAAAGCTAAATATTAAAAACAGTTAAAAAGAGTGTTGATATAATAACAGGGAAGCCCACTGTCCAGCTGAGTTCTTTTTCTTCCTTTGTATTTCCAAACTATAGACTATATTTTTACATAATACAAAGAAACATTTCTAAGTGCCATTCCAAAATGATACAGGCATTCTGAAAGTTTGGTTGGTTGGTTTCTTGGGTTTTTTTACTTTCATACCCTGCACTGTACCCTTTCTATATTACAATGGCTTTCTTGCATGTTTTTCTAACATCATAGAATCATAGAATATCTCCAGTTGGAAGGGACCCATAAGGATCATCAAATCCAACTCCCAACATCCTTGTTAGCTTGTAAAAATCTGTTTCATCCTGGTCTAGTTCTGTTGCTTGAGAGACTCTATGACTTTACTTTCCCTCTGTGTTTCTTAGAAACTAAGTGAAACAAAGGAGAGAGTTCCACAAAACCCAAAAGCTTCTTTATCTGACAGGTAAGAGAACGATGCTATTTATCACAGTCTTACACAGCAGAGTGTAAGATGTATGTAAATGCCCTGACAATGCTGCTTCACTCTGTCAGCATTGTCTTCGTTGCTGACAACCTCTGACCATCTGTAGAAAACAGTTTAGTAGATATGGCATGTTGTTATAACCCTTGCTCAGGGTTATATCAGATCGACTCCAAGTCTTTTGCCAGTCTGTGTGATGAGTGTGTGCTACTGGATCCACCAATGAATTCAGTCCATGATGTCTTTACAGGTTTTAAGCTATTTTGTAGATGAAAGTATAAGGAATTTGTAAAGTTTCTTGAGCTGAATATGTTGCGTAGTGACTTGTTTTGGCAATAGTAAAGCCCTCAGAAGAAAACGGGCTTCTTCCTCTTTTCCTTTTTCCCCTATCCCCAGCCAAGTGCGTGTAAAAACAACATCACAGTAACTTTTAGTATACACTGACATAAAAGGAACACTACTTGGTGTCAGCTGCGATAAATGGAAAGATCATTAATATGTTTGTGTCTTGGTATTTTCGTAGGTCTCTGTCTCCTGCACACTTAAAGAAAAAGGCGAAAGCTGTTCCATCAGCTATGCCTGTTTCATCTCAGTATCTGGGAACTTTAAAGGTGTTGGAGGATAAACACGTGCAGAACAACAGTACAGAATTTGACAAAGCAGATAGTTTACGAGCAGCTGTTTTCCAGGTAGATCTTAAAAACAAACAAAACTATGCACATAAAAGTCCTGTTGTAGGAGTCAACACCTCTTATTTTCTTGAAATCAATATTTCTGAGTATATTCCTTGGATATGATTACAGGTGTAATAATATTTTTATTCTGTTGATTATGACTTTTCATCAAATTATAAAGTAAAAAGCTAGATGAGAGGGACATACAGTAGTTCATAATTTATTGTGTCAGGCTATTTTCAGTCACATACAATATTTTCCTTTATTTCTGCTTCTTCCTTAACATAAGTAAGTGTGTAGTTTAAAGTTTCTTTTCCTTGTGTGTTCTATTCAGTTGGCATTCAGGAAAAGTGAAAACAAGTCCAGTAGTATCTCCAGAAGGATAATCTATGTGGATTGTGTGTAGAATTTCGTAACGGTTAGTTTGTGGGTTTCAACAGATTTTTGCTGCTAATTTGTGAGAAAAACTTCAATTAACACATGCTGTTCATACTGGTATGTGTTTTTAATACTTGTTATGGTTCTAGAACACAACTGAGAACCTCAAATCCATATTTATATTGTCTCCATAATTTTTAAAGGTAAAATAGGCTTCAGTCAGGACACTTGTATCTCTAAACAGCATGCCAAATACATAATTAAACCTTCAAAATTTAAGCCTGATTCTGCAAATGACTAATAACACTTTATGAATGCCTGAAGTGTAGCTTTTCCCAGCTGGATTTTATTCTCTTTAATTATAGGTATTTGCAAGAGAGACCATAAATGTAAATAGTATTCCTGTATACCAAGTGATGAGAATCTTTGTTCCATTCTTCTTTTTAATTTTTTTTAATGCTTACTTTTTTGGTGTTTTTTTAAATATTCTTTTGTAAAGATCTTTAAGCTTTTTTCATATTTTGTAGCTATGATTTTAGAACCTTAGACTTTTTTGATCACAATGTTTGTGTGATCACAGCTTAGTCTTCCACATGGAGTAGTTATTTAAGTAACACATGGAAGAATTAAGAGTCATGTTGGTGGTCATTATATTGGTGCTGCTGTAATAATATTTGGTTGTTTTAACAGAAATTTTTGAGTTATACCATAAAAAGATTTTAAAAGTCTTCTAATGATTCTTGCAGAATTGGTTGGAAAAGAAAAGGGTCTTTCTGCTGGAATTAAGGAGAATTGAAAAGAAGAAAGCTGAAAATCTAAGGAACAATACTGAAAAGGTTTGTTTACATTCTTGTTTAAAAAGAAGTTGACAAACTATAATTCTTTGAAGTACACTTACCTGTGCTTTCTGCCTAATTACATCACTCCGCTATTCTAAGGCATCTAAGGTGTCTGGTGAGCTGAAACAGTAAATGGCATGTCCCACTTGATATGGTTGCTGTAAAGGTTGTGTGGCTGATACTTCCCTACACATTTAGATAAGGTATGTTAAAAGTATGCTTCTTAGATTAATTTTCAGGTTTGTTTACGAAGACCTTGGGATGCTCAACCATTCAGGTGTTAAGTTTTAATTTGTCATCTGTTAGGAAATGAGATTGCTCACTACGTCAAGAGATGCTTATCTACAGAGGACTGTATTTTGAATAGTACATACACAGTTCTTGATTTGTCTTTGAAGTATTTAATATGTTTCACTTCTAAGCATTTCACATATATTTCATGTTCTTCTACACGTATTTCACAGAAGTAGTTTGTCTCATTTGATTAAGTTAAATTAAAAATGAGCATAGAAAAACCCACTTCTATATAGTTCAAATTTAATTTTATGTATTACTTGGAATGTTGTCTGCGAATTATTTCCCATTTCTTTATTGCTCCATCTAATCCTACATTTGGCAGATTTTAAAGCATACTATTTCAATTATACTTTTATATTTAAGTGTATTTAAATGTAGACTGTTATTTTCAATGTAGAAAGAAGCTGTTAAAAGAGCAGAAGCAATTGCATCTTTTGAAGCCTGGAAAAAAAAGAAAGGAAGAGAAGCAAAGAAGTTAACTGAAAAAAAGAAGGTTGAGGAACTTAAGAAAAAAAAAGCAGCAGAAGAGAATGAGGAGAGGACAGAAGCAGCACGGAAGGTGATGTGAAATACGTACATAAATGTGTATCCAATATGGTTCAGGAGATTGTTGAGAATAATTTCGATTAATCCAGGAAGAGATGGAAATGAACTAGACTCTAAAATCTAAATGTGGTTAATTTTTGAAGCAATTAGATTAGATTCTGTTCTGTTGGAAAGTATGTAATGTTTACTTTTGCACAAAACCAGTTATTTTTCCATATTTGGATTCTGTTAACTGAACGTAAAATAAACTCTGTATTAATACATTGGCAATGAACTGTTACTTACTGGGAAAAATAATTTATTCTTTTTAGGTGTAGTGATACCCACTTCTGAGCAATGCTACAAACAAATACACCAGAATTGGAATATGTAGAAATTACAAAAAATAATAATACAGAATAAGCAAGTGGAGTATTGACAAAAAGGTGAGGGGTAAGATTTGTAATGAATCTGTGGTCCTCTTTAGGCATTTGAAAAATGGAAAGAAAGAAAAGTGGAATATTTAAGAGAGCAAAGCAGAAAGGAAAAACAGTCTGAAAGAATCAGGAAGAAGAAAGAAGAGGAACTGGTTGCAGAGAAGAAGAGAGACAGCATTTCAGCAGTTGAAAAATGGTACTAGTCCACTGGGTTTTGGAATATCATAGTTTCCCAAGTCTTTGTTTAGAAATGCAATAGATCTGCTGTGAGGGCGTGGTGTGCTTTTCATTAGGAGACAATGGCATGCTTGGGATCAGGCTCTTTAGGCTTAATGGAGAACAAGTATAATAATGAGAACAAGCTGTACAGCTTCTTTCACTTTAGTAACTTCAATGCTTTCCTCCCCAAAAGGCTACTGACTAAGCCCTGGCAGAGATACTGCAACTGAGAAGTAAGATTCATTGAGTAGTATAATGTCTTATGTGATTAGTCTTGTGCTTTTCCATATTTGGATTCTATTAACTGAATGTAAAATAAACTAAGCCATAGGAAGGAAGGTGAATCTTTATCTTAAAGTTTTGTAGAGTACCGTGTATGAATGTAGATGTATTCAGAAGCAAATGAGATGTGTCTGCTGGAGAAATACTTCGGTAGTTTTACAAGCCAAGAGTTTTCACAGACCATGTGCAACTTACTATTACCAACAGAAGTTTTGAATCTTAATTTTTTTTATATGATACCAAAAAAGGGAGAAAGTAATACTGAAAAGGTGATGCCTAATAGATAGAACAGTAGGTTCATTTATACCTTGGTGATACAGTGTATAAAGATAGACTTTGAAGATTTTGAATATATATTCTCAGTCTTTCATTAAATGTGTAAAATGTCTCTTTTGACTCAATTTGGTTAATCAGTTACAGATGCAGCATTTAGTCTGTTACATGATGGTCTCCTGCTCTTCCCTCTCACTATATAGGAATGAAAAAAAGGAAGAATATATGAAACAGAAGAAAGTAGAAAAAATCCTAGAGAGAAGAAAGCAAGAAATACAACAGGCAAAGAAGGAAGAAAAAAATAAAAAGGCTCTGGAGGAATATGAAAGATGGCTGGTATTTTTTTATTTTCTTGCACTTTGTCAAAACCAAAAAGATTAATGTAGTAATGAGTGTGAACACTTTTGTATTGTAATACTCATGGTTTGTCATGCTGTTATGAGAGAGCCAGACGATGGCAGCATTACATAGCTAGTCCCCCAAAATTCTTGAGCAAGAAGATAAAATACTGTGTGCTTGTTATTTAGCATACATGGAAAGTATATTCTCCCTACCTACATGTCATAGACTTTTGAATTTCATAGTTAGTCTTCGTTTTTTGACATTCTGTGTCAGGAACAACCATCTCTGAAGGGCCAACTTACCACAGTGCAAAACCTGCAAAGCCAAGCAGCTCACCAGCTCCAAGTGAGTGCATAAATATTCAAGGAGTTTAAGGAAGCATTGAAAGTGAAGGCTTGTGTAACCTAAAAGTGATAAAAGCACTTGTAATGAGGTTTGAGATGATTTCCATTTACTAGAAAGGGTGGAACTCTGGTGCCCTCAATTATATTTTTCCTACAACAGCGTACTTTAATTACAGTTGTTAAGCAGTAAACTAATCTAGTAATATAGTACCCTAGTCACAACAATTAAGGAAGGGTTTTTTTCCTTGCTACAGAACGACAAACTAGAAGAGAGATCACTAATATTCTTAGCGTATATTGTTTCCTTAAAGATGTGTGACTTGCTAGTTAAAGAAGAACCTGCATTTTTCATCCTCACCCTGTGACCAGTCATTCATCATACTGACTTTCAAAGTTTTCTTAGTTTGAGAGTGTTTATTCTGTTTTCTCTCTTCCTTGTGATTTCTGGCATGCATCCTGTACATACCGTCTCTGTTACCCTTTATAAGAACGGGGTCTTGCAACCCAGCTGGCATAAGATCCTTACAGGGATTTGTTTGTACTGTCAATAGCTTAAAAAAATCTTTCCCGGAGTCTCGAGTGGGCTTTCTATTGTTTTATTTTGGGGGGTAGGGAGGAGATAGATGAGAACTGAGGCAGGCAGGTGTATGGGTGCAGGGCAGATTTTAGAAGGACAATCATGCTTTACTTGGCTAACTCAGAAATATGCAGTGATATAAAACAGGAAGAGCCTGCATGTTTTCCCTTTGTTCTGTTTTCAAACCATTTAGTGTTAGGTTTAAGTCTTTTAAGATCTTATTTGACCTGGTCCCCTATTGTAATACCTCTGATTTCTGTAATCATTGGTAAGAAGTATTTTATCTGGTCCCCTTTGTCAAGTGATTTCCAGCTCAGTTTTGTCAAATGATTAATGTCCAAGCTTAGATTATTTCTTGCTTAGTCAATATTCCTGGTTCCCAAGGAAGGAAGTGCTATGCTTTGAGTAGTCACTAAAGCTCTGTCCTGGTATGCCCGCTTACTGAGGCTATCCTCAATTAGCGTAGTTGTACCAAAGCGTGAATGTTACCTCTCATTGTACACTTGACTTCCATGCTGTCTTGGACTCTGTATGAAGGTTAAAAAATTATCCCTTTTTGGGGGAATGAAACCTGCTGCTTAGCACAGGCTCCCCTGTTCAAAGTGTGTATAAATTCCTCAGGTCATCACTTCACTTCAGTGGGATTATTAACATAAATTTTTAGTAGTTGGAGGAATGACCAGATCTAAATGGATGTACACGTGCCTACACGAGAGGAGCAGTTCAAAAAATAAGCAGGTGTTGGAGGATGTGATAGCTACTGAATTGGTTGGCAGAGGTACCTCTAAGATTGTCTCATTTTTGGTGTCTATGTGCAAGTGTTGACTGATGGGTCTTATGCCCAGTCTTCACACTTGTACTTTCTGAAATTGTGCTGGTTTTTGCAGCTAACACACCTTTTAGTTGAGAAAGCATATTGGGCAACGGCTCTGTCATCGTGTTTGGTCAGAATATTATCTCGCTTTGTATAGTAATAGAGAAAATATACACCTTCAGTGAACTGCAGGAGAGAAACACCTGTAAAGTTGTCAATGTATTATGAAAGGAACAAAGGTGATATCTGCCTACAGGTAGATAAACAGGCATCAAATCTGAGAGGGCAGAACTGTGGAAGTCTTCTAAGTGTATTATTTCAAATAAGAGGATTTTTGTTTGAAGGGAAATAAAGTCGGAGTAATATACTTGGAAGTGTTCTAGTATGTTTTCATTAACATTTGACAGAAGTAAATGTGTAAATTCATCCTCAGCTTTTCTGAACCAGGTGTTCACCATCATGCATGAGTAAAAGAGACATAAAAATCTCCTTGTAGTTCTTCTAAAATATAAGAAACGTTCTGCTTTTGTGTTAATGGAAATTCTGTTATTATACTTTTAGAGGTCGTTGTGTGAATGTTTGATGACATAAGTGCATAGAGAAGATTACTTATTAAGCATGAAAGTAAAAGCCCTGAAAAAGGCTATTAACACTTGTATAATACTAACATAAAAAGGATAATCTTTAACTGAGATACTTAAGTATTGCTGAGGAAATTTAAGCTTCTAATTTTTTTTGTTTGTTTCATAGTCTTTGCCTCTTGCTACTCACCAAGTACTCTTCAAGCCAATCTAGATGTTATGCTTGATAAATGATAATTTTTTACTTAATACATACTACCAGTGTCTGACACTTGTCATTGACATGCACCTATTCTGAGGAGTAGATGTGGAGAAGAATATGTAGGAAGTTTATAACAACAGATCAGTTTAGTTTCCATTATTTTTGAGATAGTAATCTTAATACCTGTTTTCTGTAGAGAGAAGTGAGTATCCTAGATGTGTTATGTTCTCCATTTTATGTGGTAAACATTAACCTCATACGAGCTGATGAGAAGTAAGGCTGCTCTCAAATAATTCCTGAAGATCAACATAGTAAGGTTAAATGCCCTAGAACAAGTTTGAAATTTTACCTTGAGGTGGAGCATGCTCAGCACCTATTTTTGGCATTCTAAAGCTGTTTAAAAACATCAGGAAATTATGTACTGGATGAGTCTCATGGATTTGTTGCTTTTCTGGGTTAGAAACAGCTGACATGGGTTATTCATTTCTTGTGGTTTAATAAGATCTATCTGAAAATATTTCCTATACTGGAATTTTAGTCTCCTGGCATTGCAATATGTTAGAAATAAGGCTGTTATTGTTATTCTTCTTAAACGTTGTAAGGCTTCTGTACTATCTAAAATTCAATTATGTGGCAGTCATACTGCTAAAGAATGTGATCTTCCCAGAATTTTGTAAGTGAAAAATGTATTCATCTTACTAGGCTATTGAGTAGGAAACTTCCACAGAGAAATCAAGCCATACAATCGAGTTGATCTAGTATATGACAAACTACAGTTACTGTTTTCATCTTTCACTATTTCTGTTACTCTTCTTCTGTTAGTGCAAATAACATCTTGTTTATTATTTTAGGGAAGATTTGTATCAGTTGTGTCTTGTGAGAATGTGAACGGTAGTTAGGACTAGAACATAAAAAGCTTTGTGTGTGTTGAAGGCAGGGAAGAAGCCAGTATGTCTTCATGTCAAATTCAGTCTTTTAAAAAACAGTTAAATTAACTCACGACTCTTTCCTTGGCACTGGGATTCATTCATGAAAGTTGGATCTTCAAACCCAAGCATTCAAAACTGAGACATGATTAAAAAATCCAAAGCAACTTTCATTCCCTTCCCGGGTGGGTATATGATTTATCTTTGATTTGGGGTTTTCATAGATGAGTCTGTTGTGCAACATGTATTCAGTAAAGAGTGCTTTATAAACGTAAAGTATGCACATTTCTTTGTAACACTTGATTTCTCAAATAATTGCCAACACTGCTGCAATAAGTCCTATTTTTAATGAGTTTTCGATTACCTGTCCTGATATGTCTTTGAATGTCAAATACAGATTCAGGTTCTAAGATTTGTATAATATAATTAAATTTTTGTAAAAATAAATATGCTGGATAAGTGCAAATACCACAAAACAGGAACATGTATCATATATGCATTCCATTATAGAACACATTCTTCCCAAGCTCATCTGTACTGCTTGCACGTATCTTGTTGTTTTTTTGAAAGATATCATTGATAACGCAGACTCCTTTCCCTTTAGGGTACTAACCAGTTCCCTTTAAGAATTCCTGGAAAAAAATACCTTGAACTTGTTCTACAGACCCAAAAGTACTAGTTGTGTTCGTCTGAGGAAGATCTCTATGGAAGGAGAAGGAAGGCAAAAGTGTAGGATGACAGAGAAGAGTCAGAATCTTACAGTGCTACAAGCCCAGTTTGTCTCAATTGCTCTGTATAATCAGAAAGATACAGTTTGTATGGAGAGATAATGTTTTTTATTATACTAACTGTGATGAACTTATGTATCACTTGTTTTAGTAAAGGGCATTGCTTCTCCATGCAAACCCTGTCTTGCTTTTAATCAGCTTTACTAGTAACAACATGAAATAATTGTGTGTTTATTTAGCCAGACCAGACATCTCTAACTGAATTGGATCTTCAGATTTATGTTAACAAAGACCTAAAGGGCACAGATTAAAATCATATTGATAGTGTTGATGTTTCAGTGCATGTTATGCTTTTTTAAATTTTGGTACCTATCACATGTACAGCTAGCATTAGTACAGTTTGACGACTGCGTATGTGTAAAACAAGAGGAAACTTCCACTCAAGCTCCCTTTTTTTTACAATAACACTTCTACCCCCCTTTACCAGCCTGCTCCCTTAGCCGCAGTTACCTCACTATGTCTCTTCTCACTTATGTATAACAGGCAGACACTGTTAGGATCTTGGGAATTTGCAGGATATACAGTGTTCCTCAGAGGGATAGGATCATGGGTTATCTGAGAGTGCCACTTACCTTACAGCTGTCATCAAGGAGCAGTACATCCACTGCAATGCAGTTCATACTTGTGAAAATATGAAGCTGTTTTGGTGCTTCCAAATACTGGCTGATAGGCTGCAAAAGAAGAAGGGACCAAGGTTGGATTTGGCACAATTGATGATAGTTTTAAGCCTGCATATCCACGTTGCCTCTTTACTATCAATGATGTATATGCCAGTTGTTGGTCCAAGGAATGCAGGCACTGTTCATGTGCCAGAAAGCCACCTACTCGAGGACCTTTTACCCACCTGTCAAGTGGGGCACTGTAAGTTATGCTCTGGTTCATAATGTCAGCCTTGGTTCCACCAAGAGAAGAAACTACTTTTAAGTCAGTAAGTGGTGTGCTCAAGCATGCACCACAAACCTGCAAGTATGATACAAGGAAAATTTGGAACTATAAAGAACTCTCCAGTGTACTCAATTGCTGATGCAGATGCACCCTTAGATGCTGTTCCTCACAATGGTGAAATGGCAGTCATCTTTGCAAAGAAGAATGCTTATTCTATATAGAACAGAACAATAAAAAAATTCAAAAATAATTATAAATAATTGTAAATTATTTTTTGAATGACAGGTCTCTTGAAAATCATTAATCAGGCACAAAAAGAATATTGCAAGTATCTTGCTTATCTTTCGTCATCCTAACTGCCCATTGCTGTTTGAAACAATAGAAAAGATCATCAGAACCTTGCAGTGTTTATACTAAAAGTTAGATAGATATTTGTTTATAAATAAATTGTTTACTTCCCAGTTTGTTCTAGCACATGGCAAGTGTGATTTAGTAAGTACAGAAAGTTACAAAGATGCATCCATGTTCTCGTAATGAGAACAACATATTTAGCATTGTGATTTAGGTATCCTCTTGAAGAAAAGAAGTAATTAAAATGAGACTAATACAAGACAAATACAGTACCTAATCCACTAAGCTTTCTGTTGGGGTTTTTGTTTAGATAGTGCACAAAACCAGCCCATCCTTGAGACAGTAACCTTAATTGTAAATGACATCAAATGTCACAGCCTCTTGTGTTGCGCTGTGCAGTGTGTGTGACTGAATCCCTAAAAGGGATGCGCTAAGCTCCAGAAGGCAAATCTCCATTGCATGTTAACTTCTGGTTTTACACAAGAAAGATGTAATACTAATTGTAACTTTTCTGTTGGTGGAGTTGGCTTTTTGTTTGGGTTTTTTTGTTGTTGTTTTTTGGTTTGGTTTTTTTGACACATCTTTTTATTCTCAGGAAAAGAAAGAGAAGAGCGAGCAGCTTGAGAAGAAGCAAAAGAAGTTTCAGGCTGTCCATGGGGATGAAGCACCTTATCCCTGGAGTCCACCTGGCAAAGTCACGTATTCAAGGAATTACTGAGCAGTCTGTTGCTTTCTATGAGAAGAGATGATCCACCGTGTTCTGACAATGGCTAGTCATTATTTCAACAATAGCTGATTTTCACTGAATCCGTAATAGATGTTGCATCCTTTCTTTTTGGTTTATTTTCTCTCTGGAGTTTAAATAGCTCAGTTGTCCCTTTCCATTACTTTAGAAATTTTTGTAATTTTGCTAAATCCTGTGTTACTTCATTCCTTTTTGGTGAAAGTGTGTATTCATGATACATAAGGCTGGAGTCTGGCATATTTTTCACCCAATAAAATATGTAGCACAATGGTTATTTTTAAGTTAGTAGGCCGCACTGCTGGGGCGTTAAGTCTGGAAGACATGCTTTGTGAATGGGGTGATGATGAGCAAGGAGATGTTGGCTCTGTTGTGGTGACAGGAAGAAAACAAAAGGCTAAGCAGTATGGTAGGGGAATGTCATTTTCAAACATAAGAGACAAGCTACAGAGAGCATAATATAATTCTTAGATTATGTTGCATTATGAAATGTAAAACCAGCTTTTAAATCAAAACTGCATCAAGCAGAAATAGGATTTCATGGGGCCAAAACCAGTCAGCCATATGATGGTACAAAAAAATTAAATTGGAATCCAGATAATGTAAAATGATCCAGGACTAAGGCAGACTGTAGCTCTTAATTCCATTTCAGCTCTTCATATACATTCCATAGATTGCCTGCTTCCTATAGGAAACAGCAGTTTTAGAGGCATGTTTTGCAGTTCACACAAAATCTTACATAAAAACTGCAAGAGCAGAACAGTGGTACTCTTATGAGGCAACCTTAGACACTGAAAATTATTTTTTTTTAACTTAATTTAGAGGCTTCTGTGGTTGTTTTTACATGATCAAGTAAGTCCTTCCCAAACATGTTCTCATCATTGCTAATGAGCTCATTGCTGTAGTAAATTATTAAAATTTCTTCTGGGTTTTCTATGGCTATTTGCCTCACTATTTTGGAAACAATGGCAAGACTACGTATCTTTAGAGATCTTCAAATCTCTTGTTTGCCTACTGTCTAAACTCAAGCTGTTACTTAAGTTTGCATTTTTTTATTTGAATTTTAATAATCACCCTAGATCAGATTTGCTCCTCAAGTGTATACTCTAAAAAAAAAGAAACAAAAACATCACCAACCAAGAAGTAAAAAAACCTAGTCTTTAAATTATAGATGTATTTTCTCAAACGAGAATCTTGCTCCTGTTTAGACTGACAGCCTCCTTGGGAAGTCAAAGGAGCATTTGAGAAGTAGACTTGTCTTTTTCACTCAGTCCTGCGCTGTTCATAAATCACTGAGATACTCATTAATTCTGCATTTCATGCAACACTGGGGCATCTCCTCAGAAAAGAAAAACCACAAAACCGGCAACCAGATGAATTTCTTTAGTTTCCTGATGCTTGCTTTTTTGTGTTTTAGTGAGAGTCATTGAGGGTTTACAGAAGCTTGTTTTGGCCATAATGGCCTCTCTTGCCAGAATGCTGTACAGTGAAATTTATTGCTGGTATGTATATAAAAGTGAAATCAGAAGGATATCTATTCTGTCTCATTGTTGAATATGGTCCTGTTCTTTATTGTTAGTATGAACTCTAGTTCTGTGGATTCATAATTCAGACCTTTTGCAAAGTTTATGACAGGCAGAAGTGATTGCTAGAAAGCAAAAAGATAAGATGTGTTTGTTAGAACAGTAGGTAGATGTATAGTTATTACAATTAACCTAATTTCTATGAATAAACAAGTGTAGAAGAAGGCTTGTAAGGTGTACAGTATTTCTGTTGCATATAATCTATTGACAGTGTCAAGAAGTATTTGCTGATGAGGTTTCACTAGTAGTTGCGCTGGATTTGTGTACAGCCAAATCATCTGACAGATCAGATTTGATCCATTGTGAGGAGTGGTTGCAGATTTGATACAGCTTCTTTAGATTATGAAGTATATTTATTGCAGGATCAGGCTTGAGTACATTGCCTGATATTTTGCACTGCATGTCTCGACTTCCAGTAGCCTTGCCTGAATCTCATTCATGGTAGCTCTGCTGTGTATTGGGACTTTTGAGCAGGTCTCTGCTTGTCCTGCCTCTTGCTTCTAGTTCTGCCTCAAAAGACAGTAGTACTGGACCTGGCTTTTATTCTTTAATTTGTTTCTAGCCCTCTGTCACCGGGCTGCTCACCCAGAAATGTGGCTGGAACAGGTTTTGTTCCACTGAGGAGGTTATAGATGAAGCTAGGGACCTTTATGACACCCATCCTTTGATTATACGCAGCCTGCAGGTAATGCACACTTTATGTCTTCCAGTGGACCTTAATGACAGTAGTGACCTTTTTGCCTCTTCTGTGAGACTCAATTTATGCAAAGAGTCATCACTCAAATGCTGACATTCTGGATAGGGCAGGATTCATACAGGTTCATGCTAAGCTCACTGTTTTTCATTTGGGCAGAGGAGGACATAGGTCGAGGGGAGAGGGCAGGGAGAGAAGGGGAGTGCTGGCTGGAGCTTTCAGAAGCACTCTGCAGCCTGCAGTCTGCTCTTGCAGAGCCGCTGGAGTCTGGTGTGCTCCTAGGCCACTGGTGGTTTTTCTTGTATGCTGTCTTCATAGCGGTACCCACGCTGAGCTTCCTGTACTGCAGTGTGGCAGTACATTGCATTACCATGGAAGTTTCCAGTGAGGGAATCCTGCACCTTAGGTTTTTTTGGAGAGATCCAGCAAATCCAGATTGTTACCTGGCTTAAGGCAGGCTCTAGCACAGATGTTGCAGACAAGCGAATACAGGGCTTTTGTAAACTCTGGCTCTGGCTCCGGCTGTTACCTCGTGGCAGGTCAGGCATTTTTTCCAGCAGTAGTGGTGTCACAATGCCAGGATTGGCATCCAAAGAGAAAGCAGAATCCGCTGCCCACAGAAACTTTCAAGAAGTTGAGAAGAGCAGCTACAGCGGGCAGGGTAGGGTAAAATTACAGATACCAGCAGGAGAGAGGTAGCAGAATTACAGCACAGGCAGAATGCCACAGGCCTGCCAACTCAAAATTAACCCACCAAAATTTTGTGGGGAAAAAATAATGGAATGAATTCAAGCATTTAGGCTGGAGCAATGATGTGCATCATCTGTCTGCTAGGCTTCTAGCACTTGGAGTCTTGAATTCCGGTTTAGTACGTCCAGAGACTATGGCTGTAGTATCATGGGAAGATGAAACACGTAGCAGACAGCAAGGTTTGCTGCACGGCTGTTACGATCAGATCAGGAGAGTCTGAGGCAAAGCATGCAGCCTGTGTGAAACAAATCGTCTGGATCTTTATTTTTGCAGTGTCCAGCTCGAGCAAGTAAGGCAGGTGCCTGCGCTGACAGGCTCATAGTTGAGGGATGCAAATGAAAAGGATGGTAGAGGTAGTGGCAGAGCCGGAAAAGGGTTTGTCATGTACCTATGCCTGAACTGGGTACTGCGTCCTTACTCGCTTTAAGCCTTCACGTGACTGGATAGAAAATTTTGACAGAAGATCGAGGTGGGAAGATGTTGGTGACATCTTTCAGAGGAGAGATATACCAGACACTCACATAAATTCACATCTTTTCAATTAGAAAAAGATGCTGAAGGTCTGTAGACATGGAAAAACAGTTGCTACAACTGTGTGTTTAACTTCTATAATATAATTGTGAGAGCTTTGCCTGATTTTACATTGTAAAAAGTTGGACATGTTACAGCATGATGCAAATGTAGAAAAAATTGAGCTGAAAAATATGAACATACGTACATTAATTTATAAAAAAGTACATGTATCTGTAAATCCTGTTAATATGTTTATTGATGACAGAGTGAAAATATTTTGGTATTTAATAAAGTATATTTTGGTATAATATCCTCAATGTTTTTATCAGATCCTGGGATACAGATCTTTAGTTAAAGCTTTAATGCATGTAAATGAACTAGGCAGTGTCCCTAAGCACAAGCTATTCTTTCATCATTGTTAATATGACAAATAGACAGGGAACTGTATCCCACTGCAGTCAGAGCTTCTGGCACTATGGCTCACAGACTACAGCTCAGTTTTGTTTGCCACCACACCAATGCAAATAAACACTTAAGGAACATGGGGGCTTCCAAGTAATGGCCTGGAAGATGATCAGTATCTCATTTTTTACACAGTATTTTTTTCAGGCATTGGGTTGTTGCCTTGGTGCACAAAAGGGACAGGTTGATGACCCGATTCAACAAACTTAAAAAATGTATGTGCTACATACAGAACTGCCAAAAACTGAAGCGCTGATCCACCCAGTGCTGTCCAGCCACAATGTAGACACATGACAAAACGCCTCACCCCTCTTTCTTAGGAACTGTCTCTTTGCAGAGGGAAGTTTGTGTAAACCAACTAAACAAGGAGACAGGATTACATTAAGGATAAATAATTTTCTATTCCAATTCTCTCATTCTGGGTAAGAAAGATTGTTCACTGTTCCCTGTCATATCTTTACTTTCTTTCATATTCACAAAATACAAGGGCATTAGACCATCTTACCTGATGTGTATGTTTCGCTCAGTTAGTTGTGTGTCGAACTGAGTCACCTGAGTCTGCCTAACAGGGATGAACTAGTTTGGGTTGTGAATGCTGACGGCAGCCTTGGCGGCAAGTCAAGTGCTGGACTTGCTCTAGTATGTCTGTATCTTTCTTGCACTGGGGAGCCCAAACCTGAACATGGTACTCCAGATGCACTCCCTCACCCAGGTGCAGTCTCACACATGCCAGGTAGAGGGGAGCAATCACTTCCATCAACCTGCTGAATACACTCTTGCTAGTACAGCCCACAATGCCATTGGCATTCTTTGCTGTAAGAGCCCATGGTTGACTTATGTTCCACTTCTTGTCCTCTGGTACCCCGAGATCCTTTCCTGCAAAGCTCCTTTCTATCCTGTTGGGCCTCAGCCCATACTGTTCCGTGGGGTTATTTGGCCCTAGATGCAGGACTTACTCTGCCTTTGTTGAACTTAAAAGATTCTCATCAGCCCGCTTCTCCCGCTCCCTCAGAAACACCTGTGCCTGAGGGCAGACCTCACCAGCGGGGGGGCGGGGGGAAGGCCAAAAAAGGCATCCAGTACCTCAATGTTTTCGATGTCTTGTGTCATGAAGTCTCCTGCCCCCTTGAGCAGCAGGACCACATTTTTCTTTCACAGTCAGTGTCCTTACAGAAGCCCCTCTTGTTGCCCTTCAAATTCCATATGAGCTTTAACGCCTGCTGAGCTTTGGCTTTACTAAATCCTTCCATCCTCACTCAGGTAATGTCTCCATATTGCTCCTGGGTGGCAAGTACTCTCCACCATCTTTGTGCTTGCTTACTGTCTGAACTCAGGCAGGAGAGCCCCGTTCATGCACACTGGCTGCCTGCCACACTTACTCGACTACTCACATGTCAGAATGGACTGTTCTCGTGCTCTGACGAGGGTGTTCTTGAAGGTCAAGCAACTCTCCTGGGTCCCTTTGCTCTCCAGGGCAGTCTCCTGTGACATCCTGTCAAACAGATCCCTGAACAAGCCATCATCTTCTCTCCTGAAGGCCAAGGTTGTGGTTCTACTATTTATCTTGCTCCTTCTTACAGTACTGAAAGCTTTACAATCTCAAGTCACGGCAGCCAAGCGGCCGTCAGCTTTCACAACCCAGACTAGTTCATCCCTGTAACCATGCAATATCTAAGCTTAAGTCCCAAGTACCTCTTAAGTCACCAACACTTCCGCCTTCAGATTTCTACTGAACTGTTGGCTTTTAAAGAACAATTTCTAAAATGTTAATAACATTTGTTGGCTAGATTTTCCCCTAGTGGATAATAAAGTAATTGCAAAACTCTTACCTCGTTATTTCAGCCTGGGGCATGGAGAAGTCTGCTCATATTAGCTGACTGCATTCAGGCAGTTAAGCTATGTTTTCAACATAGCACATCATTTTAGCACCTACACTCAAAACACAAGAAAAGTGCTAATAAAAGCCCTTGGTATTGTAAGGTATTTTTCTTTTTTACTACTATTTCATTTATGAATAGACTTTTTCTGTGATGCTTTTATCTCTGGGTAGATTCAGACTAGAACAGTTGAAAGTTTTTTCATTAAATCTTCATTTAAAGAAGAAGCGAGAAGTCCCATTATAGGTTAGTCATTTTTCATGAGTAGAAATATAAAAGGAATATATATTCATTTTCATGAATATAAACTGGGAGGTCTAGTACTTGGTGATAACAAATGATAGGAGGATAACGTTGTTTTCAAGCATCATTAACTCTCAACAAGAGAAGTAGGACGTTCCACCATTTAACTGTTTTAGTGCCCAGGTGTAGCATAGATATTAACAATAATACCCTGGTTGACTTATATTTTCCTTTGCACCTTTTAACATGGTGTAATACACTGGGGACCCATCACCATATGCTGCTGTCTAACAAAGTAATGAAGGAAAAACAACAGTAAAAAAACTTTAGAGGAAGGGAAAATATTCAAGTCATCCTCGATCTATTTCACTTTCTTGAAGAAGCATCTGTGGAATCATGGAGAATAAATGACATTTTGGGAAAAAAATTTCTTAGCTACCCTGAATTCCTATACGCTTCCTAACACTTCTAATATTGGAATATAATGAGGATGTGCAGAGGTGATTTAGCACCTAGTCGAACAGGCTGGTCATGAAACCCTGCAGGTGGGCAGAATAACTGCTGCCATCCTGAAAGACTTCTGAGACCTGGGGACTGCAGGTTTTGCTCCCTGACACAGGCAGGATGCTATCCACTCTTCCCTCCCCATACATCTTTTCACCGACAGCAAAATATGTGCAGCTGTTAACTCAGCCAATAACTAACCACTACAGATAACTTTCTAAACTTCCCAGATTTGACTTTTGTCTAAGTAAACCCTTGTTGATACACTTTTTATTGCTTAGATCGTCTACCACTGAAGGAGAATGTTGTCCTTGATTGAAACAGAAGCAGGAAAGATTTATATTGCAAAAGCTCAGGGAGCAAAATGAAGACATTCAGGCTTTTAGTTAAACATTTTTTTGCTGTCATGGTGAGAGAGAGGATACCAGGGAGAAAATAAAAGCAATCAGTACTGTCATTATTAAATTTATCATTTGTGGAAACATTAGTGGTTATGAACATGGTGCTGGATACTGCACAAGCAAATGAAAAGATGACTTGCTACAGAAGGCTCCGCATCCCAGAAAACACATAGCAGAGATTTAGTCAAAAGCACAAGGAGAATGAGGATGGTCTTGGGAAGGCAGGAGCAGTTTCAGAACAGCAGCCACGGTACAGTTGTATCAACAGCTCCTGGTAGTTTGATTTCACAGTCCACCAGGTACTGTCCTTCCTTGCTATCTTGCCTTCAGCAGGCAGAATGGTAGAGAGGAACAGAGAAGAACCTAATGAGGTTCAACAAGAGCAAGTGTAGGGTCCTGCACCTGGGGAGGAAGAATGCTAGGCACCAACAGAGGCTAGGGGTGGACCTGCTGGAAAGCAGTTCTGAGGAGAAGGGTGTGGGTGTCCTGCTAGATAGTAAATTATCCATGAGCCAGCAATGTGCGCTTGTCACCAGGATGGCCAATGGAATCCTGGGCTGCATAGGGAAGAGTGTGGCCAGTAGGTCGAGGGAGGTCATTCTCCCCCTCTGCTCGGCACTGGTGAGGCCACAACTGGAATACTCTGTCCAGTTCTGGGCTCCCCAGGTCAAGCGGGACAGGGAACCACTGGAGAGAGTCCAGCGTAGGGCAACAAAGATGTTTGGGGGATTGGAGCACCTCCCTTATGAGGAAAGGCTGAGAGAGCTGGGACTCTTTAGCCTGGAGAAGAGAAGGCTGAGGGGAGACCTTATTCTTGCTTCTAAGTATGTAAAGGGTGGGTTGGAAGAGGATGGAGGCAGGCTCTTTTCAGTGGTTCCCAGTGACAGGACGAGGTGCAATGGGCGCAAGTTGGAACATAGGAAGTTCCATTCAAACATAAGAAAAACTTCTTTACGGTGAGGGTGATGGAGCACTGGAACAGGCTGCCCAGGGAGGTTGTGGAGTCCCCTTCTCTGGGGATTTTCAAGACCCGCCTGGATGCAGTCCTGAGTAATGTGCTCTAGGCATTCCTGCATCAGCAGGGGAGTTGGACTAGATGATCTCTAGAGGTCCCTACCAACTCTGAAAATTCCGTGATTCTGTGATTCCGTGAAAGCCAATGCACTCATTCTCCCCTTGACTCTTCTGCTGACTATGTTGTGAAGATGCTTTGGTTTCCTTTCTTCTGATGTACCGAATTTCCTGTCTTTCCTGCTTAAGATACCAAATAATTCTGTCTATTCTTGCTGTCATACAGCACCTCCAAAAGAGATCAATCTACTCAAAGAATGAATCTGCCATCAGTATTGCTGTACAATTTAAAGTATTATTACAGCATTAAACCCTAACATCAGCTTGATACTTACTTTCTCTCAAACAGATGGTAGTGCATCAAGCTGTTAAATTTCACTGCAGCAAAAATTACATTCTGCTTAGAGTTTCTATTCCTCATGAGAATCAATAAAATGTAGGAACACTGCATTAGACGAATGCCCTTTGCAAACAGCTATACATTTGTAACCTATCCGAAGCAAGGGCTCATGATAATGACCCCTGATTTTCAAGGGCAAACTATATTTTTTGGCTTACTGAGTATCACTAGAAAGAGAGGTTATGTGCAAATAATATCAGGGCAATGATAGGTGGAAACAACAGAATTAATAGCTCAAGGCTCAATGTAGCAAGTGCACATTGTTTCCCGAAGCCTGTCTACTGATTTGCAAGTCAAATATCCTTTACACTATTCTCTTTATGATTCACTTTCACCTTTTCTCATGCAGATATTTGTTTTAAATAATCATGTGTACTGGTTAAAGCAGTCATAAGGGAAAAAGCAGGGAGAGTTTTACCTGTATATGCAATCCTTGCTGTCAGTCTGTAAGCTACATGTAGAAGTAAAATTATAAAATGGGCATGGATGCAAAACAGAAGTTGCTAAAAAAAAATTAATTGGCAAGACCGTACTACTTGAAATTATTGCCACGATGGAGGGGAATGGTGTGCCAGCCTACAGCCCAGGCTCAGAGCCTCTGCATCGGATACCACCGGACCTGGTTTTCTGCACAGTTGTGCCATTGGGTCCATACAAAGGTGTCCCAAGAGGCCACACCATAGAGCTGCGATGACATCCCGAGCTCGTGGACTGTGTCCCCACTGGTGGGCTAAAGCAGAGCAAAGACAAGACTGGCCAGTGGGGTTTTGTACAGGTTTCACTCTGCGTTGTAGGCTGAATGTCTCTTTTCCGACCTGCCAATTTGGGAAAATGCCTCTGAACAAGCTTTCGCCCACACATGCCAGAACAGGATTTACTGTGGGCAGGATGTATTATAGTCATGGCTGGCAAGACTGTTTTCATAAATTTAAACATTTATTCCTTAAAAAATGGATAATCTGTTGCCACAGTAAAACACTCCATGGGCAATAAGTGAGTCTTACTCATATTTAGCAAAACAGGCAGCCAAGAATTAGCACACACGTCTTCGTTGCTCTTGTATGAGACCCAGATTGCCCTTTACTACTTTTAAGAATACTTAAGGGAAAAAGCAAGGATTGTTGTTATGGCCACACTTAAAATCCTAGCAGCTCAAGGACAGATCCATCCTGCCTTATGAATCCTGAACCCCAGCTCTGTAAAACAAAGCAGGATTTTCAGGTGTTAAGCATCTGAACTTCCCAGAAATTTCACTTGTATAAATGTCCAGGCATACCTGGAATAAATTAGAGCATTTACTATTCATAGGTGGTGTGATACATTTGATGCACAAGGTACCATTAAGGAAAGCCTGCCAGTGTCCCACAGGAACTGGTTAGAGCTGTTATCCCCCATGTCAGATAAATGTCATTTCTCAACCCTGAGTCACAACCAGATCAGAGGTCAGAAAACATGACTTCTCAATTTCCAAACCTGCATTGGCTCCTGCAGATGTTGCTGGTCTTCTTACAGGGTTTTAACTATGCAAAGATCATCATAAAGGTTTCAGGTTCTGCCAGATAATTTACTGTATCATTCTCCCCACCCATCACACACAGTCTTTGGCTGTTGAGGAGAATGGGAACTAGTATTTCAGGTATTTATACTGTGAGGTATTGAAGAGCTACATAAGGACATTGAACAAAGCTCAGCAACCACACCAGTGTGACCTGAAAGATCCTCTAAGCCTCAAATTCTGGAAGTGCTGTCAGTAGCCAATGTGGCCCACCTCTAGGAGAAAATTCAGTGCCTGAACATTGGCACTTAGTGTGCTGCAGATTCATCAGGCTAGCCAGGGTTACACTAACAGTATCATGCTCTACTGTGGCTTACAAGATCAGTTCATGGAAATTTCCACGAAAAACGAGCACTGGAGACAAATCTTAAACAGAGCACGTAGAGAAAACCCGAAACTGTTCATTTCAATGGGCCAGAGCAGCGTGTCTGACTAGACAGAGACATACCAAGACATGAGGGGAAAGTTGAGGAATAGAAAGTACCTGGACATAACCAAAGGAGACTGCTGAACCATTCAACAGTTGGAGTAAAATATGTATTAAGATATTTTTGGGAAACGGGCAACCAGCTACAGACCAAAAGTCATAGGCTGCATTTTCCCTCCATCTAAACACATGAGAACATACCGCTTTTTAAAGATGGTGATTCATGAAGCCCGCAAGCAGGATCCCCTACCACCCTTGCTGTAGCATGGACATCAGGGTGCCTTCCATGGCGGGCACCCAACCTGCCTTCAGAGCTGCACACCCATCACGAGCAAAAGCTCTAGCAAAAAAAGTTACATTTTCCCATTTTCTGTAGGGTTTAAGTTCCAGATGAAGTAGAAACTCTGGGCCGCCTGCTTGTGCAGTCTGGGCTGCTGGATGTCCTGCCGCTGCCGTGCCGCCAGCCTTGCTCCCGCCGGCCCCCTGCCACCTGTGTCACCCCACTCCCACCATCCGCAGCACTTTCCTCGCTCCATTAGGCTACCGACATTTTGCCCCGGACACAACATCGCTGCACCAGCTTGTGAATGGCACGCACCCTGCCTGCCAGGAAGCCGTAAAAGCATTCATTATACATTTATAACTACCCCCCGCTGCCTCACGGAGCCGACAGCGTGCAGCTGCCAGCGCAGCAGTACCTCAGGGACGGGGATGGAGCAAACAAGATGGCAGCGGGCAGAGGCGGCTTGAAGCCTGGCAGAGCCTGCCGCAAGCAGAGAGGCTTTCTGCTGGTAAGCATTGCTTCTGCTCAATTACTTTTTCTACTGACTCTCGCCAGAAATGTTTGAGTATTTCTTGTGGCCACTGACCCCAACAAAACAGGTTTTTTTGTCTGGCTCCAAACTTTTTGAATGCAATCGAAAAAAAAACCACCCCAACAAACTACACTACACTTTATTTAATTTCTGATATGGTATTCCGGCTTTCGGCCTCTCCTGGGAGCCAGACCCCTTGTAAATATGATTATGATGAATGTTTCACTGGTATTGCATGTGGTCCATCACACAGAACCTTGCGTGACCAGAGACCCAGGCTGACAGGGCAGACGGGGTCGGCAGCTTTCCCAGGCGACTGCTCGAACAGGGCTAAGTGCTACTGCCGGCTGGTGCTCAGCCGATGAGGAACGAAGCACTTTGGGCAGCTCAGTAAACCCAAATCCCACATTCAGTTACGGATGGGGAATGTCTGTTTTGACTGAAACTCTCAAAATAGCTTAGTTTACTTCTTCTAAGAGGCAGAGCTTTGGAAATATGTATTTCTGAATTATTTTTAGTTGCCATACAACCTGGAATAAAGGCTGCTGCCCTCCCTTCACTGTCCGTCAGAAGCTGATGTTTAGGTGAGATTCACTTTGCCAGCTAATGAGGGAGGTTGCGTTAAATGGCAGTAGCAAGGACAGGCCACAGACAGCCCATTACCACCCCCCCACCCCAAGAGCAGCCGGGAGGGATCCCACTCAGCTGTGTCCAGACCCGGGGTGCAGAGAATCCGTCTTTGCCCCTAAGGTCTCCTTATGCCGGCATGATCCCACAGGGACCCCCTGCTCTCTCGTGTTCAGCACTCGGGCTTGACAGTTGTAATGTGCAAAACAGTTAGCAGCTAAAGGAGCGTTGGTACGGCTAGACCTTGGAAACCTAAACGCGGCTGCACACGCGTATTTTGCTAATGAGTTTGTGTAGGGCACCAGGAACTGCTTATTTTTCTTCATTCGTGCTTTAGATTGATTCATTGGAAAAAAGAGGCGGTGCTGTAGTCTTACAGGAAAGAAACTTGATGAAAACTAGAGACTGATTCTAGATGTGCGTCCAAAATGTTGACTCCTGCATCTAACAGGGTTGTGATATAGTATAACTCATCTCTTGTATTAATGTGGCCTTTATAGTATGCTTGCTAAAATGCTAGCAAACACAAAGCTGGTTAAAACTGTTCTCTAAGTGGGGGGAAGGGGACGAGTTGCCCAAGCCCATATGTGATTTACAGTGCAGCATTTGGAAAGTCTAAAGCTGAATTCAGTGTACTGCTGAGAGGGTCTGGTGAAAGAGCCGGCATGCCGATGCTCAGCATCAGCCCAGTGAATCCCCCTGCCCAAGCTTAAAGGTGCTCTGCTAGCTGCCTGGTCTCTGTGGGACCCTAACATCCCAGCAACAGCACAAATAGAGAGATAAATGAGGTTACCCAGACATGCTTTATAGGGTCATTTGCATTCGGTAGTAGCTGGAGGATTCACACGTGTAAATGAGGGACAGGAACCTGGGGAGGAGGATGTTCCTAGAAAACATGTTCAGATGATGGGGAACAGCTGCGGCAGTTCCCTGAGCAGTATCCCAGCTGTGTGAACTGAGGAATAACAAGAACTTTTCAGCTGTGCATTCAGGTATACTCTAACTCCTGAGTTTCACTCTTCATGCTGGGAGTTTTGTGGTGTAGATCCTGATCGCTACTGACCTAGCTCTTCCTGGGCTGCCTTTATCTGGGTTTTCCTTGCTGCCTTAGGGCACAGGTATGTTGCCTGATGTGAGTGGTATGGGAGTCCCAGGAACAGGAGGAAATCTGGATGGGTGTTGTCCAGGCAACACGGATGATGCCAGTGCTGCATACAGGGGATGAGAAATGGAGGATAATGGCAGGGGCCATTGAGGAGTGGGGTAGGCAGCACCAGTGAAAAGGATGGAGTGGAAATCCTAAGTCCTTTCTATTCATTCCCATCTGTATTCTTTTCTGCTAGACACTTCTGCCAGCATTAGGGCTGTATATTTGGTCATTGTAATTAGCAACAGCCTTGTATTTCTACATGGGTTTCCCTGATGGGAAATGCATGTTTATGTATTATTGCAGAAAGGCAATGGGTCTGGGCTTCCTGGGGTGTTCCCCCTGAATACGCATTATCACTATTCAGTCAGCGCGCTTCCAGTGTGATTCCTATATTTCAAAAAGGAAGCAGATAGATGGGAAGGGGACAGACACTCCATGGTAAAAAGCTGGGAAGTGTGCTAGGAAGGAAATACGGTGAAGTAAATCTCAGAGTGAGCCTTGCCAGAGGGAGTACTTGCCATGAAAATACACAAGTTAAAAAGAAAAATAAATGCAGCAACAAAGAAAGCTTTAATTAAATGAAAGTATAGAAAAAGTAAGAGAAAAGCTGAATTCCAGTACCTAAACAAAAGCATGGAGAAAAGATTAAGATAAAAATGTTGGTATAATTAAAAAGGTGGGTGACAGAAAATGGATTAAACACGGCTAAGAAAAGATTGGTTGGAGCTAACCGCTCAACAATACAAAGCCTCAGGGAAAACTTGGCTAGCCTGTGCTTACTGGAGAAGGTATAGATAGTGGCTCTGAATGTTTATGTCTTTTCTCCGAAAATAATATTATTGTAAGATAATTTCTTCTAATCGTATGTCATTCCATAATCTTTTTGCTAGACATGCTACAGCAACTGTGAAGGTATCAGATAGTCATGATTTGATTGTGATGTTTAAATGTTCTCAAATGTGTGGTTCTTTTCGTAACAGCAGGCTCAGAATATCTGTAGTGAAACAGTCTTGTGGAAAATGCAGTTCAAACTGCTAAAAGCATGCTTTAAAATTCAAGCTAGTACTTAGCACTATTAAATTACAGCACAGCACCCTAGAAACTGGCGCTGCCACTTGAAAGTGGGATTCCCACTTGCTGAAGTGTTGTTTAATAGAAAGATTTAAAACCAGAAAGGTTAGAAAATCTTTACAGCCAGGGAAAGTCATGTGCATCTGTGTAAAGTATTTGATAAAACATGGCCCAAGAGACAGTGTTCTCGTTTGAAGTGTTTTTTTTACTCCAATGGATAACTTACAAAGCAGGGGTATCCTGTGAGGAAATGGGAAGTCCCAGGATCTTTGCTGGACATGTGTCCTGGGTCTCAGTTCCAAAATGGACCTGGTTACTGAGGGGTGATTTCAGGCCACATCAGTGAAAAGGACTGAGCAGAGCCCTGGGGAGACTAGCAGCTGTGGTAGTCTCTCTGCCCTTTAGCTCTTCAAAGCAACTTGGAAGCTGCATGCTAATGATTAAATGGTTAATCACGTCACTCATCATTGCATGGGCAGTTTTCTCTGTGCAGTTCATGCACATGGTGTTGACACATGAAGACACTTTGGTATGAAAGCAAGAGTAGATGTGGTGCCTTGTAGACACTGGGATCTAAACTGAGAAGCTTCACTTTTCCAGGTGCCCCTCTCCCTTCCACCCCGCATATTATTGGAGATATTCAGTGGCAAAAAGTGAGCAGGTCAGGTTTCAGGTGGAAACCAGAAAGACTCAGTGCACCTTAGCACACCCCTTTCTGACATTAAATGTGTCGATTTAGGTGATGCTTTGCATTTAGAGCAGTTCAAGCAAATTATCTGCCAGTCTTGGCCAGCATCTTCAAGCCAGCTAAATTTGTGTCGTTCTCAACTTTGTCACCATCTTCACTGCCTGTCACCCTACTGCCTCCAGCTGATCACAGTTATGTGCTGATCACTGGTCCCAATGCTTAGCATAAAATAACATGTACCTATTTGAATATGGCTGCACAACAACTTCTTAATGCTTGCGTTATCTGTGTTAAAGCAGCAGGAAACTAAATTAATACAAATATCAATTCTCAATGCAGCACGGGTGGATATGTGATGTCGCTGTCCAAGGGCACAAAGGGACACTTCTGACATCTTCCTCCTTGTTATGCTTGCTGTCCTGTTGAAATTAAAGGCACCAGTAATGTGCAAGTAAAATACTAAAGGTATTCTGAATCTGGGCGAACTGGAGGCAATGAATATACGAGGTCATAGGAGAGCTCGGGGCACCTGACTTTTCTGTGTTCCTCTGTTCCAGTTAACCTCTAGAAGGATGCCTAAAAATAACACCAAAGCTATGAAAAGATCTACTTTTTAAAAGCTATTCCAGGGAAATATGGTCATCAGGAAGAGATTTCAAACAGCTACGTTCCAGCATGTGTTATATCCTCTTAAATAAAATACAAATTATTTACAACACCATTCTGAATGTTTGATTATGACTCTCTAGTAGAGGAAAACAAATGTAAATGGTGCTTTTAAAACAAATACCAAATACTGGAACGTGTGCAGTTACAAACCTACACATATAAAAGTGCAGGCAAAGGATGCTTAGATTAGCTTCACTAGTCAGACTGTATGACATGTTTGGTGGTGTTTAGCTGCCATATTTTCATTCTTACATGTATTCTTTAAAGTAACAGTGACACTTCATTCCACTCAGTGTCACATGAACTTCAAAACATACATGCCTGTAGCCATTTCTAGCTAAAATAATCAGTAGTTGTCACCTGGATGACCTAATAGGAGAAAACTAAGAATCTAGAATAGGAAAAAACTAAGAATCTAGCAATCTGAACCACTCGGGTGTATCCAGGTGTCTTATTCATTTGTGTGATCATTCCTACAAGAAAACCCTGCCAGAACATGCACATTACAAAAATGCAAGAGGGATAACTGTGTCCAATTTTCTGATAGAGAAGATCTGCCCAAGTATTTCTATACAGTGTAACCAAATAATTGAATTCCTGGTTCAATTTAATGGTTAAGAGATCAGGAACAGGAATTTTGTCCAAACATGTCTCTTCCCCTCAATTCTCTTTTAGGAAGGCTTAGGTGTGACTGACTGTCTGGATGTTATTTATAAACCAGCAGGTCTGTGTTTGGGAGTTTGAGAATAACTTGCCTTCTGTCAGCTGATGAAGAGCAAAAGTTCTTCCTTTGTAGCTCATGCTCTATTTGTTTCTAATCAGTCAAACAAAACAAGATTAAAGGAGGGGAGTACAGTCATCAGTTTTATCGAAAGCTGTTCAAACTGCAGTAGCAGAAATAGTAAAGAATCTGATTCTAGGGAAGGGAGTAAGAACATGAAAAAAAGCAGAAATTCATTCTACAGGGCAACTTTGCATTTTCTACCCTTGAAAATTGTATCTACATTATTAGGGTTGTTTGAAGAAGAGAAGAACAAATCAGAATCTGAGATGCTGGTTAAGTATGTTTCGTTCAAATGCAAATGTCCATTTTACCACAAAGCTGTCTTTCTAATTGCTGTAGGGTGTTTAAAGCTACTCAGGATCTTCAGATTGATTGAGGGTAATGGTGAGTTTGTGCTTACTGCAAGGAATATTCTCTAATTTTTCTGCCCTGCTGTTTCTTACTAGTCAATGTCTAGAGCTGGAGAGACTCTTGAATCCTGTTTTAAATCAGCAGGGAATCGGGTTCTTTAAATTTGTCTGCGGATTAGAGCTCATTGCTCTTACGTTCAGGTCGTTCGATATCCCGGCACCTGCAGGTGTGCGCTCGGCAGTACTGATCAGCGCTGACAAGCAATCCATAGAGCAGGCTGTATGGCAGGGCTTTCACAGACTTTACGTAAAGGCCATATGGCACAGAATTATGGGAGCTATGCAGATATTCAGACTGCACTCACAGTGCAGTTAATGCTGTGGTTTGCTATCAACTCCCTGCTTAAATTTTCGAAGGTCCTGCTCTCTCAGCCGCGAGTCGTGCAAAGTATTTCAGCAGAGACGATGCGCTGCAAATAATTTATATTCTGGCTCACAGCCAAGAAATATTACTTGCATATGCTCTTCTCTGTTCAAAGTCAGATTTTTACCGAGAGCAGTGATATATCTGCAGGTGAGACTGGGGTAGAGTCTTGCCGTGCGTCACTGCTCATTCTTCAGGACTTCGTCATGATTTATATCATGCAGGGTGACAGCGAGTTCAGGGAAGAACCCCAATGGCGTCTGTCCTAGTTTTGGTACTCCTGTTTCATTTTTTGTTCCTCTTCATTTTCTCTCTTCTGGATACTTTTTTACTGTTAGGGGTTCATATTTCACCCGTTTCTTCCAGTTATCAGCCACTGAAATGACAGGTATCTGAATAGTTAATGCTTACATTCATGTTTTTCTTGGGCTTCAGAATAATTTTTTTAACTGAGCAAGGAAGATTTTAAGCCCCAGTCATTTTTCAAGGTATCTGTAGGAAAGTAGAGGTATAGTAAATTATACCTGATCTATATCTGGAATTTTATCTTTACAAAGACTTGCTTTTGCACTAGTGTGTGTTAAGCAGGTCATAAATATTTCCTGGGGAGGCGTGAAGATTTGAAACATGTTCCAAGCCAAAGGGACTTTGTCTGTATCAGCCTTTCGGGACACCACATCTCTGAAGTTGGCTGCTGAGTAGACTGCAGTCATTTTTATTGCATCTTTTAGTTACAAAAAGAGCCACAATAAATGAATCATTATGTTAAAAATCAATGCACATCAGATATATGAAGGAAGCCTTTGGGCAGAACTTGCCCTCTGTTAATCTGTAGTAAGGTCTAATTTTCTCCTGCAGACAGTGCTGGAGCGTGAGGCAGCCAAGGCACATACATCTCCCTCTCTTCCTTCTCCGTCAGGCAGCAGTATGGGAACTTCACGTATTCTCCAGGCCCTTGCAGAGCCATGAAGGGGAAGTGGGAGGACGAGGAGGTCATGGATCTCAAGGGTCTTCCTGTGGCTGCGGTGCTGCCCCTCATCTGCCTTTACTAGAGTGACCTGATGTCCTGTGTCACTGCACCCCATGTCATGCGACTTATGTAGCCGGGGATTTAGATGGTGGTCCCCAACATGCCCTGTGAGAACATGCCTTGCCATCATGTATGATGTACCTGGAAGAGGCAAGCGAAAGAGGTTTACCTCATCTTTCTCATTCACATGGAAACATCTTTAGCCTTGTAAATAGAATGAGTCTAACTTTCCTATAGTAAAATGCTGAAAATTAAATTCTCTTTATGTTCAGGGTAACGGTAAGATACTTCATGAGCGTTCAAAACTTAATGGAGCTTAGTCTTCTTTCTCATGTTTAGGGGGGAGGGAGAACTTTTGTACATTGCAATAAAATGTAGCCGTACAAAAGCAATCAAATTCTCAGTGCCAGGATAAATAAAAAAGTTATTCATATTCACAGTCCTAGGATGATTGCATAAAATTATGGTCAATACTAGATTCAATATTAAAGAATACATTAGTTAAGAAATCCTTTAAATGAGAATTTTTTTCTTTCTGTGGGGAAAAAAAAAGCTCTTTATCAGAAAAATAATGAAACCTGATGCAAGTCTGAAAATTACTGGTTATCCTTTTACTGTATGTAAAACTGACAGAGGAGCAATTTCTAAGCTCCTGATGAACGATCCCTTCTGACCTTCTGAAATGCTTCTCTTCTGAATAAACACTTGAAACTATAGGTCATTTATGAGAATTAGGATATACTGCCCTAGGTGCACTCATGAGTAATTAAATGATCTCTGCAAACTGATTTGCCATGCATCTGACTTGTGTGTGGGAGTAAGTAAATGGCTCAGTGCACTGATAATGAGACTAAATTTTTATTACGAATTCCGTTGAAGTTTTGAAACAGGCTGTATTCAATAAGATACTCAAGGACTTTAAATGAATTCCAGACAGAAACCAGGTCTTACCCTAGTACGTGTCCTAACTACTAAGCTTCAACATTTTTCTGTTATGCTGTCTTAAACTTTCTTTCTAGTTAATAAGTCTTTTGGCTTCTTTGGGTGGTTAAATGCTGTGCTAACAGCAGGCAGCTCCAGAAAGTCCTCGCAGATCCAAAAAAAAGGCAGACAGTCTTCAATATAGATTACTCTGTTAAGGCAAAGTAATGCCTCTAGAGAAAAAATAATCTGTGCGTATGGGATGCTGAGCTCAAAGCTGGCAGTTGCAACTCTAGAAGGTGATGCTGAAGTTGCTAGTTCTCTGAAACCGTAGGTAGGGATGTATCCTCCGACAGCACCAGTACAACAGTGCTGGGTGTTGGCAGTGTGACGGGAGTAGACTGAATACTGGCCAGGCTTTCCCTAGCAGCATCTCCTACCGCTGCTGTGTATACTTACTGTTACACATGCAGACACAACCTTCCAGGACTCTCTTGTTGAAGACTGGGATGTGCTAGAGAGGGTGCAAAATGTGTATTTCCGCTAGAGAGGGTGCAAAATGTGTATTTCCACTAATCTGTAGACGACAATTTTCTTGGCATGGCACCTATATAGAATCCCTGGGTGAGACACCAGCTTACCGTAGGGTATCGTATGTGGACCAAGGCATCTCATACAGGTTTCAAACCCCACTGTATTAATCATGAGCCTGAACATTAGATATTATAGTGACTAACTTCTAGGTGCCTAGATCCTTTCTGGCTATATGTCATCATTGGCAACATTCAGTGGTATATGAGAAGTGAGTTTTGTTTTCCTCAGTCTCGTAACTTGCAAAGAGGTTTTCAGATGCTCATTGGGGTGTTTATTGTGATGGCTGGATTCTTTTACTGTGTCTTCGGTACAGGGCTCAAACCCTGTCTCTGCACTGAGTCCCTTCCATCTTGATAAATTATCCTCTGTACTATCATTGTTGGACACGGGTTACTTAATTCTGTGTTCAAAGGAAACTTTGTGCTGTGTTTGTTTCTGGGATATAGACTAGAGTTAACAGGATTAGCAGTTTCAAATACATACTAGTCTGTCTTTTCTGTAGCAATGTAAACAATTATTTTGTCATATGCCAAGTTTGGCATATTTCACAGGCACTAGTATAAAAAGATCAAACTATCCATTAGTAGATAAGAATCAAATTCTTTAAAGTTTTAAATAGAAATTTTGAAAAGTAACATTGATTCCCAGGAAATCAGGACTGAAAATATATGCATCATTTAAATCTACTGTTAAGTAACTTGTTGCTTAATTGGCTGTAAACCGTTAATGGAGTGTTCTACATTCGGCCTTTAATAACAACGCAAAACAGTCATACTGATAATGTACATTAAAACAACCTATTATAACTGTGTGTCCAGATTATAGATACATCTTCTTTCATCCAATAGAAAACAGTTTTGGAAACTTAACTGAATCTTCTTAAATGTATGTGTGACCACCCAACCTTCCAGTCACTGTCCCTTGCAGAAGGAGAGCAGAGTGCACAGTAAGACTGGGTGAGGCAAAAGTACGAGACAGGAGAAGAGAGAAGCAAAGCAGAGGAGAGCTCCCTCTCACATCTCGGCTCTGCAGTTCTGCAGTCTTTACAGATAGCAGCTGCCATGCTTCTTTTTGAGCGAATGTGAATAAATACCACGTATTTGTGGAGAGGCGCGGAGGGCTCAGGCACTCGACACCTCTGTCACAGCCGATGTGTAGCACACAATCTTCCATCCTGGCCTCTTTAGCAGCTTCCTTGCTACAGCTTCCAACTACATCTTATGAGGGCTTCCTTTCTCAGATATTTGAGTGATATTTCAGCAATCCTAGTAGATCAACACATTTCCTAGGTTTACAGGAATATATACACATACTAGTGTGTCTAAGTCTGTTCGTATCAGTTCCAAGAAATGTCTGTTCTCATTTATCCAGATACATACAGAGATCATGGTGAAGATTAGGTATTTAGGCAAAACTCCCATCCTGGGCACAGCTTTATCTGAGGAAGATCTTGAGTTAGACATCTGGCCTCTTAAACTCTTCTTTTTCCTTGCTTTTTTTCGTCCACCACCTGACCAAGATTTTCATAATTTACCCAACTTTGGGTTTAACTCTCCTTCCTGAAACAGTGACTGAATAAAATGGCTTTAGGAAATGCTATGCTATTTGGCATAAGTAGACAGAACCACATTCTTTCAAGATGGAAAACAGAGCTTGCTCATGCCTTGATGCTTAATTGTTTATAAACAAGTAATTACCTTAATGTAAGGAAAAATACTCCTTAAGCTGGCTGAGTTGGAACTCAAGCCATTGTTTGTTTACACCAATTCTTTATACTTGTCTGACACCTTTATTTCATTTAAACACAAATTTAACACCACACTTCCTAAATGCAGAAGGATAATGCAGGGGAGGCATCACTCGCTGTTGGTAACGACAGTCTATGAAGGTAAGCATATGTTCTGTGACAAGAGTGCGGTTGGACTGTCTGGTTGCTCAGATCAGTTTTGAAGGATAATCCTAAAATATTTAAACAAGACCTAGGAACTTTCACGGCAGATTGAGCCCAAGGTCCTGTATCCCTTTTGCAATAGTGGCCAGTACCTGATGTGTCAAAGAAAGATGTAAGGGAATAGATTATGCTAGATAAATTGGAACATAAAGTACCCTCCAAATTATTTGCTTGATTTATAATAGCGGTAAGACTTATTGAAGACTGAAGCATAACCTGAAAAAAGTTTGCAGCTATTAGGGAGAAAATTTAGGATTAAATAAAACACAAGTCTAAAGCTGACACATGTAGCTTCTTCACTTTTAAAAAGGCTAATCAGAACTGTTTAGAAAGCTACAAATTGCATTTTTGTCACTTGTCCTGTTTTTCTTACAATATTCAGAGCTGTGCTCAGTGTTGCTGTAATATCCAACATCTGTAGCAAATTGAATCCTTAAGATTTATTACCGTTCTCTGAGTTTTAACATGTGGAGTGTTTCCATTCCTTGAAAAGTTATTTTGGTGGTATCATAGCACACAGCTGTGTGATCATAGGAGGTATGAAATTAAATAGAATGAATTCTTTAACTTCTCCAACAGAGCTTTTAAAGCTTTGGATGGAACAGATAACATAATGTTGTCTTTTGATGTATGAAATAACATTTAAAATTCCAATTTTATATTCATTGCTAGAAATATACAGTGACTGTTGCTCCATCAAATGGAGCTTCGGCATAATTGTCAGCTGTTTGGAATAGTACAGATTCGTCGTCCAACACTCAATCGCAGTTAGGAAAATATGGCAGATGTGATACGCACTTCTGCCCCATTCCTGTATTACACAAGGTAGTAATAAAAATGCAAATAGCATGACAAGACCTGTGCAATCCATAGGAAATGTTGAACTTTGTGCAAAGTGTTGTTTTTGAGACGAGTTGCTTCAAGGCAGAGGGTAACAAGAAGATGTTTGTAGTAAGTATTAAAAGGAAGTTGATTTCTTTTCTGCAGATGTAGAAAGACTGCAGAGTGTTCTCTAATTTGGATTTGGTATTTCAAAAGACTTGCTATAGAAACAGCAAAGTCGGAAAGGTCAGTGAAAGCTGATGTTTCTTATCTGTAAAGCTTCTCTGGTATGTCTGTGATAGAATCTTCTACTGCAGCATCTCTCAGCTAAATTCTTATGTCTGCCTTCTGCAAGTAAAATGCAGGTAAATCAGTTGTTGACAACATTGATAAATATGAATATGGTGAATGTGACCACTAGGAAGACAATAGTAAAGTCTGCCTAAGAGGACATTTGGAGCATAATTACCTGCATACTTATTACTTTCTTACCGCAGAAGTTTATCTGCCTCAGAGAAAGGTGAAATACAGAATTGATTATTTTCTTCAGATCTGCTCCTTCATCTGCTTAACACACCTTAATTATCATAATGCTGGGTTCTTTAAGTCTCAGAAGCTATCCGTTAGCTCTCGTGAAGGGGGATGACATGTAACAGGTTCTGCCCCAAGACCAGGGCTAACATCCATCGGATCAACTGTTTCGTAGCTGAGCTTTACCTGAGATCGGATGTGCCTCACGGTGTCTACTCCCTTGTTCCTTTCCCTTACTTATCCCAAGAGCCTCTCCCCTCAGCCCCATTTTGGAGCCATTGTCCCCTTGCACACAAACCCGCCCTGTGATTGTCATCACTTTCAGCATGTGTCTGTGATGACTGAGCTGAACACTTCAGCTGGACCTGGCTGACTTGGTCTGGAGCCCGACACCGTACTCCTGACTGAGGGACTCCAGTGCAGCAGTGGCCAGGTCTGGTGCCATGGGACTTACTTGCACTTGGTGTTGTGTCCCCTGTGCTGTTCAGTGAATATGAATGGTTGCACTAGGTGAAATTGCTGTCATGCCCTCCCCTGCTCCAACTTGTGAGTCAGCCATTGGGGGAAAATAATGAAGACCAAAAAAACAGGAGATGCTTCTACTGACTTTCAAGAGGTAGCAGCATAAACTGCTTTTGGAGAACAGTGTTAGCAGAATCATGCTGGTGAAAGCATTTGTTAATTGTTCCATCTCACTAGATTAGGGGTTTCCTCTTTGCTCACAATTTTTTCCTCTTGTGATGCCTCATGCTTCCATTGATTCTATCCTGTAATATAAGAAGACCAGAAATCTTCCCTTTGGAATAAGTATTGACAAACTAATGGCTGCCTTATTTATATTTTCAGCTCACCATACTGTCAAATTAATAAATTCCCAAATTTTGCAAGTTAAGAAAAGACTGAATAAGGCATCAGGCAGGGTTATACGCAGAAAGTGTGTAAGGTGGTTAACAGGGACACTATACTGAAATGTGGTCCTACATTCTTGGCTTTAAAAAACGCTGATTAAGATATTAATGAATGTGCAAGTACATGTATTCCTATGTGTAATAACTCTATATTTAGCTTGACCATGTTTCACAGCTTTCTCAAAAGGGAAGGTATGCTGCTAACAAATATTTAACTCTTTAGTTTCAAATAATTTTAACAGCCAGAGCTGACAATGCTCCTTAAAAAAAAAACAAAAAAAAACCCAAAAACCAGCAACAAAAATCCACTAAATCTTGCAGGCATTGAAGGCACTATAACTGCTGCCCCAAGCCAGATGAGAATACTTTTCTTTACAGATTTAGTCTGTTTAGCCCAAGTACTTTAGTGCCAAAGCTAACAGACATGGGAAGATCAACAAGAAAAGAACAAGGGCCATCACTTATCACTAAAGAAATTATTCAATATATCTACTAGACCAGTTCCTATCTTATGTGTAATATGTGTCTAATATAATGTATACATCATGACGAAAAAGGAGAGGTTGCAAATTTCATTAACCAAAGACAGCAAGACATTGCATTAATAGTCACAAAAGGGTGAGAGTTGAGCTTATTATAGGGAAAAGTTAGGTTAAAGTTGATTTACACCAGATATTCTCATTTTGGTTGGACCAGTTGAAATTTAAGCTTGGCTAAATAGGCAAATTGCTTCAGCATCATAACTGCTAGTGGTGATCTTGGAGTCTAGAAAACTGTTTTTTAAAATCTTCCCCTAAACTTTGAGCTTATCTTGGAGATGACAGCAAAAAAGAACAACCAAAGAATTATACAGCTGTCATTGCAGCTTAGATCCTGGAAAAATACCAGAATATACTCAAGCAATTTGTAGGCACCTAGAAAATGATAAAGAGATGAGTAACAGCCAGCATGGATGTACTAGTAACAAGTCATGTCAAGTTGATCTAATTTTCTTCTCTGACAGGGTGAATAAGGGAGAATCAGTAGGAGTCAAATAATTTGACTTTTACAGATTTTTTTGCTCCCTCACTGTGTCTAACAACTAGGAAAATATGCAGTAGGTGAGACTATTAGGAAATGCAGAATTGGTAAGAAAAATCTACTCTAGAGTAGAAAATAAGTGCTTCAACATCAAACCAAAAGGCTATATCAAACATGATTCTGCAAGGACCTTGCTTGAGTCTAGTACTAATAAGTATTTTCATCACTGCTTTGGATGAAGGAATAATGTTTTAACTATGCAGTAATTCAAAAGGCTTTAAGCACATTGGAAAACAAGATCAGGTTCTCAGACTCTTGAGAAATTATCTAACAATTCCCTTGAGGTGAATGCCAGCTTCAGAGGGACAGAGGGACAAGACTGCCTGGACAGCAGAATTGCAGGAAAAGGTTTAACCGTTATAGAGCATTGCAAGCTAAATATGACTCAACAGTGTCATGCTGTTGGAGTGAGACACACCAGAGTGGATGCATCATCAGAAACAGAGTCTTGAAGCAGGAGTCTCCGACTCTGTTCAGCACTGAATTCTGCAGATCAGGAAGGATGTACATCAAATGTCAGGGTGCAGAGTGGTGAGGCCAGTCAGAGATCAGAAAACAGGCTGGGGGAAAATACAGGGGCAGGTTGGGAGGAGGAACAGTAACTTTAAATTTAATGATGAGAAAACTGAGGGGATCTAAGTCTTCAATTACATCAAAGGGTGCAATAAGCAGAATTAAATTCCCCTCCATGTGCTGCAGGTAGGGCAAGCAGTAATGGACTTAAATGATAGCGAGCAGACTTAGGCAAGTCATTAGAAAAAGTAAGAAAAAACAGTTTAGCACTCATATTGGCTGGGCACTGATGAGATTATGGCAATTCCATCTGGGGGTTGGTTTAAAAACAGACTTAAGAAATATTAGGGATGACAGTTCTCCCGCTGGGCCAGGAGATAGGCTAGCTGATATTGTGATGTCCATTTCTGCTCTTACAATTTCCACTCCTATGAGGCTTTTTCCTTGGTAAAATGTGTAAGAATGTTATCAAATTATGTGGATGACTTGTGTACTAGCTCCACTAATTTGTTCCCTATGAAAATGGAAACATCCTGAAGCTGGGCCTAAATGTAGGTTAAAATGTTGTAAGAGCCAAGTACGAAAAGGAAATTAGTGCTGGAAATGCATATCAGTTCGGCACCTTATTGCGGGCAATGTCTGCTTGAAGGCTTAAATTCCAACAGTTATGCATTAATCACTTTGAATATTTAAGCAAACAGGTTTTTTTCTTTCAAAATATGCACATATTGTATCAAGATCAAATACTTTGCTTAAGGTGATCTCTGTTGCTCAGTCCTCACTAATACTAAATCTGTGTGCTCTACTTTTGTAGAAAACTGGGTCATTCTGCAAAACTAAAGAAATCCCTTTAGGTTACTAAATACCTTCTCACCCAGAGGTGCCACATTCCTGCATCCTACCCTTTAGCCAATGTCTATTGCAGTGAAATAATAGCTCTTTTTTTTAGTAATAAACAGGCTGTTTTTCAAAAAGATAGCAAAGTACTGTTTTGGAGAGAGAGAGGGTCAGGTAGTCAGTGACTTACTAACATTGTCATTGCAGTTATCACTGTCTGTAACTAATACTAGTCCTTTAATTTTGGGGGAACTGAAAAATTTTCTAAGGAGTGCAAGGAAGGCCTGAGTCAGATAGCCCAAAACTGTAGGAATATTTCCACTGAGTGAAAAGTGACACCAATAATGTAGATATACAGTCATACATTCAAGTGGTATAGTATATATTCACTTAGTAACTGACTGGTATTGAAGACTTAATAAAGTGACTTGCTAAGTAGAATATTGAGAATATTATCTCTAAATCTGAACTGTATCAATAAATGTCACAAACTGCTAAAATTGCCCTTTCCCTTAACATAATGTGGGGCAGAGAGAGAAACATATCTATGCTCAGATTTATTTGATTAAACATTATTTTGAAGTCTTTTGGATGTATACATTTGTTAAGAGTACTGTTGATTTTCTTACCTATCCACACAGACAATTGTTTTATGTGAATTTGGATTAAAAAAAGCAGTAGCCATAAAGGCCAAGGCAAAGTGCTATGTAAGAAAGCAAAGCAATCATCTGAATGTGAGATTTTCGTATATGAATGGATAGAACAAAATTGGGGGCAATCCCTTTTCCAGCAATCTACAGCATGCTTGTTTTCAGGTAATTTAAGAGTAACCACCAGTTTAAAAGGCTTACACAGTAAAGTATGTGCAGCTTCTGTAACCTTTTGAGTTGTGGCTGGCTCTCTTTGTATTCTTACTGTGTTTATGTGGGCACTAAGAGTCAGCTGGATCCTGCTCTTTGAATGTTGGTTTTGGCTGCCCAGTGCCTTTTGTCATCCTCTCCCTTGTGTTTATACTGAATTCCCTAGGTAAAGGAATAAAAAGCAAACCTTTGTTTTGTCATGAGCAAGTTCTGATAGAAATGAGACATTTCACAAAGAATGCTGATGAAAATCTTTTCAGCAATGTGCCAAAAAGGTAGGTAGAATGGAAAAACTATTTCTGTGGAATTTGCTTTCTTGATGAAAGCATCAACAGTGAGTGATAGCAGAACGCTCATTGCAAAAAGAGCACAGGCTCACCACATTTCTTTCCTTTTTAATTATAGCAAATGCCAAATCTTGATTATAATGAAGGCCCAATCATTATGGCATAACAATTCTTACTAAAAGTGCAGGTATTGACTAAAGCTGGTTAGATTCCTGGCTGATGTAGAAAAGTGTAATGTCATGCTGGACTTCAGCTGAAGAGCACAATTTTAAAACCTGAGCACCTTCCTAGAAAATCCCAGTGCCAAATCTTAAGCTCTTGCTCATATGTAGATAATTTCGGTATTTAGTGGTGATGCAAACATCTTTTAATGATGCCAAAGCTGGAAAATTTGCCCATAGGCTCTTTTTAGAAAATGTTATTGAATTACAATTCAATTACAATTGAATTACAATTCAATTGAACTATTGCCAATGTGGCAGGTGTGCCATTGTTTAGATTGTTGTGGGATGACCACGTTATCTCCCAGAGCCACTACCAATGTGTAAGTAGTGGCTCTGAATCTAAATATCTTCGTGGACCAAGTCAGAGTTGATAGGTGTATTGATTGTGCTTTGAAAATTAACAGAATTCTTTTTACTTTCCAGTAGACGTGTATCTATACAAGCTCCTAGCTATCTGATTGCACTAATGAGTTGTCCTATGCCTCCTCTCAGTATTGCTAATATTAGTAAAATGCATAATCACAGCCACTACAACTACCTCTGAAACTTTTGGAAGGGGAAGTGCCACGGGGATTGTGCTAGCTTTCTCCCGCCCTCTTCTACCAAGTTTAACAACAGCAATGAGCAGTTTCAAAAGCCAAACATTTTTTGTAGTGGGGCAATGAAAGTTTCTAGGTTGTGTTTTTTAACAGCTATGTTTTTCTTAAATCTGCTTTGAGAAATGTCTTGGTGATTATGAGGCAACTGAGTCAGTGTTCCATCATAATCATATTATTTTTCCATGCTTCATTTCTAAGGTCATGTGGGTTAAAGTATTTTATCCAGAGAAGTTTCTTGTTTTAAGAGTAGTGACTCCTGGGATTTTTATTCTTCCTCCTACAGTCAGGATTTACATTTGAGAAGAGCAGCCAGGGTCACCTGCTGTTAGGTACTCCACTAGGAGTCATTAGCCATTAATTACATAGGAACAACACAAATTTAAAATTTCTGAAGACTTTAGCTAAGCAAAACATGGGGTTAATGACACAAGGAGGTCAACTGTGCTTTTTCTCTCTTGGGAGAATGTAATACTTAATGTTGCAAGTGTGGACATAAATAGGTGGAAAAGGTGCATGAAAGTAAGGGTGGCAGAGTGGTAAGATACATGTCCTGAAATTGATGAAAGGAAGTGATTTAACCCTTTTGACTGTTTGAGCACATTTTGATAAAAAATATAGTTACATTAGAGAAATTACATATAACTAATTTCATTTCATTTTTCTTAAAAAAAACAAAAACAAAAACAAACATACTGAAGGCTGAGAGATTCAAAACTGCACATGCTCATGGACCTTTTTCTCCACGAAGTCACATTCTAGAAATAATTGTAGCATTTGTTAGATTTTAGTTAAATCTCAAGAACTGGTTCTGATTGCCCCTTGGTTTTAAAAATATCGATTTTAACTCTGTATTTTTTCCTTTGTATCGTTCTAAGTCCTAATATTTTGACTAAGATGGAAAGAATTTAAACACTTTATTTCAGATAAATCTACTCAGACCTATTGATAATTTAACTGTCAGAGCTGACAGTAAATGAGATTTCTATTAGATGAGCAAGTGTGGGTTGCAGTGTTACTGAGAAAAAGCTTGTGGTTTGAAACAAGCTGTTACTTGGCCTTCCTTACTCCCACAGGTACTGGACATCTTTCCTGGTACATTGCCAAGAAACAAAGTGGCATAATACAGATTTCAAGCAAATTAATATGGAATGGGACCAAGTTTTCACTTGAATTATTTGTGAACTGAATTTAGGCTGGATATGTGGACTACAGGGTTTCACTACCAGAAAACTACCTTTTAAACCTCGGGGCTAAATAGAGCAAATCAGAGTGGGCTAGCAAGGTGGCAGGCATGAGTGGAGCAATAGGGCTCCAGGTGTGAAGTCAGAGCAAGTTGCCTTGTGGCATCTGCATGCAGAGGACTGAAGCTGCAAATGAAGCCGATGGAAGAGCCTGGAGGGGTTTCTGGCCACCCAGGGGGCAAGTTGGGCAGCCTGTGAAAAGCCACTGGCCTGACTGGTCACAGCAGAAAATCTCTGAAAGCCAGAGGAATATGTTCTGGCCAGAATCATATGCGGTGGTTTCTTCAGTAAGTTCTTCTGGAGACATTTGTGTGGTGAGGTGAAGTTGTGCTCTTTTCTTGAGGTTTTTTGTTGTGTTTTTTTTTTCAGTTCAATTTTCCTGTTCTTGGCAGCCAGTTGGTTGCACATGCTTGTCCAAAGGTGGTTACAGGCACACTTTTGGCTTGAGGAGCCCTGTGCAGCCATGGCTTTAATGTGAAGTGAGATCGCTTAATGAAGACCTAGTGAGTAACAGCTATCACGCTTTAGCTTCACATATGTAGTAATTTGCATTAATCCCCCCCACTTCTGTATTTGGGACTAGAGCATGAGCAAATTAGTGTGAATACAGGCTATTTGATATCATGTCCTTAAATGGGGCAGGAGACAGTTAAAGAGAGAGCAGGAGTGATATACAGAGCCTAAGCTGTGGTGGCTGAAGCTTTATCGTAACGATTGCGTATCTGTACAAGCTCATCTTTTTCAGCATGAAGAATCTGACTGTACAAAAATGATTGTCAAGTGCATTGAGTAAAAAAGCTGAAAAAAGAAACACTTTCTCTAATCACTTTCCCTTTCAGTCATCTTGGATTTCATTTGTAACAATAGCAGATAAAGCTCTTACAGGCAGTCTTATATCATGCTTTAAATAACGCAAAACCTGCGTCAAGCCTATTAACATCAGCACAGGCTGGGTCAGACTTGTTTAGCACTGTGTTTATAATACTTGAACTGGTATGTATTTCATTTCCATTATCAGGTCAAATGTTTAGCAATGATAATATTTCAGAAGCACCTAATCTTTACTTAGCTTTTTTTAGTTTTCTTTCTAATAGGTAAGAGAGCAGGAAACTGTTTGTGTAGAAATGATAGAGGATAACAAAGGATGGTTCTTGATCTTCAGTCAGATGCTGTTTGCTTTTAATCTTTCCCAAAAAAGTCTTGTATTGAGACTAAAATCAAACACTGTAGCAATGCTGAGACAGTGTTTTCAGCTCAGTACATTACATGTGCATAGCTGAACTGCTTTGTGCTCTACTTCTATCTTGATAGACACACACATTGCACGAAAATAGGTCCAATGCTACTGCTGGAGCTTTGTTAGCACAACCTGCTTTGTACTTTCAGGCGGAGTCAGTGGTGCGATGGCCTTAGGCATACCTTTATGACTAGAACGTCAAGACATTTATTGTGAGCTAACCCAATAGTGGCTGTTTGAGAATACACTTGCTAAGGTTTAGTAAGCATACGTAATGTACTGTAGCACATTTATGGAAGCAGTGGCTAGTCAGTAACCGCTGATAATCACCCATGTGAGGGTGAGCCACGGAAGGCCGCTGTGTAAATTAGCATGGATGGCTTCTTGTTGCTACCTCTGTCTAGTTTGGTGGGAATGTGAATTGCAACTGGGAAACTGTGTTTTCCTTTCCATTTGATGGCGCAGCTCTGCAAAGAAGACCAGGGCTCTGATCTAAACTGGGGTCCTTGGGTACTCATACAATAACTATTAACTTCAAGTTGCCTGCAGTCCTTCTGGTGTGTGACTTGATACAGTGGAGAAAATACTGCGTAGGACATGTATGTAACATCTTCCCTACTGTTTTTTTCCACCTGAGGAAGCCTGGAGATGTAACAGTTGTTATGAAAACTAGCACATGTACGCCTGTGCACATCTTTTGATGAATATGAACTTCTACTAAGTGTTAACAGCTGACTCTGATATCTTGTTCTGCCCAAGGCTACTGACTGACTGGAACATAAATTAGATGCTGTAGATCATAATGAATTTTACTTTAGCCTTTAGCAAGGCGAGTCAAAGAAATAAATCCGAAAACATTTAAGTCAAAGAAGGGAGATCATTGAAGAGATTCTGGAAAGTAAAAATGAAATACAGTGTTTCAGTTACTCATAGATACTTAATAGTACTAACAGACTCACTGGAGTGCTTACAGATCTCAGATGTGTGCTGTGGCAGAAATGTGCTATAAAGACCTTTCAAGAAAACACGAAGGTAAAGGTCATGCTACATAGCAAACACCTACAATCTAAATCATCGCAGCTCGGTTTCAGTCTGAGCCACAATTGTCACACTGCTTGCTCTCACACATGTTTCTGTTCTTAAAATGTGGAGGAAACTAACATTTCAGGGTCTTGACAATAAATTGCAGTGAAAGAAAAAGCCATTCCTCCATTTCAACACTTTAAAATGCATACGTGGTGTGTGGTGGTCCAATTGTGCCCACGGATTTGAAAGGGACATGGGTAGGAATCTGAAATAATCCACGCTCCAGTGGGTATAAAACAATCCCTCCCACCCGCACCGGTGCGGACAGGGTGAGGCTCTTGGCAGACGCAGGGATGCATCCCGTGTATCATGGGCACATTGGGGCCGGTGAGTGCAAGGCTCTAGTGTCAACAGGGAGCAGGGGAGTGGGAATTTGCCATTGTGTACCTTCATTCCCTGAGCACCTAGATCCTCTGCACATTGGTGATCATTTTTTCACATGCGAAGATATGTTCTTTTGTAACTGTGAAATAAAGGTTTGCTTCTGCTCAGTAAGTACTGAAGATATAAGCAACTCAATACTTAAAGTCATCCAGGCTGCAATTACCTTTAACTGGGGTTTAGCTGGAACAGCATATTTACACAATATTTTTTTCTGGTGATACAAAGACATTCTGGTCTCTTCTGTGGCTTAGCACAATATCTAGTGAGAAGAGGTTGTTCCAGTTTGTTGCCTCCAGCTGATATTTGGTTGTATGAAGTACTTATTTTCTGGAAGACTTTTCATGTACCTCTGGGCATGGCTTAAAAAAACCTGGCTCATTCTGTTCTCTGTTTTTCTAGGAGAAATGTAGCTGAGAAAATTACAGAGTTTTGGATGATGAGGGGATATGTAGGACACTGAAAGTGAGATGAAAATTAAATGCTTCTGATTTCTGAAATAGAACATGAAACTGAAAATTTGCATTCCTCTACGGCACTTCAGAAGTGTCTAACTTTTACTGAATAGCACTTACTGAATCTATGAAATCTGTGCTTTTTCAGACCGTGGAAACACTTGAGCTCTCTCAGCATATCAGCTAACCGAATGCTAGAAAACATACCTGACACCAATAATGATCCCATTCTAAAATAACATTATTGCTGAGGTGTTCCTAATACTGACAATCATCTAAATTCCTTTGAATAAGGGAGGAAGAAGTCACAACACAATTATAACTTATGAAAATCATTTGATTGCTCACGTTTGGAAATCCTACTTGTTTGTAGCATTTCAATGGGCATGAGCACAGCACCGTGCAAGTGGAAATTTAAGTGTTCTTTTTCAGGATTTCTAATTCAATACAAAAACCCAACAGTAGAAGATTAATAACCTGTTCTTTGCTCACAACCTTCCAAGTTAAAGATGAGAACAGCCTGTGGAATTACAAATGTCTTCCCATGCAATTGAAGACTGTGTTTCTCGTTTGTGTTCTCTGTTCTTACTCAGTCGTTCTGTTTTGAACTATTTTCCAACTAGGGAGTGAATGTCAACTGACTTTTCATTTGGTGCAGCAGAATGCTAAGTAATATTGTAAACCTCCATTGTGTACAGCCATAAAGTTTTAGAAGTATACCTCCCTAACTTCTGACTATACCTCAGGAAATGAAAGAATCTTTCTGGACTGTTTAAATTGAGTTGCTGCAAGGTTTGCTGCTAGCATTTATAATGTGAAACTTAAAACAACCGTTCCGTATTTATGCTAAAACTGTTCCTCCAAGGAATAGTCAGCATTTCATGTAATCATCTTTCATTTTTCTGAACTGTAAGTTTAATTCAACTCCAGGTTCACCAGATTCCTCTTCTTTCAAACTGCTCTTACAGCTGTTCAAGAGCAAAAAGGGAATACAAGAACAATGAACAATTGTCTTACAATTATTTATATTACGTTAATATCTCTCAATACAATCTAAATATAAGGGTTTTAAAATTCCTGCTGCAATTTCTTCACACATATTAAAGTATGTTCTTGAAAGTGCTTGATCCTGTTTATCAGTCATGGGCTCAGAATCTGAGAAGTACTCTTTTTCAAACAAGCAGAATTCTACACTTAGAAAATTAATGATTTTCTTATTAAAAGCAGTTGTTATGGCAAGTACTACTTATGAACAGGAAGAATAAAAAAAAATGCAAATACAGACAAAGACATGGAAGGTAAAATTCAGTAAGGCTGAAACCATGGTTCAGATGAACTCATGTAACCAATGAGTCTGACCAGAATTAAGCATGAGTAGAAGTTCAGTCACTTGTGCAGTAGGTAAGGACAGAAACGGAACCACACAGGTCACCCATCTCAGCTGTGAGATGGTAGCACAGACCATCTGAAGTGGAGGGCAACTTTGAGAGATTGTCCAAGCAAGTGAGCAAGTCCTTTCATGACTCACTAATCCTCTGTAAAAGTTCTCAATATGCCCGCTGAAACTGTGCTAACCAAAAAATGTCTGTGCTAGCCATTAATTCCCGGTAAGTACTCAGTGTTGATCATTATAGCTTAAAAAGAATAAATGCTCAGTCACTACTCTGACACAAGATCTCTGTTCTCAATAGTCATTTGGAAACCATAGTTCCACCCTAATACTTTGTTTATAGCTGAAGTAGGAGGAAGAATATACTTGCCATCTGTAGAAATCCTTTTGTTTTTTCTTTCTAATTCTCAATTGGCACTCTGTTTGGAATGTCAAATGACTCAAACTTCTTACTATTGCTATGGGACTCAAGCCCAAAGTACTTTGGTTTTTTATAGGATATATCATACTGTGTTCTTAGTAACAGAAAATATCAGGACAGATTTGTTGCATCAGATTCCTTTTCAGTACTTTTGGTTTACCCACACCGAAGATAGTGGAGAGAATGCTGTATGCAGACTGTTATGGATGTGACAAGCTATTTACTTGTCCCCACATGTGGACACAAATAAGACACTGCACAGTACACGCAGTATCTCTCTTCAAAGAAGAGGAAGGTTCAACACCCCTCTTTATCACCAGCTTAGTGCATAACTGAAGCTAGGAGGTTTCGGTGCCTTCCTGTCTTCATATTCAGTTGTGTATTTATCCAAGAAATTCTGGATGAGTTTGTGTGCTCTGTGTTCTGTTAAACTGGATAACTGAATTGTTTTTTATGGACTTAATATTTGAGTCAGACTTAAAAACAGTATCATTCCCAGTAAGGACCCAAATAGTGATCTTCTTTTGCAAGTTTTCCAGATGAGTCATTTTTCAGCTTCTCTAATTATGATAGTTAATCAGATTGTGATCAGCTGCATGAAGCAATCACAAGCTTTGAGCATGAGACCAGATAGCAGTTATAAGTGTTATTCATTCTAGTAAAGTGTTTTCTTGCTCTGCTGTGTGCTGTTGCATGTATTCTCTTTATCTGCTCTGGATCAGTATAAGTAAGCACACTTAGACTAACGAGTGGGTATTAAAATTGTAGTTCCAGAAGTCTCCCAAGAAGATCTTATGGATAGAGACATCATTGCTCTAGATATAGTACAACAAAGATGCTTGTTTCCCTTGGCAGATCTTAACAAAAGGTATTTGTTGACCACTGTTACGAGATCCACAAAAGGGGTTTTGTTCATGATGTAAAAGTGATCAACAGAGCCGTAGTGGCAGCTTCACTTAATGCTTCATCACAGTCACAGGCTGCTTCACAATCTGGCAAGTTTTGGATAGATTTTTCCTCATTATCGGTAATAAGTGTTGGTAAAACTTTGTACTTATGTACCACAGTTGTCCTGGTTCAAAAGTAAAAAAGAAATTAAGAGCATAAGAAAGTTGCAACTACCTAACTGATACTGGAAGATCAGTAAAATCGCTATAAGCCTAGATATGGACAAAAAGCAGCCTTACTACCCAAGTAAGGTAATTGTTTACACTTCACTAACAAAGAATTTGGCTCATGAAAGTTGTCCTCATGCTAGCATCTGCATGTATATGAGAAATAGCTATTCCTGCAGTTGTTCTAATCTGTTTACAAATCAAAAAAAAAACAACAAATGCTGTCACAAGGGAAGACTTAGTCTCATTGCTTAGAAATGTTGCTGTTAGGAACCTAGACATTGAACAAAAGCCTTGCAAATATGACGTACTCTTAGTTTGTGCCCATCTCTGATGCCTCAGGCAATCTTTGTCATTGGCAGCTAAACTATCTGGAATACCTGAAAGGCATATAACATGTTAGGGGAAGCAAGGGGAGAAGCAGTCCATAAAGCCTTTTGCTCACTGTCTAAGGTTTGCTATGCAGTCCTCTTGACAGATGCCATGATTGAGCTAACAATCTAGTCTGGCATCTGATGATAAGAAGAGGGAGTTCCATTTTGTATACTGTAGCAATACTTATGGTTAAAATAACCTTTCCAAAGCTGTGTGCTCCTCAGCTGATGTCTGTTCTTCCACATCACTGCATGTTACTGGAAGTTGATATATGATCAAGATGACCAAGACACCTGAAAGCAAATAGCAGCATTGCAATATGCTCCTTTTTGTGCTCCTGCTACCAAACATAGCTAAGATTTTCCTGTTGCTTAAAGACTCCTGGGTGTGATCTGCATTTTTAGTAGATGTGAAGCACTTGTTCTTAATGTCCTGCTACACCTAGAATACAAGACTGACTTACAGAAAAAAGTATAAATACTTTTTTTCTCATAGATTGAGAGGCTTATCTACCAAATTTATTCTTTTTCTTATTCTGGAAACAACTATAAGGTCAAGCTGTGTCTTTAAGGAAGAGCAATCTCCGATGCTGTAGTGCACACTGATGCTCAGATACTGCTGTATGCTAATGTCTTCCTTGGACTTGCATCAGCCTCAGTTGCACTGCTGAATTGGCCCTAATTGCTGTATCTGAAGACAGTGCAGTTGCGAAGGTCTGATCCAACTGACACAGCTGCAGGATTTGGACACTGGACACTTACTGAGTGAAGCAAGCCCATTTTTACCATACTAAACTGAATGCTAGCTCTGGCTGAGCAGTCGTTGGATTATGTTGATGACGTTCTCAATCTCCTTTCCACCTCGTTTCATCTAGTTCTTTTCCCATCAAATATACTTCTTCTATTCTTCAGTGTTTTGAGACACACATGTTCATTTTAACAATTATTTTATTTTCTAGTGTAATATCAGAGGAGGTACAGTCACTTTTTTGCAAAACCGAGTACAACTTGCACTGGTGACATAAATTTAGCTTCGGGTTACAGGATCTCAAGATGCTGCAATATTCCAATCCTCAATATTTTTCCAGGAGGACTTACATTAAACAAGATATGCAAGTTGCCCTTTTAAAGGAAAAAAAGGCCAGCGGAATCTGATTCTTTCTTTTGTGGCCTTTTATGAAAACACATCCTGGATAGTTGGTAAAGCTGCTGAAGATTTGAATTACTGGCTGAGGTCATGTAAGGTCTCTTAGTGGAAACAGATGTGACGTACCCTTAAGTTGGATGTCAGGACTCAGGTCTGAAATCTTGGTGAATTAATGAACTGTTGCCAGGAGGATCCAGGAGTGAATGGGACTTGCCAGTAGCAACCTTCGGGGAACTATTTTACACCTGCTGCTAATCATTCATACGCGCAGAACAGACTTCAGAACAAGCCCGAGCAGGCAGATAAAAGACATGATTTATTGACCTGTTTCCCCAGTTGTATTGAAGTGAATTATAAAGTCGTCCAGTTATTAATCCCTGTAAATTAACTAGTAGGGAAGCTGTTTATATTTGGACTGTGAGATAGAGATGAAAGCATAAGAGCAGGTCCTTAGCCTTTGAGGGGACCCTTATATTCGGTTGCCCACATTAACTTACTGATTAATCTCTTGTTCAATTTCCTGTTTCGGTGGAGTCCAGGAAGGCGACTGGCAATTTAGCAGCACTGTAAGTGTTGGTGATTTAGAACATATGACTCCAATGCTAATAACTGTTTAGACTTCTATAGAACAAGTATTACATATATACCCATATGAAAGAAACTTAGTCTTAGATTCTTCGGGAATTGTGAAACGTGTTATAGGTCCTGTAGTTCAGGGATTGCTGATTTTTCAGTGTGAAGATAATCAGTAGGAGATAAGAAAACCTTGGGAGAGTAACTTCAGAAGATATGAAAATCACATATGAATTATAATGCCAGCAGACTTCAGAGTTATTTCTGCTCATCAAAGCCAAATTTTTTTAATTGTATGAAGGCAGAATTCAAGCTATGTATTTCCCTCAAGAGTTGGAGACCTCCTAATTTAGGATAAGGCTTTAATGGTACACTTATATCGCATAGCAGTTATAAGATATCAGTAACATATCTATTAATTTTCAATCAATACAAGTGCTATAGTTTGACAAAACATATATGGACAAGCTAAGTCTGCTTTGATCAGTAACTGGCTGATATTGGTTGACACTGATCCATAATGTCGTGAACACAAGTCCTTGTCAGCTATTTCTAGATTGCCCTCCTGAGCTTATGTTGTCAAATGCATGAAGCAAACATAAAAAAACCCCAGCATTTTCCCATTTTTCTACTGCAGTCATCTTAATGGTGTCTTTTATGGGCACATATTGCTGAGGTCCTTATAAATTGTCAAAAAAGAGAGTGTGTGGAGAGTACACTTGCCCTCTGCTTGTCCCATTTTATCTCTGTTGTCTTCTGTCATAAATGTGAGAAAGGAACGTAAATGAGCATACTACCTAACACCTCCATCTCATTCAAATCATCACTGGCAGGGTTATCAAATTCATCTGTTTGCATACTGCTTGTTGCAAACAGCTGACTGAGCAGCACTATCACTTGTGCAGTCAGTGATGCCACCTTGTCCTAGCAGCTGACCAGCACTTCTCCAGAAAATGGCTTGTACCCTAGAGAACAGCTTGGGGAGAAACATTCATGGCCAAAAAGAAGAAATCAGTATTTATCACTACAGCTTCTGTAGCCGCAGACATTGTTCCTTTGTGCAATGGGGCACTAATCCAAGCCTTCATTTTTCTGGCAGCTGTGGCATCCAGCAAGATGAGCTCAGATGGACTGGATGGCATTTAGTGCTGCCTCCCACCCACCCCAAGGTCCAGCTCTGTTTTCCTGCAGGCAGTCCTGGTCTGCTGCCCTTGGCCAGTGGTAGCTGATACAGCGCTGTTGCTGCTGATAGACCCATGGAAGCTGCTGCAATGATGCCCTGTTCTGGGATGAAAGATTTCTCCTCCATCTGGAGCCCGCACACCTGATGAGCATGCTGCTCATGCTTCTTACTGCTTATCACCACCCTAACATTTCCAGTGGGATCCCCCTCTTTCAGTGACATTTGCGGTTCCTGCTGAAGTGGCTTTGTAGTTTGGAGATACCCAGGTGGGTTGCATCGATGTCTCAGCTAACCTCTGCCAAAACAAGACAAATGCATAAGGAATGTAGTTTGTCTTGTGCCTAAAAAAGTGAGTCCCAAGGCCAAAATCACCTCCACAGGCTTGTGAGGAAAGGCTGCCTCGCAGACTGGAGTCTTCTTCCTGCTCCATGCACACATTTGGTGCCTTGCTTTGCTCACATCCTTCACTTACTCTGTCCTTTCTCACATTTGCTCTGTTTTCACTACTTGTGATTGCAGTTGTCTTCCTTCGCTCACCTTCCTTATTTCTCATGGACTAAAGGTTTTCCTTTTCTATGCTTTCCAGTCTCCTTTAACATCATTCACTGAGCAGCACTGTGGGTAGATCCAGGGGCAGTTTCAAGATCCGTTTGTCATGAAAACACTGAATACCAGCCTCTTTTGGTGGTGGCATTACATGTTGATCAAGTAAATCTGTCAAGCTTGTTTTTCCATCGTATACAGAATGTTATTCTTACCTTTCACTCCAATTACGCCATACTCCACTGCACTGTGAATTTTTCCAAAGCTAGTTAGATGCTGGAATGGAAAAGCCTTCATAACCTTTCTGAGGAAATGATTTAATAACTCATACCTGTTTCTGGCCAGCAAGACACTGAAGGGAGTTTTGGAAAAAGAAGATGTAGTAGAGTCACTGTAACATCAGAGCATCTTTTATTGCAAGAGATAGGATTTAAAATGCACTGTAGCATCATTTTGGGTTAGACTATTTTTTTTTTTTTCTGAGGGGAAAAAATAAATGCATTCCTAGAGGCTAATTCTAGCCAGATGGGATTTCCAAAGCCATGTGGAAGTGCTGAGTGCTCTGAGTGCCCACTTCCATCAGACACTGAGCTCCTGTCAAAGCTGCTTTGAAAATGCTGTCTGTTCAGCCAGCCTGCACTGAAGAAATTAGCCCAAAGGGCCTCCTTTATCCCTGGGGGCTAGAACAGTCCAAACAGAGTTTCTAAACAAGTTGATTAAGTTTCACTAATTACTACAACAGTACTGTGGAAAAGATGGCAAAAAGGTACTTCTGAGAGAGTTGCTTTTTATTCTTCAAGAGTTTTGGGGCAGACAAATACATCCCACTTGCTTGGAGTGCTTTTTGATATGTTTGACTTCAGGCACATGATTTATTTCCAATAAGCACTGAAATATGTTACTGAGCCATGATATTCAAAATAATGCCTTTTCTGAAGAGCAGTGTCTTCATTATTTGTATTCTATAAAAATTGAATCTCCCTTTATTTGTGGGAGTTCATTGATATTTTCAGTGAGGAAACTGCAAGTGACTGTAGTTTGTCTAAGGTCACTTTGCGAAAAATACTAGTAACAATGAGGAAGAAAAACCTTGCAAAGGAGTCTTGGATAACGGTTTCCCAGATGTGCTCAAATAAGCGCTTGCTTCTGTACCTGCTGGCACAAGCCTTCCCACTCTGGAGTGTGAGAAGCAGCTGTTCTGTATGACCATCACTTAGTGGCTACTCGAGCACCCGGTCTATAGTGTTTGACTTGTATCCTGCCATGTTATTGAAATAGGCCTTGAGAAAGGGGCAAAGCTGCATGAATAAGTAAATAGCTTGCCAAACCAAAGGTTTGTGCACATTTGCTAAGTGTAAATGTAGTTGGGACCACCACAAATGTCTTGCGAGTAGCTTAGTTGTTTGGACTTAGATGTGCACTCTGTTTGGCTCTGCCACCTCCTGGAATCGGCAGGCTGGTTTGCCAGGAGTGCAGAGCTGTGAACACAGCTGGTTGAAATCCCATCTGACTTGCACTTCTCATTTAAGTAAGGAAATGACATGATGTTTTGTTTCACCCAGCAGTGGAAGGATTTCCCTGCCTTGAAGGAGTTTTGCTATAGTAAGTGTTACTTGCATGTAGAGATTAGATAAACAACTGTATCATCCTGCTTTGATACTTGATTGGTTCCAGGATAAACCTCTTCTCTCTCTGAGCAGAACCTACCAGCAGGCTTATGCTTATGTACTGAGCCACATTTTCCCCTTAATTGAAGTATGCAGTTATGTTCATGCATACCAGAGCAGAAGTATGCTCGAGTCTATAGCGATAGGATTTGGGGACCAGCTAGTGGGTTTTAGGGTGGGCTATGCGTTTTCTGCAGGACCAAGCAGTATGAAGGTAAGGCAAGAAAACTGCAGTTTAAGGATGCCCTTTGAAAGTACCAGGAAAACTGTGATGTGCTCTGTACACGTGAAGCCAATGGTGCAAAGCTTTTGAGAAACAGTATGAAACAAAGCTAGTTTAAAATATGGCCTGGTCTGATCAGAGGCTGGAAGCAGAACAGCGCGTGGGGTTCCAGTACACTACCTGGGAATGAAATTAAATATATGCATCAGAATAAGATTTTATTATGGTTCAGAGGTACTTGCCATTAGGGGGGAAAAAAAAAAAAAAAAGTCTTTGCTGAATCAAGGCTGAACTCTATTTTGTTCTTGCCTCCCACTGGAAAGGAAAACCTACAGGAATTATTTTCATCAATTTGCTGAAGAGATTAGAGGTACTCCTTAGAATGTTCTTATGCTACTGAGATAATCTTCTGAACAGTATCTGGTACAGAAAATCAGTGTCCTGGCTGTTACGGTCACATCTGTTGATTCTTCTGAGACCACTTTTGGGTTCCTTCTGTTCAGGAAACTTCAATCGTAGCTAAACACAAGTCCTCACCATCTGCCTCTAACCCCTGCCATACAAAAAACAAACTGTCGTGGGAAGACTAATGGCAATTGTTACCAAGGACTAAAGTTGTTTGACTGAATCTTTTGAGCTACTTTATTTTAACCACGGAGTATGTATTTGTTTCAAAATGAATTGCATTTTTGTTGAAAAAAATATCTTCACTTGCAACTGTTCCTTTCAACTATAAAGAGAATGACTGTGGAAGCTCTAGATTTGATCTTCTGAGTTATAGCACTTGAAAAGCTACAGGGGCCATTTATTTATTTATTTTTTCTTCTACTCTGTGCTGAGAGACCGAAGTAAATTGACCTCATTTTCTTTCCTTTACTGAATTTTCTTCTCAGAGACCATTAGCAACTAAATACTATGCTTTCATTTTTGTACAATTATAAATGTTTTCAAGAACTAGTAAGGTCTGTAAAACTCTCAAACTTTCTCCTTATCCATTATCCTTCCCCAGTACCATGGCATATGTACACACAAATACTGTTCCAAATTCTGAAAGACTTCAAACTGAATCATGCCTTCAGAGTCTTTTGGTGAAGCAGATATTTTCATAAAAACACTTTGACATTGACCTGGCTTTAATCCAGACTCTAACACATTTTTGTTTTTTCATTATCAAGATGTAAGAAAAACGACCATTTCAGAATATTTATGCAGTTAACACCATAAAATAGATGAACAGGCTTGGAAGATTTTTTATATTCTGTACAGAAAAAGTCAAGCCTTCATTGTGTTCTTAGACCCTTGCATTTTAAGGTTTATATTTAAAACTAATGAATCTCAGCAATTTACAATAACCACTTGGGGCCTTAGAATTATTCTCTATAAGGTTTTTGGTTTGCGGTTTTTTTTTATTCCAATAATACCATCGGTTCAATAACTATTGAAAGACAGCTTAAGGAGTGAAGGGAGCGTGGTACTTTCCTTTGATACATTATACAATTTGTGACGAGGTCTATTTATTCTTCAATTTTGCTTTAAACTACTAAGTAATGCTCTTAAAGTGTGGTAAATATTCTTAACATATGGTATGAGGCCTATATGAAAAACAGGTTTATTTCTCCAGTCAGTGGCCCACACAGGAAAAGTCTACCTTTCGTACAAAATTTTCTACTTACCATGTCATTTTAACTATGGTGATAGTTCCCTTCCAATTAGTATCTGGCTTCCAAATGCTCTGGCTTCCCGGTTCCACAGAGGAGCTCTTGCTCCAAGAGCAGGCAAACCACTTCTTTCTCAGCCATAGCAGGGCTTGGCTTTCATTTGGCTCTGGGCCAATGCCTCTTTCAACATACTCAGGGTTCACAGTTTTGCCCGATGAAACATTGCCCTTGCACCCAGTATTTCTCAACCTTTTAAAATTCAAAGGATGCCTTAGTGTTTCTTAAACAATGGACAAACCGTCTATACAACGCTGCTGTAGCAGCTTCTTTTTATCAGCTTCTGTGATTTTTGGCTCAACTTAGCGTTTTCATTTCATATTTTATTCCTGCTGTTCTCACCTTTCATGCTTGAATACAGATATTTATATGGTGTTGGGTTCGGGGGCTTGTATTTACAGATGTTTTCTGAACTACATTCAGGTGCTTTTCTAGATTACAGAATGTGAAAAACTAACATTTGAAAGCCATCAGAAACACAGAACTTGTGCTTTTCCTAATTCTTTCATACATCGCTCTATTAATATTTTTGGAAAATGGTATCGTGTCTGCACTTCAGGATCCAGCTATTCCTGGACTCTTTATTAAGTTCTTGAAATAAGAAGCTATTACTTAGTGCTGCCAAAAGCACTGCAAAAAGTGATCTGATTTGCTCCTTCAGCACCACTGTGCTTCACAGCAACTTTTAATATGTGTTAATCTATTTATCTAGACCACGTTGCCTACTATAAGCAAAATTAACAGTGGGGTTTTAATTTGACCGCATTTCCATTTTACAAAGTTGAAATGGGAATTAAAAGATATTACAGGAGACTGCAGAATAAAGATACTGCTGGAATCAGTAGCCTGCACCATAAGCACACCAAAGTCTACGTGACGCTGAACCCTTACTTAAAGCCTCCCTATACTTGAGGACACCCATTGCCTTGTTGACTTGCATCCCTTCTGAAGAACAGAGGAAGAGAAGGTTTAATGCCCCTATCACTGGCATGCAACTAAAAAATTAGGTTTACGTTTAGATCCAAGTGTTTTGAGCCTCCAGTAACTCTGTATGTCCTTAAAATCCATTCACAATGCTTCCTCCATAAGTTTTGTATACCTTTCAGCTGTTTCTGATGTGAACCATGCTGAGATAGCACCTAAAGTTTCCATGGAATATTGGCCTTTGTGTGTATGATTTAATAAGGCACGCTTATAGTAAGCACAGAACTAGTTAGGCTTTATCTTTTGCATCAGAAATAATTCAAAACGGACAGGTCAAGTAAGGTTTCTGTATTATTTCTAATTTCATGAAATAGCTTTTGGCAAGACTCACAAAGAATCACTTCACATGAGCATATTTTTCCTGATAAAAGCAAGACAATAAAGTGACTGGACTAAATACATGATTGTCTCTTGTCAATAAGTAAAATGAGAAGGAGAACATCTGTGACCACAGAAGAATTCAGATAATAGAAAATTGAACATATTTTACTTTGGAAGACTCGTACTGAATCTAAAGAGACGGGTCTTACTCTGCCAGTTGTCCTTTCTGTACTCACTCTATAATGAAAAATACACTGGATATTGCTTTTCTTTGGAAAAAAAATGGTTTTTATTCTGTTGAATGTCAGAATAATTTAGCCCCTAAACAGCCAGAATAAGCATCTTGCCACAAAGGCTGTATTTTGAAAACTGGCAGTAGAAAAGCACATCAGTTATAAAATATTTCACAACTGCTTGAAGTTTTAACTTCAGATCCAAAAAAGCCTGCTTAGCAAAACAAGTCATAAGTAGAGACTGCTATTAAAATGTAGTCTGGCACCGCTTTGTCAACTCAGCTTTGAAAAGGATGCTTACCTGGTAACCTAATCACTGGAAAGAGGAGGTGATGGTATGTGTTTACTTATATTCTGGGTGTCATAAATTGAGGGGATTTTGCAAATCTGCTTTTAGTTTGAGGGTACAATGTTGTGCTTGTCTAATAATCACTTTTGTTATGAATACTCATATTAATTACTGGCCTTTTGTGTCATAGAGTTAGTAGCAGTTTCCCAGCCAGCAGCTGCAAATGTGAAGTGAAAGGCTGGATTGTACAACCTTTATGTGTCCCAGTATGTCCTGTTGTTCCTTTATTCTTAGAGTAATGCTGTGACCATTCAGTTGGGAACCTCTGCTTCATTGGGTGTTTCAGTGGCACTGTCCTCTACAATGTCTTCATCCTCTAACTCCTCAGTTTTGATGGTAGAAACTATGAACAGACTAAATTCCCCTCTCCAGTGGCATTCTCTGTGCATGTCCTTCCCCACCAGCCCACCCCATGGATTTTGGGTTTTCACGGCACTGCCACCACATGTCTCAATCATGGAAAATGATGCGCCTGGCTCAAAGGCCAAGCAGCTTCTAAAAATTATTCATTTATGTTTTTCTATTGGGGCCATGTTTTTAAGCTCTACAGGAAAAAGATTAAACAACCTTTTATTTTTAAAGGAAAGCAGAGTTTCTGGTACAATACCAAGATCTGGATTTTTTAAGAAAAAAAGCATGCCTAATGCTTGTGGTAAAACCTGGAGAGGAGCAATCCTGATTTTGAGTTCTCTGAGAGGTCAGACCGTACAGGGCAGAGTGATTTGGTCTCTCTTGGAACTGATTCTGTTGAGACTGTGTTGGAAAACTGCTCTCAGTCCTAAGAAGTCTTCAGTCTAATTCTGACCTTAGATATACAAGCTCAGGTTCCATCAGTTTCTTTTGCACAGCTGTTGCTTGAAAAAACTCCAGTCTTTTTAACCTAGCTCAATGCTATTTATACTTAGTCTCAAACCCTAGAAATTACTTAGAAGAAAAGAAAATTATTCATGTCTTACAATACTACCTGTATCCACTGGTTGCTTTTTTTTTATAAAGGACAGGAGAGGGAGAGCCCTGACCATTGGGGTTAACTCTCCTCTTTCTCAGTTTAGTCCAGTAGCCAGAAAAAAACGAACAACCCTCTGGTTATAGCAAAAAAAATTGAAAAGACTATAGCAGTCTTGGTACAGTACAATAGCGGTACGTTTGCTTTCTGTTTCAGCTTTAGTGGAAAGGAAGAAAGAAGGGGTGTGCAGTTTCCCAGAAAGCTGATGCTCCATAATTCAGGGCCAGGCTTCCAGTCCTCGAGCCAAAATTGGCAAGAGTTTTCAGATCCACAATTCTGGCTTGGGATCAGTTCTTCTTATCAGCTGAAATCCCTTTTGCTACCTCTTTGCAGTCTGACAGATTTTATTAATTCACGCTTACTTCAATGAGTGACTTGGCACCTTAATTGTATCCATGGGAAATGAATTTTCCAGCAAGCACTATCCTTGCCTTAAGATACCAAGAAGGGCTCACCCTCCATCCATTCTAGCACCTGTAACGAGCTGCTGATGGGGTCACTCCATTGGCACCAGGGGCTGTGGCAGATGCACACCTCCTGCGTGAAGTGAAATGCTGCAGCCCTGTGCCTGACGGCCGCGGGGAGGATAAAGGTTAATACCTCAGTGTGGAGTCCATCAGAGATGGATACATCCTCCACCTCACCCACATCTCCATTCAGATTGCTAACCCAAATCACGCTAAAGTTTATTTTAGCTGCCTAACTGCTTATTTAGACAATCAGGATTCGTACAAAAAGGAAAATTTGTTAAAGATTACTTCCTACTCAAACTATAGCTACTCTGGAGAATTTTTGCTTCGTTTTAACACAAAGATAGTTTCAGTGTTCCATTCCCATCACTGATAAACAAAGCCAAGTTGAACTTAAAAAATATCACGGACTTCATAACTTGAAAATTAGTTGAAACTACCAAGTTCTATCAATTTAAGTATATCAATTAAAGTGGTGTAGGAAACATGATGAATTATTTTGGATAAAGTTAGTAAGATAAGCTATTGAAACTAACCTGTTTTACCTTGTACATCATTGGTATCATAAAATAATTGTGGACTAAATCTGGAAGAAAATTCTGATCCACCTAATGATTTTAAAATAAAATTTACCTTTGAAAACAAAAGCCAGTCTGTTTCTCACACACAGCTTCCCAGTTCTACCTACCACTGCTTCTACTGGATCAACAAATGATATATTCCTTAGAGGAGAGGATATTTGAGTTACACGTGGCAGGTTTTATTTTGTTTTGGAGATAGAGATATATTTTTATATACGTATGCGCTCTGCAAGAATGACAGTGTATAGTGTACCATCTGCTCATTTCTACTCCTTCCATTTTTATCAACAGTATAGACTGAAGTTTTTAATTTTTCTCAGTGCTCTAACTGAATTTCTTGTATATTTAATTTTCTTTTTCCTAAGTCCTAGGAACAGAGCCCACAGACAGAACTGAGTGGTCAGCAAATTCACATACTCAAGAGAACAAAAAGGACCAATTGTAACATTGGTTACTGGTTTAATACCTGACAAATCTGTCCAGAGACAGTGGCCGAGGATCCATATACACTCATGTAAATGAAAGAGCTTCTTAGCATTGAGATGAGCCTTGTAAACCTATTTTCTAGAGTCTTAATAACACAGTTGCATCCTTAACTTCTAAGACTCAATACTATTTTTGATTCATTGTTTATTCAACTAAGAAATCTTCTTACGAACGCTGTTTGAGGTTTTAAGCATAAAATAAATGAAAAAATACTGGTATTCTATTCTTCTGTTCTTATATTCACTGAATGTCCCTGAAATCTGTGATACAATTTTTTCTGTGACTCCTCTGTGTGCTTCTGTGCAGGGAGCACAATGTGTTTGTCACCAATAGTTACATTTTGGAATAATGTCCTCTTTTTACTGTGCTCCAGTGTGAATACCCAAACCAGTCACTTAATATGTTCAGCCATGGGTTCCTTATGCTGTCTTCCTGGTGGCTTCTGGTCAAACTGTACATCTGCCTCGTTCTAAAGGTCTGCTACTGGACTAACCCATCCCACAGAAGTAATTTTTTTTTTTTTTTTTTTTCCCTGAAGTGATCTATATTCTCTCAGGCACCGCTGCTCTTGCAGTATGGTTAACTCCTGCCTTTCTGCTGGACTGACCATGCTGCCAGTAAAGCTCTTCCTGAGGTGCCACACCAAAGCTGTAAATTCTTCTGAGGACTCCAGTAATTAAGGACAGGGCCATTTCTTCTCTTTTCCTTAATCTATAAAAGGCGTAGTCTTAGGTCTGTGGCCATTACCAGGCTGCATGAACAGTAACTTTCACAACAGTCAGGTTCTTAGTGCCCATTCAACTTACATCTCTGGGGATGAGCTGTTGCCTGTATTTCTAGTTCGTCCTTCAGAAAATGTTCATCTTCACTTTTTATTTTTTTTTAACAAATAACATTTTATGTGATCAAGAAAAAAATTAAGTATTTCCAGTAGATTTAAAAAAAAAAAAAAATTGACCTTGTTTTCTCATTTGCAGTCAGAGATGAAATCTTAGTAACTTTGAGTGATTGTACAAACAAGGGATTTAGATAATAAAGAGCTAGAAGAGCTTCTGATAGAAATATACGCAGCTGAAAAAAGGTAGAGAGTAGCAACCTGTGAGCTCTCTCTCCCTGTAGCTCTCATTCCAAAGGCTAAGGGGTAGGGACAGCCAATTCCCATCAGAGAGAAACTGCAGTAGCAGAGAGAGACAAGTCTCCACTGAAAAAAGGAAATAACGTGCTGATCATTTGTACTAGTGTTAAATGCACTTCTAAACCTGAGATGTTTATATAAAGCTGTGAATCTTTCAAGGCTTATGAATCATGATTTTCATGAATTATGAATCATCATTTCATAAAAAACAAATACCCAGAGGTGCCAAAAACAACCTATCAAAGAATAATAATAAAGGAGATGGAAACATACAAGAAGTAAAACATTTGGAGCTAAAATGTGATTAATCTGAATGTTTATGGCTAATAAACTGCCCTCTCAACTAATGTATTTCTCATTTGTATCATTTTCATGTGATTTAGTATATATTATTTGAGATAATTGTATTGTAGCTTGCTAATTAAAGAAAAGTAACAATTGGAGACCATGGCATAGGTAACAATAATGTTTGAATTAACCATAAAATGCATCATTAAATAATCTGAGATTTTTTTCACTCTTAAAAAATACTGTTACATCAGAACTAGCAGCTAGTATTTCTCCTTGCATAACGCTATTCAGGACAGTGGGACCACAGTGTTCTAACCACAGCTGGTTGCAGTGCAGGCAGAAAATACCAGAGTTGAAGAAATAATCTATAATGAAGAACTTGTTCCACAAACGAATCATTTTCTCATTATGGAACACGATAAACAAGATTCCTACTAATTTAATCATTCTTTAATTATATTGGATTTGGGGAGGAAGGTGTTCTATTTTCTAACCATCCAGGTTCACCGATGGCCAATTCTTTCCTGCAATTTCTCATTATTTAAAGTACTTGGATTAGTTGTTGCTGCACAGATCAGTTCTGTAAATGCAAACTCTTTGGCTACAAATGTTCACCTCAGGAGAAAGTCAAAATTTGCTTGAAAGTACAGGTACATAACCTATACGATTTCATTTTTCATGAACATGTCACAGTTAAAATTTAATTATTTGCATGTTAGTTGAAAGTTAGCAGAAGAAAAGATGCTAGTTTGAATTTTAATGTAAATGCATAGTCACAGGACTTTGTGTTATTCATCCTCCTCTGAAAATTAAATTTAGTCAACATTACAACTTTATATTGCTATAACTCAGGCTGGTCCCATGGTAATACAGGCTGTTGAATATTTTACAAGATTTCCTGTTTCTAGAAGTCACCGGTAAAGATCCAGGGCATATGCTGAATATGTTGTAATCTTCCTGGACAGCAAAAATACTATATGTGACTCCTTTCTGCCCTGTGCTGCCAAGAACAAGATTAGGAAAAATGACCAAAGTTGAATAAAAATGCCAGCGTTGGTGTGAGGGATACCTCACCCCAGATGGGTTCCCCTTGTCTGACAGCGCAGAGCGTGAGACTAGGGACAAGCACCCAGGGATGGGGCCAAGGCTGGAGCTCTCCAGAGCTGCTACTGGTGCTGCTGGAGCCTTCACCGTATTGACTTATGGCTTGGGGCACCAGGGAAAGAGAAAGGGAAAATGCACTTTTTTTCTAGAATTGTAAGTGGTGAGCATCCTGTAATTGGTTATAGAAGGTGAAAGTAACACACAGTCAACTAATAATGATCTCTGGTGAATTACCTGGGTCATCTCAGAAACTGGTACTTTGGCATCACATTGCATGAGGTTTTTTGAGTGTGCCAGCTCACGTCAGCACCCGCTGGAGCCTAAATGTAGGTTAGAGTCACTGATCTTTCTTTTCTCTTCTCAGTGTACATGCTTATAGCCTAATGTAGAGTTGTCTTTTTGCTTTGCTGTATGCTATACCACGCTCTCCTTCTTCTCTCCCTCAATACTCTAGACAACGTAAAATTGACTCCATGCAAAATAGCAATAATGCAACACAGTGGTTAAAAATCACACCATAAACTTAAAAGACAGGCAATCAGCTACCAGCAACAAATTGTCCTGAACTGCAGTCTAAATTTAGTCTGAATGTCAGAAAAGATGGATTCTTTAAAGACTGTGGGTAAGCTACAGCTTTGCCATTTGTCTCAGTGTGAGTATTATCCTGGAACAAGTCAGGAAACTGGCTGTAATTGGAGCCACTGTTCCTTCATTGATTACTTTCTCTGACTCCTAAGGTGTGTACGGCAGAGGGGAAGGGAAGGAGAATAAATTCAATACGTTGTTTTTGTGCAAAACCTAGGACTGAATCGGTCTACACTAGTCACACTCTTCACAAGTCAGTTGGACCCTGCTCCTCTCAGTCTGACACCTCTGATCTGAGCGACCTCAGCAGCAGCGACTTCTTCTCTTCGCTTCTTGATGAGAGTGGTGTTAGAAAAATGCTTCACAGAGACAAGGGAAGGGGATTGCTGCTACTGCAAGGCTGGTATGTGCCTGAGGTTAGACCTCCATGCCATTTACCACCGTCTTGGCATCAGTTTACTCCCTCCCAGCATCACTCTGTGTACCCTGGCTTAAAAAACCAAGGAGGTTCAGGTCAGCAGACACTTTTGTTTCCTTCTCATCTGCCAAGACACCACAGCGTGTATCTGATCTACCCACGTAAAAGGGGAAGAGAGGCTTCCATACCTTTCGTCCATTGTGCGATTCAGGGCTGTGCAACAAGCTAGCTTCAGATAAGGAAAGGACAGAAATAATCTCTTGCATGTGTCCAGATTGGCCAGCCAGCTGACTGACTGCTGGCAGCGTGTCTCTCCCCAGGCAGCCTGCTGACAACCTGACACACACCAGGTGCCTCATTTTCTGCGTGAGTCCCCTTCGTTAGAAACAGGAAAAACGCTTTTGAAGGCTCCTTGTTGGGCTCAGAGCTGGATTTGGGAACCAGACAAGGAGTTACCTGGGGCTGACGTGGCAGACTTTGACGTGGCCTTGCTTCTTAGGAGAGTTCACATCCCAGACAGCCACAGAAGAAAGAAACAACAGTATTGTCGTAGTGCCGTATCTCTGGCTTCTCTTCAGATGTGTGCTGTCAGTCTGAGCCAAGATAGGAAAAAACAGCTCGCCCTGATGTCCATGCTGGAGCTGAACACTGTGGGCTCTTCTCAGCCTTGCCTGTGCCTTCACTGCAAGATGAAAATACAGGATTGGGACCAAAATAAAGCAGCATGAATGTAGCAATGACTACATAGAATAATAATTAGTAATACTGTGTTTGTATTCACTAATAACTTACAGGTAGCAGCCACAAGAATGAATTTTACTATTTGATGTAAATAATTACTATCCTTCTTAATAATATTGTTTACATTTTCTTTCCCTACCAGTAACATATGCTATTTGAGGTCTCTTTCTTACCATTACGGTAGGGGGGTTTCCTTTATTAAAGCTGATTTCCTTTTTTTTCCCTATTTTCTCTTCTTAAAAGGAGTCAAAACTTTCCTGAAACCTGCTGGCTCTTCTGTCCCAGTCTAGACCAGACAGCCAGTTTTGTTTGTTTGCCAGTTAGTGATTTTCTGATGCTGACAGATCTGCGAGAGTGATAGATCAAATTAATTCTAATTTCTGAAGTGAGCTGGCATTTGAACCCAGCTAATTTAAAATGTTCTTTCTGTGTTTAGTCTGCTCAAGTAATTTAACTGTAAGTCTCTTTCTCTCCGTACTGTCTTTACAGCTCAGATGGTTGGGTACACAGAGTAGTGAGACCTAACTGCTTACTCATTACGGCAAACAGATGTAAGGAAATCGGAAGTTCATGTGCGTGCGATTCTCTACATTAATTGCCCATTCTGTTTTACAACAGCTTTGTAGGACCATGGGGCTGCTCAGCCTGCTCTTCACGGGGGGACGGCTCCTCCTCAGCTGGCCACCCAAGGTCCTGAGGGCCATCACTGGGGGAAAGGCAGTGGAGAATATGAGCTCTATCCATCTCCTGAGACAGTTCTCCGTTTGGCCCTATTATTTTCTTGATTTCCATGACTCACAAGCCTCGCAATGTTATTTGAATCAGCCAGGCATAAATATTTTTTAAAAACAGTCATTTGTCTTTGTTTCCACAGCCGTCCTTTCCAAAGCTGCTTTCATTTCTCCCAATTCCCGTCTTTGCCATTTCATCATGAATTTACTTCCAGGCCTCTTTCCAAGTATCCAAAGGTATCCACATCAGAAAATGGCTCTTTTTCTGAAGAGCCTCTACAATTTTCATTTCAAATAATGAAAGCCTAAGGTTGTTTTTCAGTGAAAATTTGAATTTTTTTTATTTTTTTTTTTAATGGATAACAGGCACAGGCTATAGAAATTGCTTTAATCAAAATCTCAATTCCTCACTGAAAAAGTCAGGATGTAGCACATTTGACAAGTAAACGTAGGCAGGAAGAGAATGTTTTTTCTTTTCACAACACTGGTTTACCATTTCTAGCCTCTTGCAGTTCCTTACACTTTAAATTTACACAATATAAAATCATTGTCAATTATGCTAATCTTTTTAATACACATTCTGAATGTTGATAATACTGTAATCTTTAAGACATTTAATTGTTTTCACATTTTATCTTCCCCCAGGCTTGATAGGCAATGAATCCCTTTCCACACTTTCTTTACTTTTGGGCTTTCCCTTACAAAGCATGTGGTCTTAATACAATTTGACCTAGTTCTGCATCTATGTAATAAATGCAGTTCTTCTGTAGCCAGTTCTCCTTATCCATTTACTTTGCTCTCATCTGATTCTCAGAGGAAAATGGAAAGTCTTCCCATGGTTTTTCAAAGGAAAACCAGACATTTTTTCCAGTTATTCCATATTCTGGTAGATGTAGGTTTTTCCCATAGTTTAGGCAATGTTGAAATAAGGTTGGGAGACTATTGTTACATATTACTGGAACAATGAAAAAACAAAATGCCTCGGAGAGCTAGCTGCTAATTTTTATTTTAAAGTAGTCATTTTAGTTGGTTTAGAAAGTTTTGCCATTTGTTTTTGAGAACTCGGAAAGCTTCCAGACATCTTTGTAAAGAAACATTTTTCCTTTTCTGTAGGAGTTTTCTTTGGCCAATGCCACTTTCTGCTCAGTCACAGCCCTGGCACTGCCAGGCTGGTTATTTGCATTGTTATTTCCCCCAGTGTCCATGGAAGCGGAGACTGCAGCGTGCTCCTGTATACACACAAGCCCTTTGCAGACGGTGCCCGTGTCTTTTGTCTTTCTGCAACTACAGTCACAGATCTGTGCAAAGAATTCACATTTCAATCGATTTACAATTTGCCATTTTTAATCACTTCTTCCTAGAGGTTACACGCTTTTAATCTGGTTTCATTTATAGCTATTGGTAGCTTTGAAATTTCAGTCGGTCTTTTCTCGACATTGTATTTTGGTTTTGTGATCTGAGACTGAAGAATGCTGTTATCTGTGTTAATAGTGGGTGCCTTCAACGCCATCTTGGGGGACATTAGCAGCTCCTAGGACAGCACTTCGAAACTGTGTGGTCTCATATGTTAAATAAGTCACCTTGCAGAAAATGTGTATTAAAAATAAATGTGAACTAATAGTATGTTGTTTCTAAAGCTGCACCATTTAAATGAGCATTTTTCCTAACAGAAGCATATTGTTTACTACTTTGGAGAAATGGTACCAGTATGTGGCAGGTAATAAACAGAAACATTTACCTTAGTAGCAAGCTCTTTTTTCTATAAGCTGCATACATTTCTTTTTCTCTTTTGTCATGACACCCTATTACATTTTAGCTTTTGTCAAGCTCTGCAGAGAATGTATCTAATTTCTGTTTCTACTGCATAGTACTTCAGTGTTCATTATGAGTGTAGTATGCCGCCAGTGTCATTCCTGAGCAGCATTGTGTATCAAATCTGTAGCATCCTATGAGGAAATGGACTGTTTTGAGACAGTGAATACAGAGTTTCAAGTGAAAATCACTTGGGATTCATTACAACTCTGATTTTTTCATCATCTAACTTGGTCAATATCTTGATTTTATTTTTCCTTATCTGTAGTCAGATATTTAATCATTTACTCCCCAAAACCTTAAAAAAGGAAAGAAATCACCATCACGTTGGATCAAGTGTATGTACGTATTGAACAATTGGATAATAAAACAGATTAGAAGAGACCATGATCATACGACATGACAATACTGTTTAATGAGTTATTTTAAGAAGCGTTTGCTTCGTTGTCTTCCATTGCTATCACTGACTGGACGCTTCAAGGGTTAGAAAATGCTGAGAACAGAAAGTCCATGGGCAGTCCTACTGCCTGCTATATAATTTGAATTGATTTTTCCTTTTGTGCGATTGGATGCTGCAGCTGCAGAAGGTGACTGTTTTCAGTTTTATACAGAAGATTTTTGCTAGGCATTTTAGGAGAAGAGGAAAACCTCTAATGCACTCCATGGGGTTTTTTTTCTCCCTACATGCAGGAATGCAGGTAGGTTGGGAGCCCTGTGCAACTTCCAAGCGAGCAGTGCTGGGATCTTTATCACAAGTAACAGATATTCCAGACACTAGGCAGAGAAGTCAGAAATTCAGTAGGAGCTATGCCCATAGCACCAAGCCAGACCATCCTCATAGCGATTAAGGCATCAGTGCACTTTAGTGAGTGTTTAGGGAAAGGCAGCTCTCTCCCCTCACACTGTCGTCACGCTCTGGCCCTCTCTTGCTCAGAATTTGTGCGGGACTGGAAGGTTTCAGACCATTTTCCTAGTCTGGTTCATATGCGCTATCAAATTAGGATTGGAGGGCCTGGGGTACAAAGTGAAAATGCTTTCAGTGTGCTTTTGAAAAAGCTTGGCTGCGCTCTGCTTTTTAGTCATGATGAAGTGAGAAGTGTCAGCTCAGTCCTTAAAGAATTAGTAAATGGGAGAACAAGTGCTACATACAGGAGGAGTGATGGAGGCTCCCGCTGAAATACAAGGACAGTTACTCATCTGTACTGTACCTTGTGCTCCTTGTTTGTATGTTTATATGAAAAAAAACCACCCAGATTTCTGAAAATAGAGAGTCAGCTTTAGAAAAACTGATGACTGAAGCAGTGAAAGCATTAGCTTTCTCATTAAATGTTAGCTACTGATAACACTTGACTGACCTATATACTTCTTAAACAAGAAAAAGGTATTTCTAGAGTGCCTGGGGAAATCAGCCATGGCTAAATTTTCTTTACAATTCAGAAATTATGTTAATCATTTTATGCCTTCAAGTTTCATAATGTGGTTTGAGTTGGGGCTGAGCTAGGCAGCTGATATTTATGGTGCTGGTCTCACGCAATGCAGTAGGCTTATTGCCTGAATGAGAGCTTCAGAATCTAGCTGTATCATAGTGGTGTATTAAAGAGCGGGCTAGCTAACCTGTTTGGTGCATATGGAAAGTGTGTAAGCCCCAAAGAAGATTTGAAATACTGAAAGAGCCCGTGCCACAGCATAGAGCCCCAGCACTGAGGAAGAGGGGATCTTAATCTGTATTGCCTTTCCACTGCTGCTGCACATCAAATTCCCTGCTGTCCTCCATATGGCAACTTCAGAAGAGACAGGTAGATGCAGGGCTTCTCTGCTCACCAGAAACCGGGGGTTTGGCACCCTTACTTCTGTTCTCCATGCCCCTGTTTCGGCCAGGAGTGCCTGTTGATCTCCTTCCCAGAGCACGGATGCGGTGCCAGGGAGGGGAATGCAAGGTGATGGGGCACAGCACTGTTTTCCATTCCTTTCCACAGAATTTCCCTGGTGCTTTGTGTGTGGGCGGATAGCACCTGCAAGAGCTAGGCAAAAGGGAATTTTACCACTCCACATCCGAAAACTGAATTTTACCTGTATTGTGGAGAAACCTTGAGTCAGCTCTGGCTGTGCACTTAACAGTCACGTTTAGAACTCTTCTGTAAGCTATGGTAAGGGGTTGTGTGCATCTGCCTATATACCTCAAATGCTGAAATAGTCATGTTTATGCAGTGTGATATTTTTGAACAACCACCAGTGACTTGAGACAGGCAGCAACTTTAAATAGCAGCCTTTAGCCTTGTCAAAAAAAGGTCACAGTTCAGAATGATCAGACATCCATAATTTAGAAGACCAGACATCCAAGTGAATAAACCTCATCCTGCTTCAACCACTTGCTTTAAACCTGCCACCAGACTCCTAGAGGTAGCCCTCCCAGGTCTGAACGGATGTGCACACATCCTAAGCCTGCACATCTGCACACAAAAGTCCTACCAGAGAAACCTGGATTATGAGAAATGGCATATAATTGGCAGTGCATAGCATCAGGCTGTCTGGCACGTGTCATACTGCCCCTGGTCTTCCTGGTCCTGGGGGTGCAGAAGACAAGTTCTTTTTTCAGCCATCCGTTGATGCCAGCCCAGCATCTTTCAAAAGCACCATATTCATAGCAACAGTAATAACTACAGACAGCAGAGGAAAGATTTGGAAGCAGCAATATTTTCCCGTTAGATTCTCGTGTCTCAAATAATGAGATGCTTGATGCCTGCCTTTTGCTGATAGCTGGCCTACTGCTTGCTTTTATAAGAAATGATTTGCTGACGAAAAGCCAAACAGCAAAATGCTGAATGTATTACTATGTAATTTCATGTGAAAAGAGATAAAAACAGCCTGTATCCTTGGATAATAACTAAATATTGATTTTCTAGTAGTTGTTTTATCTTCACCCAAATCATCATTTATTGATGGAGACAGTTCAGTCTCTGGTTTAAACAGGATTTGCTGAACTTTATGTAAACTGTACATACTTTGTATGTCTACATGTAAAACCTTTCTATATCAGACTAGCTGCATTGTTGCTTATGTGATGTCCTAATAGATCTTTAAATAATTAGGAGTGAATAGGAATATGGTAAATATGACAGGGAGAGTAACTAAGGAAAGGTAGTTGAAAATATGATACTCATGAAGTCATTATAATGCTATGTTACAATAATATAATAATAATCTACAGACTAAAGTCAGTTTCTGGGTGCCACAAGAAAGGATGAACTGACTCATTTGCCACCAATTTCTTTTTTGTATTTTCTAGAGCTGTTAGCACAAACACGCAAGATATAAATCTACACAGCGTATATTAGGGTAGCAAATTGGTGTGTGGAAGACTGGGGCTGACAGATGCTAGGCACCAGCTGCTGAGCCATGCCAAATGTGAAGACGTGACCTCACCTGGTTGTGAAAGCCAACCCAAAGCTCTGCAGAAGTCTGGGGGAGTCACTGTGGAGGAGGGAGCTCTAGTCAGCCCTTGCCCCCAACACCTTGTTCCCTCTGGCCCCTGGGTGTGAGTAGTAATGGCTTTATGCAAACCAGCCTCTCCCTACTTCTCTTACAGTGCTGCAGCTTTAGATAAGCAATTGGTTGGTAGATTTTTTTTATCAACGGGCACAGGCGATGGTATTTCAGGCCTTGTGGTGAAGCTCCTGGGCTTTGTTTGTTGAGGGAGGCAGCAAATAAAACTGAACACGGTTCAGTTGAAAAGAAACCAAAAGGACCTTTGTCCTTCATGCAACATATCTTTAAGCCTTGAAACCCTTAGCCTTGCAGAGTATTAAGTATTTGAATAGGCTTAAAAAGCAAGACAGGTTTGCTTGGACAAGTTTGTGGAGTTGAAATCTAACAATTTTGTAGCATTCAAACATTTATTTAATATAGAGATATTATCTGCATCCAGTGAGTGTAGCTCACTGGAAAACAGAAAGTACTGGGGGGAGTTGTCATTATATGCCTGCTCTGTTGCTATTCTCCCCCTTTCACATCAATTATTCACCCCTTCTGGCCTTTTGAGGTTAAACAGACCTTTGATCCAACTTTGTCCAGCCGTTCTGATGCTCTAAAAAAATGAACTCTTGCACTTTGTAGCTAGTTTTCTATGTGACCTTCTATATACAAGGTGCAATCTCTGATATAGGTGAGACAACTGATGAGGTAAGAGTTCGCCTTGTTATCTTGAGTCTCACCTTATGCATATAAATAAGTTACATCAAGTCCATGTTCAGTAAAGAGTTCAAGTTTCTGAGTTAACTACAAGGGAAACTGAACAAATTGGTGTATGGGGCACCAAGAAGTAAAGAATACTAAAGCAGAGAATCTAGGTTCATCTACCTCCTACAAATAAATGATAACTAAATCTCATTTTTTACTTTCTTAGCTGTTCCAAACTGAAATTGCAGATTTCTGTCTACCAGATTTTAAGAAGAGACAGGAGTCACCATTAGTTGACTTCTTATAACATATAAAATTGCTTCCTTCCACTGCAAGGAAGAAAATGATGAATGGAAAGTAAGTGCTTTTGTTAGCAGTTACTCTGAAAGTAAAATCCTAAAATGTTCATTATTAATGAAAACCATCAAGAAATATCTCCCAGCTGCATTACAATGTGAAAATGTTATTGGAAATAGATGTTTCTCATGAGAACAGACAAGAGGTTTTGGTTTTCCTTAGCCGTTTTATCACTCTTGTCAGTCACCGGCTCAGTTAGCCTACTCATCCGCTGTATTAGAAGTACCTCAAGGCTGCCGAGGCTTGAAGACCACAACAATTAGTGTCTGCACGTATAAGGTTCTAAATTATCACCAAAATCCATCAAAAAATGTTGTGAAATTACATCACAATATGAAAACTAGCTCCCAGAATGGTGCTTTTCTTTTCCAGTAAATTTTGGGATGGATGCCTTCTCAGCTTGTTAATAAATGTATCTGGAGACTGGCTTTGAATGGATGTCCACCTGCTAGCGTAATGTCTCAATAAGAGAACCAACAAGTGTTAGCCTTCCGGGCTGATGGATGTGCTACAGGAAGAAGTAAGAAGTTAGCCAGGAAATGCACACATTGTGGAAATATCACCTTCACCATTAATCTGAATCCAGACGGAGCACTGTCATTCATATGTGATATGTCTGACAGAAAGATCAATGACTCTAGTTATAAAAGCCACCAATTTTGAGGCAGGAGGGCAGGAGGGACCCCATCCTGGGAAAGATGCTGCATATTTTTCTCTCCTTTCTGGCACATTTAAATGCCAAGCAAAATTGTCTTCTTTTTACAGGAATGTGTGCCACAAACCATACTTGTTAAGCCAACTTCTGCTCCTCTGCACTGTTAAAGAAATGGAATAATTTCAGTAGGAATAAGTGAGAGCAACATATTGCCCAAAAGATGTGTGAGCGCAAGCATTCACAAAACAGCTAGGCTGTAGCTTTTCAGGAAATGGTTATAACAAAAGGAAGAACTGATTTCAGCAAATGTTTTGATCATGTCTGTACATGGTATAATGAAAGAAACCCAAACAATATATTCTGCTCCTTACTCACTAGGGCAAATGAATACCATTAAATTACAAAGAGAAAGATTCACACCTACAGGTGTGTTTTCATGCTTTTTGTTTACTTTATCTGGTAAACTCCTACTGATCTTTTACTACAGTTAACTCATTGTCTGTGTGCTTTACTGAGGAAATATCTCAATATCTGTATCCCACTTGAGCCCATACATCTTGTAGTTTCCACAGGATCTTATGATTCTGTAGCTGGCTGCTTACTTTCTGCTGGTTCCAATGAAAAAGAGCCCTAGGTCACAGGAAACAAGCAGCACTTCATGAACATCTTTGCTGTTGTTCTGTTCTTTCTTTCAGAAAAAGGAAAAAAAAAAAAGGGCAAGAAAAAAATAGCTTTACCTAAGTTTTACTATTTAATCCCTGTTTCTATGGGAACAAGAAGAGATGAAGGAGCAACGGCCAGCCATCAGCTGGATTGTTGAAACTGGCCAACACAACTGGCTGCTGATGAGGAGCACAAGACTCTGTTTGGGCTGTCCATCGGGTTGCTGAGTTTGAAATGGTTTCGTCTTATGGTGAGGAGAAACAGGGAACTGCATCAGGTTTAAATAACAATGAAAATTTTTTTTCCCTGAGATCTATTCAAATCTTGTGATTATCAGGACAAGCTCAGAATAAAATATTTTTTTACTAAGCGAAAGAGCACAAAGACAAGTAAAACCTTTCTGCTTAGGTGATTGAATGCCCTTGGACTTTTTTTTTCAATTTTTATAATACTTACAAAGTATGGAAACCAGTGAATACCACCATTAACATAGGTGTGCCAACTCAAACGCTCAGCTGAGTGAAAAGGGCACCAAGTAGACACACGATTAACAGGCCTGGGCAAAAGCTCTTTTTATTACCCTCCCCGGACCATAGCTTCAATCCCTGACTCTCCCTACTACCATGCCACACAGTTGTTTTATTATAAAACTTAACCTTCTGGCTCCAACCCCTCTACTTCTCCTTTCTATCCCCATACTGTATACCTTCAAGCTCCCTTGCAAAAAATCCCTTATCTTCTTGTAATCCTGGTCCCAGGCATCTCCATTCCTCCTAAACTCAACCTTCCACTCCAGAGCGCCCAACCACCAGTTACTCACCAGCCTTTCTTCCCATGTGCCCGTTGCTGCTGGCACCTGGTCTGACCATAGCACTGGCTGCTCTGGCTTGCAGAGTCTGTTTCCCCACTGGTCTCCCTCCTGCTTCAGGGGACATTTCAGACATGAGGACACAGGTTGCATGTAGCAATAAGCCATCCAAACAAAGCTCCAAATAGACAAATGTAGGGCATATGAAAAAGTTTTTCATAATGCTAACATAGTGCCTTTCTTTTTATTGTCTCTACCTGAAATTGAGCACGTGAAGCGGAGAGTTCTTCAGGCTGGTGCCACAGTGTAATATAAATGGGCTTAGTGTTATGACATGCAGTGGAGCTACACTGATCTAATTTATGGGAGCTGAGAATCTGGGCAGCAGCTTACAGTACCTACTGTTCTGTTTGTTTGCGCTCTGCTTCGGAAAACACTGAACAGGAGTGTTTACCCACATTTTGTGCCAGCAAAAGAGTGCATAATAGATTTCTGCATGAGAAACACTTTTTCTTCTTTCCCGATGGTTTATTCCATTGTCTTCAGGTACTTTTGCTAATGCTCGTTTTCCTTCTCTCCTTTTTCTTATAACATCCCACCCAAATTAAGCATGTCTCAGAAAAAAAAAAAAAGATAGTCAAATCGCTGTCTTAGGTAACTAATAATTTTTTATTAAACATAACACAATAGGTGAGGGTAAAATAGAATAATAAGATATCTGGCTTGTCTTTACTTCTGTCCATGCAAAAGAATATTTTGGTCCGATATAATTTTTCAGAGTTCAGTAGAGCTCTTCAGCATGGATTTACAAACCATTCATGACCTCAAGTGGCATGCTGTTCATTTGAATAAAATATCTGCCAAAGTACAGTAGGATTGAAGTACTCCTGAGTTGCTAGGTGCCACAGTGTTCAGATCTAGCAGGGTCTGCATTAAGTGTTTCCAAGATTATAAGCAACGGGAACACATCTGTGCCTTAATGGTCTACATCTCCCTTTTACCAGTCCTGCAGTCACATTATAAAAATATACTAGGAGCACTACTTAGGATCATATTTTTAAAATGAGCTGTTGTAAAAATCAATTAAGCTGTGTGTATTAATACAAAATGAAAACCCAACAAATTGTTGAACTCTCATAGCCAATTCTCCCTGTATAGGTTTTCTGCTTCTTTAAGGGTGGATGATAAAACCAGGATGTTTGTGTTCAGGGTTGACTTTCATCTCTTTCCTCCTGAAAGGTGTCTAGTGAGAAACCAAAATCTGCAGCAGGAAAAGGCTCTCAGCAGCCTTTGAGGGGATCAGAGTCTAAATGTGGCTGTATATGACTTTCAGACATTATAAAAATGAATTCATACTCCCCTATTTCAAATGCTGAGGCAAAAGCAAAACCACATGAAAGACTTTCCCACCTGTCATGCTTTTCAGGAAGGTTATTGTGGTGAGTTTCTTAACAGGTGCTACGGACAAATATATGGTCTCTAAAATACCAGTGGAGATACAGAAAATAATACCCCCTTTTTCCAAATAACACTGCTAAAAACCTCTCATCACTGACATCCTAAGGTGTAGGCACCACTGTAAGGAAAGAAGTGTGGCAAACTATGCAAACTGCATCCTTTCCATTGACTTTGCTAGGTGTTAGATTTAGGGAGACCTGCTGAAGGACTGGGCTCTCGAAGGCCTGGTCATTCAGACTTGTTGCATCCTCATGGATGAACCAGTACTCTACCAAGGACAATCAAGCGTCTGCAAGCTTTCCATCCTGAGAGTGCTCCAGCCTGTGCCTGAGGGCATATACGCTTACTTAAGGCCACAAAGCAGCCAGGCAAAATAAAGACCCACTCCTTAGCTGCTTCCAGTGAGAGTGGTGGGATAGGTCCCACGAAATTTCAGTCAGATGCTGCTGATCCCTCCATGCAACTGAAGGAGTGCGGGCAATGTGAGCTAAATGCATGCATATGTAAAGGGATGAAATTGCTTATGGGGAGATTTTTAAAAGAATAAAAGGGACTTGGAAGCCTAAATTCAAAATCGGCTCTCACTGAAATTTGCCTTCCTCTATCTCTTAGCTCTTTTTGGTAACAGAAGCTGGTAGCCATCCATCACAGTCCAGCAGTAAGCACATCAGCTTGCAGGGGTTCAGATATAGACACCAACACCAAGGATCACACACCCACTGGTACAAAGATTAGAAGTGCGGTTCAGTCTGTTTGTGTTGGAAAAAGTAGCCCTAATAATTTACCTCTTTAATCTGCTTTTCACCACAGCAACTGTGATACTGGACAGGTGGAACTTTAGTAGAAAAACATGAATTCAGTTTCTAATCTGAAATTATCAACATAAGTAAAGAACAAAAAAAGGCATCAGTGCTCTGACCTTCCCCATTTTGCCTGTTTTTCTTTGACGAGTCAGCATTTCATTTACTTTAAACAGGAAGCCCTGCTGTGATAGAGTTGTAGTTCTATTTGCACTGTTGGCTCTTCCCTGCTGTTTAAATGTCAGTTGCTTTGGATTTGCAAAGACATAAGGCTGTAAAACAGCCCATGAAGGACTGTCACTCATAGATCCCAAGAGGAAAATCTCTTATGTAGCAAACTGGGTGGGGAGATGGGCAATGAAAGGTGAAAGAGGAGGTATTTCAAGGACACTATAGTGCTACCATCATTGCATGCAAAGGCATGCGTATTTTGTTCCCCAGGAACCTACCCTTTCAGCAGCAGAGCCCACACGATGAGTACCTGTGTGCACCAGAAGGGACAAGCAACTTTCTATGTAACAGGACAAAACAGGTAAGCAAAACACCATGTTGAGCCAAAGTTCAGTATCTTTCAAGTTACACAACTGTCAGGAGGCATGAATGGTACGGACTGCCTCATCCTTCCGCCTTGACCTGTCAAGCACAATTGCAGATCTTTCTGGTGCTTTATTGGTGCTGAATTACTGGGTTTTGCATAGTGATTTGAAGTAGGTGTTGAAGTTGTAGGCGTGGGGGGTTTATACAGAAATCAAGATTTAAGCATTCTGTAGCCAAAGAGTCTAGTCTCCTTTATAGTACCAAGCTATACATATACCTAGCTACCACAATACATCCCATATATATAATCTCACGGAGAGCTGGAAAATTTCTGGCATCACCTGTATTATGTCTCAGAGAAGTAGTAAACTAAGCAATAAAAATGAGGGATTGGATTTTATTTATTTTTTTAATGGATTGGAACAGCTATATTCTACTATAAGGAAATCAGAGAAGCCAGAAATGAGGTGTATCATACATATGCAACACATGCATATGAGACTATGAAGAGTTTGTCAGGAATAGTTAAATAATAAACACGAAGTAAGGTTAGAGGAAGTCACTGCCTGACCTGATAGCCCAAGCTAGAAGAAGAGATTGTGAGAGACACTATACAGAAGTTTATCACGAATAAGCCGACAGACCATTGGCATTTCCAGCTAACTTAAGAGACAGAAAGCCAGCTTCTTCTGATGTTTAAAATCAGCATTAATAGCATAGGCACAAGTACTAAAAGGGAAAGGATGATGAATGGGATTGATAAACCTGCAAGCATCCTTTTAGGGTGTATTTCAAGCTTAGACTTTTGAACAGCAATTATGGAGGGCATTATTTTTCATTTCAATTTATGTCCTTAACCAATTATACACAGAGTTGGATAGCAGCCCTTTTGCTTCCCCATTAGAAGAAAGAAAGCAAATAAAAATGAGGATCCTCAATGTAATGAGTTCTCTTTCTTTCTATTTTCTACCTTCGATTCCAGTTAACTGAGCTAACCATGGATTTTCAACTTTAAAGGAAGCAAACTTGCCGTACACAGTGAGGCTGCTTTTGTTATTAGACTCATAGAATCATAGAATCATAAAATCATCTAGGTTGGAAGGGACCTTTAAGATCATTGAGTCCAATCATCAACCTAACACTGCCAAAACCACCACTAAACCATGTCCCTAAGCACCATGTCTATCTGTCCTTTAAATACCTCCAGGGGTGGTGATTCTACCACTTTCCTGGACAGCCTGTTCCAATGTTTGATAACCATTTCAGTGAAGAAATTTTTTCTAATATCTGTCCTAAACCTCTGCTGGTGCAGCTTGAGGCCATTTCCTCTTGTCCTATTACTTGCTACTTGGGAGAAGAGATTGACCCCCCGCTCTCTACAGCCTCCTTTCAGGTAGTTGTAGAGATTGATAAGGTCTCTCCTCAGCCTCCTTTTCTCCAGGCTAAACAACCCCAGTTCCCTCAGCTGCTGCTCATAAGACTTGTTCTCCAGACCCCTCACCAGCTTTGTCGCCCTTCTCTGGAGACAGTCCAGAATCTCAAAGTCTTTCTTGTAGTGAGGGGCCCAAAACTGAACACGGTATTTGAGGTGTGGCCTCACCAGTGCTGAGTACAGGGGGACGATCACTTCGCTAGTCCTGCCAGCCACACTGTTCCTGATACAGGCCAGGATGCTGTTGGCCTTCTTGGCCACCTGGACACATTGCTGGCTCATATTCAGCCAGCCATCGACCAACACCCTCAGGTCCTTTTCTGTCAGGCAGCTTTCCAGCCACTCTTCCCCAAGCCTGGTAGCATTCCATGGGGTTGTTGTGACCCAAGTGCAGGACCCGGCACTTGGCCTTATTGAACTTCGTACTATTGGCCTCGGCCCATCAATCCAGCCTGTCCAGATCCCTCTGTAAAGCCATCCTGCCTAACTTGGTATCATCTGCAAACTTACTGAGGGTGCACTTGATCCTCTTGTCCAGGTCATGGATAAAGATATTAAACAGAACCAGCCCCAGTACTGAGCCCTGGGAAACATCACTTGTGACCAGCTGCCAACTGGATTTAGCTCCATTCACCACCACTGTTTGGGCCTGGACATCTAGCCAGTTTTTTACCCAGTGAAGAGTACACTCATTCAATTTTCTAACCCTTTCTTAATTTCTAGTTCTGCTTGTCCTTGCAATTATTCCTCTGGCTTAAGGCGACTCATGTAGGATCTCGACACTGTAGACCATAAATTGTGCATCCCTACCACTAAAGTTTCACCAGTCACCTACAGAAGCAGGAATTAATGTCACCCAGCTGGGTTTTCTTGGCCCCTGCATGTCATACTGACTAGTACAAATTCCATAATTTTTTATGTTGCCGTGCCCCTCTACTGCAAGTAACCATGCAAGTAACCGTTATCTCTAAGCTCACACAGTACTTAGTCTTTAAGCCCTTTGAGACTGAAACCTCACTTTGTTTTATACAGAGAGATAGAGATAGAGATAGAGCTCATACATACACATACATGCACAGTTCATACCTGTTACAATAGCTGTGCAAAGCAAATAAGCAGTAACAAATCAGGCTGGCCATATAGACAACAGGACAGAAATATTTGGGGTTTTCATATTTTTGCTTTCGGAGAGATACATCATCCTAGTGTTAGCTCTGGTATTTGTTCACAGCAACCACAACTATACTACTAAGTTAGGTTGCAGTTTGAGTACAGTACTCAGCAAAAGCCTTGCTGCCTAGACGTTGGCTTACCCTTTGTAGAAGGTTGGAGAATCTCCTTCTCCATGCAAGGAAATTCAGACACAGAGGCTATGTCTCGATAAAACTGGGCAGCGTACTGTTCTTCTGGCCCTGTGGTCAGATAACGTATACTGGCAGTAAATCTCCTACAAATTTTGCAGTATTTAGCCTTAGGTCTCCTCTTCACTTTGCGTGGTGTGCCTCTATCCCTCAGACGTATCTTCAGAGACTTTGGAGTCAAGGGAGAGCCACACTGCAGCCCACCAGGAAAGGGTTTTCATAGCATGAACTCGCAGGTGTGGGCTGCGCACCCTGAGAGGTGGCACTGAGAGCATGTTTGAGGTCCTGTCACTGTCCGTGACAGGACAGTGCTGGAGGACAGAGAGAATCGTATCAGTCTTGGCCACATGACCTACTGGGAATAGTCTGTTGCATGTGTGCATAAGCTCTGTCTGGGAGAGTGCTAGTTGGCAGAGCCCAAAACAGTGCCAAGGAGCATGCTAATTCAGTGGTGTGGACTATCAGCAGCACACTGCTCAGCTTCACTTTCTATTCTTGTTTTATTTAGGAAAATAATTGTAATCGGAGGGACTCCCAGCCTGTTTCTACAGATAGTGTGGAAGCCTTCAGCTTCAGCCATCTGGCATAGTAAGCTGCGCCCACACACAGGCTCGCAGGCAGTGAGCATGGACCGCATGACACTCAGCAATCCTTTTACTTGTCTGTGCCCTGGTTTTCCCATCTCTGGTACAGGGATAGTAATACTCCTTCTCTTTTGTTAAGAGTCTCAATAGCTTTGGATGAAAAAATTGAGAAATGTTGTGGTGAAATACAGCCCGCGGTTAAAATCAGTATTGATGTAGTGATTTCTTAGAGAATCTTCATTGGTTTTCACAGTATTACTCCAATAATTAAAAGGAAAGTTTGATCAGAAACATTTATCTCCATGAACAGCATGTTTAGTAAAGCTAGTAAGCATTTCTTACAGGAAAAGACTACTGAGTTTAATAAATGGACCTAATAGAGTTATGCTTTTTGCTGAGCTTGTCTGAAAAAAAAGAAGTCCTAAGTAAATTGATAAAGCCAAATTCATATTTTAATTTAAAAAATCTATAGTCTTCAGCTTTCATTATAAAGCATCTTTACAATCTCAGATATGAACTCTTATTATTTGTTTGTGTGCTTGCCTCTTGTAAGTAATGATGTAGTTTTCTCAAAGTGTGGGATTCGTAAAACTTTATTTTTACAGCCCTATTTTATGGTCTAATTTAAAAATAATCAGCCAGTGGTTACATTGTTTTAAACCTCAAGAATGCATGCAAACATAAGAAGCTGCTGCGTGGTTCTGCACAAGCAGAGGTAGATGTCCATGCTCAGGAAATGCTCCTCCATTTTTTCCTGGTCCTTCACAGTTTCAAATAAACCCCCATCGAGTGCAAGGAAATCATTAGCTCCTCTGTTTGAGATAAAGATTATTACATTGCAAGGTGTAAAATTTGTTATTTTATTTTTTTGTTGTCGTATCATGGCACTTTTATGCAAAAGCAAGGAATTGCTCTTTCTAACGAGCAGATGTGATCAGAGGGTTTATTGAAATCTGGCAAGATGCCTCAGTGACTGTGAGAGCAGATTAAATCACCTGTTCCTGACACGGAGTTCCTACCCTGTGACAGAAATCAGACCATGGAAAACTGCATTTTCAATCAAGGCAGCTCTTCTCGGGGAGGAAGTTTGTTCTGCCCCCTCCCACCAGCAGTGCCCAGAGCAGCATCGGCTTCATGCTGCAGTGACAGAGGACAGGTTGTGTCGCCGCGCACTCCCATCCCACCACGGCTGCATCCAGCTCTGTCTTAAAGTATTTATGTTTTGGCATAACCACCTGTCAGCCAGTGTTTTTGTCAGTACAAGAACATTATCACTTCTTACATTTAAAATATTCTTCCCCACGGATTTCCCTGCCAGTTCAGTTCTGATACCAGTAGGACAGCTGATGGAGGCGCAGAGCAGGAACGCACTGCCGAAGTGGTGGAGTCTCCAGCACTCACTTGATGTGTTAGGTGGAGTCTCCAGCACTCACTTCATGAGTTACTACAAAGTGGCCGTCAGCCTTTGGTGCCTCAGGGCACGTCAGTGCTAGGAACAGCAGGGTGTACCAGAGCTAGCCTCAGCCTAGCAGGAAGGCACACAGGATGAGGCAGCCTGAGGGGAGCTCTGCCACGGCTACAGTGTCACCAGCCCAGCCTAACTGACCGACAGCTATCTTAGCTCTCCCTGCGCTGGTACGCAGTTTCCATGTGCTCAGTATACGGGTGTTTGTGGACGCTTACTGTCAGCTGTCTTTGAGCTCTGGAGGCTGGACCATGTTGAACTTGAGAGGCAGCAGACATGTGGCGCTTGCACACTTACACCGTGGAGTCATGCCCATCAGAGTGTAACTGGGACAAAACACCACAAAATGCAATGTGCGTTGTCCTCACAGCGGTGTAAACAGAGATTTGAAGTGCTGAAAAACGGATTCACATTTTCCCAAGCCCAGCTGCTGGGAACAATCCTCACAATCCATGGGGAAGGGTGTCTCTGCCTCAGCCTCTACCTGCAGGTTTGGTTCGGTGAGGAATGGCTGGGTAACTGCGGCTGTGCCCCACTAGGATGGGCTTGTCCTAAGACAGCATGCAGTGAGAGCAAGGCTAGCTGTTTCACCAGCTTGGTTACCTTAAATAATTTTAAAAGTCCAATTGGGTACGAACAACTCTAATTGTGGCAGATGCCAGTAAAAAGAACTGCCCTAGACCTCTATTTTTCTGTGCAACCTGGAAGGGATAGAAATAGTTTGGCCCCATGGATGTGTAAGCATAGATTCTACTGTTGAAAATATCCTTTATAGCAGGGTTTGTAGATTAGGAGAGTTGTGAGGTATACAAATAAAACTCTGTTTCATATAAATTCCAGCTGTGCAAATTCAGCTCCATGTCCAAGAGGCAAACCACAGCCTGCTTCTCCTACACAGTATCAGAAAAAAAAAAAAAAAATTATAATAATTTTTTCAAGCTAAATTGTGCCTCCATCATCAGATATGTAATTCTACAGTCTTTAGGTTTTATAGCTTGAAGCTGTCTCCTTCCAGAGCAGCTCAGTGAAGTCTGAGAGGGGAAAGATTTTAACGCAAGCACCAATTTTTTCATATATCCCATCTGAAATGAGCTTATAAGGAGTATGTATGCATTATTCATCCCATGTACTGGAGAGAATTAATAAAACATCCATTGCTTCTGATACATTATCAGTACGGAGCTGTTTACCTATACTGCATTTAGGTGAAATAATGTACGGACACAGATTTACTTGCCTGAGAACATGATGTGAATTTTAAAGCCCAAATGATCACGGGAATTTCTCCGCAAAGTTCCTCAGTTTCCCCGGGCAACACTATCCGTTGTGCATACAATTGATCTGTGTCTTCATTTGCCCTCGTTTCATTTTAACACGTTTCTCTCACCGGTCAGACTAAGGGAAGAAGGAAAGTCTATAAATCAATTACATCCTCACTAGCCCCTTTCTTGCTCTCTCTTTCTTGCTTCTTGAAGTAGCCGCTCGTCCTCTGACTTTCTTACTTCTCCAGTTTTAGCAGCTTCAGATTTCCTCACTACCCTTGTATAGCTAATCTTTTAAAATAACATCTCATTTAATATTTTTTTAAAAAGGAAGATGAGATATGAAAATCACTATTGATTGCATAAATAAGCATTTATACTGCAGTATTAAAAACATGGCTTTTCAGCAACACTAACCTTGCACAGATTTACATACATCTTCTAGCTTCTTAGGGCAAAGAACCTGTAATTTGGCACAAAGTAGCTCCCTTATTGTGGAGTGGCATTTATAATGACAATGCCAGGTAAATAACTCAGGGACCCAAAGACAAAATTCATCCTTTAAGGTCATTATCTGGATTAATATAAGAAAAATCCCTGAGGGAGTTTAGAAACTACGAAGCAAGGAAATGGATTATACTAATCTGTGAATTCAGTGGTTCTTTCGTGGTCTGACAGATAAAATGCAGATATTTTCCATTCAGTTATTACTCTTAGTGTTATTTAACTTGTTATTAATATTTTGGCAATGTATGTATGTCCATTACACATTTCATACAAGACATGGTTATACCAACTGTGGGGCAACAGACAATTATTTCCAACAAACTTAACCCTATCAAGCAGCTTTTGTACAGCTCTGCCATACAATTCATATATAAATAGATATGTATATTAAGCCCATTTGTTGTCCAATCCTAGTCCCTCTATTTTAATTGCTATGCTCTCAAATCTATTTTTTCTCAGATTTACAGTGATATACTTTCTGCTCAGTCATGCTCTGCTGATCTATGTGGAGATCGCAATTCTCAGTGAAGACTATTTACTCATAGAGCTAGCTGAGAGGGTTCAGCACTGTCCCCACAAACCAGAAACCCGGCTTCACTGGCCTCCCGTAAGACCCTGGCAAGCTTACTCAGGATCACTTCTCCACTCGTAGTCCAATGGCTGTACACTGAACAGGCAACGTGCCTTTAACACTCGTCTGGAAGCAGCACGGCGCTGTGCCTGCAGTGCTGGTCCCAAGCTGCTACATCCTCCTCCCAGGCAAAGCGTGAAAGCCTGAGGAGAGTGCACGAGTGCTGCTCTTGTGCCACCAGGCTTGAGCTGGCTTGTGCCCAGCCAGCACTTGGAGAAAGTACGAGTGCAGCTGTACATATCTAATTATGTACTGTTCAGTACTCTGCTGCTGCCGAAGCCTGGAGACACGTTTCTGCCAGCAAAATTTGCAAGGCATCAAACTGTGTTCTTCCAGCGAGGCCCAGAACTAAGTAAGTGCTGAGCAGCTAAGATCCTAGATTACATCTGATGGGATCCACGTTGTAGATAGGTCTGCCTTTTACAAGCCAACCCCAAACAAGAGCCCCAAGTAAGACCCTCCCAGAGATTAGCATGGTGCCACTTTCCTTCCTCTCCTCCTGCCCACAGTGCAGCATCTTTATAGTAGAAGTATTCATGAAGAACATGGCGGGGCTAACTGAAATTCTGTCTTTATTTGTTTTGAGATCTTTGGTCTGGAAACCGAGTGCCATGCAAAGGTGATAACCACCTGCCCATAAAATCATGATATTCAACGTTTAATTATTTTCTATACAATCAAACAGCTCTAAGAAGATGTGTGTGGCTACCTCAGGAGAGGCTGCAGTGTGCTGGCTAGGTCACTCCCATGAGAACAGAGGCACGCTGGTTCAAATTCTTGCTCTGAATCATCAATGACATGTCATTTTGGGTGCTCCATTGCCTACTTGCAAATTCTTCAATGAGAGTTGCTCCTGGTATTCTTTGACTTTGTATAAAACTGTTACCTATTCAATAGGAAAAGAATATAGTGCTTTTAAAAAAACCAACTGAAGCACTAACAGGTGAATGGGGAGACCCAGATTCCGGTTCCTGTTTCAGGCAGAGCAGAGGCCCTCCTGCAGAGTCCTCAGTCTGGTGGTTAGAGCCTGTTTATAGGTTCACTTTCCCTCAAGGGGAAATGGGGACAAACCCTGGCTTTCCACATCCTTCTGACAGTTGTGATTTGGGGCAACCGAGGGATGTTGCTACCTCATCCCTTTTGGTGAGAAAACGCCTAATCTCCCTACAACCTGAAGGGGTACTACAGTGCGTAGCTGTGCCCGTGCAGGAGCCAGGTCCCGAGGAGCGACTAAACTATGCGGCAGGCTGTGCGTGCTGGCTCTTCCACATCCCACCTTCAAGTGCCCACAGGAAAATCAACACCAGGTGGTGGGACACTGTGCGGAGGTCTGTGACCCGAAAGCAGGCACTGACCCAGACATCATCTCCATGCAGCACAGGAAAGCAATGCAATAAATTAGTGCACCAACTTTGGCTCAACGTGATGGCTGCAGAGAAAGCTCAGGAAGCAGTAAAATAAAGATACCATGAAAGAGACTGAAAGATAATTTGTAATTAATCACTTTTATACAGGATGACGTAAAGCAGACTTAAAATTACGGAGAATTAGCCCGGCAATTGTAGCTTTAGCACACACTGTCATGGTTACTTCAAAACTGTCAATATACCACACTCTAACAGGCTTAAAAGAGTTGAAACAGAACTTTTAAACTGTTCACTTTCTAAATAAAGGAGGCTATTTGTGGCAATAATACTTTTGATGAAGGGTTCAGAGTCAACTGTAACTGCTACATATGATTGATGCCCATAATAATTGCACACTTCTGTAATCCTTCCTCACCCATAACAGTGTTGAGCTTACATTTTGGATATTATTAATACTCAGACAAAAATAACTTGTGGACAATATCATGTTCTCAACATGGTTGAGAATTAATCTATTTTTGTAAAACTGTTTAAGAATGATGGATACTTCTTCCTGCTTGAGTAAACACTAGCTAATTCTCTAGACCTCCCTTCTCCGTTCATGAAAATCCAAGTCCAAATGATTTCATGGATATTTAAAGGATGGTGTCAAATACTGCACACACAAAGATGAATTTCTCCACTTGATAAAGATCTGGTACCATTCATTACATTGCTAACACTGGAGTTTTGTTGGTTTTTAATTTGTAAGAGAGAACACAATGAATTTAGGAACAATGAAAAATGGAGAGAAAAAAATGAGGCAGCTGAAATGTAGCTGTGGAAAGAGACTCCAAATGAAAGTATCGCACTTATTTTTATTCTAGATAAGCAACAGGGCAGCTCGAAATAAACATGGATTGAAATTTTCTTCATCTCTTTAATGAGTTCAAAGAGGCTAAACAAAGACACAGAAGAGTTGAACATTGCTGTGTACAACACAGTAAACAGATTAAAATTTTATACCTAAGCAAAAAAAGGAATTCAACTATTAACTACAGCATGCAGAATAACTGATAAGTTATCACATAAAGCTAGCATACTGTTATTAGGTTACAGTCATTCAGATGTTCTTAATTTTTACAAAGGCTAAAGATGGAAAAAGCTCCAAGAAGAGATGAGTGTGTGACATAAAACCACAATAAGGAAAAGCACATTACCATCTAGCAGCCTTTCCAGAGGATCAAAATTATCTGCTGTTTTATTATCCAGGGAGAAAGCAGCAACAATTCAAAGCCTGCGGAGTTAATAACATGTTAGACATTTAAGCAGGTCCTGAAAATTAAAATATTGGCAGTTTATGAAGTGCTCACAGAAGACCTGAGCCTGCATCCCCTGCCCTCAAATGCCACTTTAAAGCACTGCATTTGTGAGCTGTTCCCAGCGCAGAATGAAAGGGAGGGATCTGCAGGGAATAACTGATCCGGTCACAGGCTTGTGATTTCCTCACCAGCATAACCACAGCCGATTCTTAAGGAATGACTTTTGACCCCATTTGATTGACCAAAATCCACATTTCATTTTAGGTAGAAACTTGACCTTTCTTCACGTTTAATCTGTTGGGTTTTTTGCTTTGGGGTTGGGGTTTTTTTTCTCTTTTTTTCCCCTAATCCATTTCAAATGCTCTGGTTTGAAGTACTTCAATACAAATCAAAAACAGTAACGCACTTCTCTTCTTAATTCCCTTATCTTCACAAAAGGTGCCTGTGGGAGAGAAGGGGTCTGAAAAGTTTGAGCTTTAACCAGCACAGCCCATTCCCCCCACACAGGCTTCGTTCCCCTAGCAGACTTCTGTTCTCCCTGATCTCCATTTGCAACATAAAAATCACCTGCTCCCACTGTCAATATTCCTATGCTACAAATCAGCCGTTTGCCTTCCTATAGCAAAACCAGCAAACTCTGCCTTTGTCATTTAGATTTGCCAAAAAGAAATGGGAGGCATGGGTGTGTGTCTTACCCTGTCAGAGACAGCCATAAACAAAGTCTCTCCCTTTTATTTCTTTGGAGTTGTACTTTTGATGTCAATCAACTCCCTTCAAATCATACCACCTGCCTTGACTTTCCTGCTACTTTTCTTTCACCATTTATGAATAAAACTATGCATTAAAAATGCATGTGTCAAAATGGATTTATCCCTTTGTCCACAACATATTCATTTCTTCTTTAAAGTCAGACGTCTTAGACATTGGTAGGTTGTGTGAAAGAGTCTCCGGGGAATTGAATCCTCTTTGCTTCTAGTTTCTTCCTGGCTTTGAGAGCTCCAGATACTTCAGGGTGGATGGAGTCCAGCCGCTGTTCGCACTGGAAGGCCGTGAGGAAGGCCGTCCTGTAGTTGTTATTCATCCAGCCATACAGAAGGGGGTTAGCAAATGTTGAGCACATGGCAATGACGTGAAACACCGTGTAGATCAGTTTGTACTCTTTGAGGTCTAACACCTGACTGTCAATGTCACTGACTAGCTGGAAGGTGTGAAATGGCAGCCAGCTGACAGCGAACACCACAACCACACACACCAGCATCTTGGTGGTTTTCCGCCGCCGGTGGTGGTAGTGGTCATTCCCCGCCCCAGGACTAACGTGGTTCTTGAGCTTGGTCCAAATACGAGCGTAGGCATAGGTGATGACTGCCAGAGGCAGCACATACTGGATCAGGAGCATGGAGACGCTGTAGATGGTGCCATAGTTGAGCTGGCCCTCCCCTGGCCACTTCTCAGAGCAGACCACAATCTTGAAGTCAGGAATGATCTCAATCAATGAGTACTCACGGAAGATGGCCAGAGGACTTGCCAACAGGGCACTGACTGCCCAGGCAACTCCTATAATCAGGAAGCTGATCCGCTTAGAGATCTTGCTTTCCAAGTGGTAGACGATGCAGCGATGCCGATCCAAAGCGATCACAGTCAAAGTAACAGTAGACACGTGCACAGCAAGAGCCTGGGCATAAGGCACCAGGTGACACAAGACAGGGCCCAGTTTCCATTCGCCCAACAGCGTGTAAACCAAAGTGAAGGGCAGGCACAATGTATTCACCAGCAGGTCAGCCACAGCCAGGTTGGCAATGAAGAAGTTAGTCACCGTGCGCATGCTTTTGAACTTGATGATCACGTGGATGACGAGGGAGTTCCCGATCACTCCCAGCAGGATGATGGAACAGTAAGCAAAGATGAGGATTATCTGCACTTCAACTAGCGTTGTGCTGTCCTTCAGTTCTGGCTTAGGGTCCAGAGCCAATTCGTTGAGCGGTGTGGTGTATCTTGGCAGGTACAGCTTGGTGAACAGCTCCATTTTCATTGCATCTGTCTGGTTTTCTTCGCCTACTGCTTCCAGGGGCCCCATCCTTGCAGCAGCCTGGTCTAAGCAGCCTGTCCCTGAAAACAAAACAGTACAAGAACATGTGGAGAAATCAGTCCGCGGTGGCTAAGACAAGAAGTAATGAGCTAAAGCTACAGCTCTTTCCTCCTCTAACCCACGTTCTACATCTCAGGATTAAGAGAAGATCTGTCTTAATATATTTAAATTCTGTTGCCCTTACATTTGAAGCCCGATCCCGTAATATTATTCAGGCATGACTCCTGCTGAAAATTGGGACAGATTTCAAAAGCATTTCAAAGACAAAGTTTGCCTAAGTAAATGCAGAAGGATTAAGATCCTGCTGGGCAGCATATCCTTTTTTACAATCCACTACCTAAAACTACTGCTGATTTAGCACAAAACTTCCATTAATACCTATGGGAATTCTACATGGAACAGCACCATCCAGACTGTTATTAGCATAATAATCTTCCAGCTTTTCCTTAATGGAACGTGTTTCCTTTAAATAGTTACTAAATTCTTACAGGTTTATGCCCCTCCTTAACACCAGAGAACTAATTATTGAGGTCTTTTTTTAAGAAACTTCTTATAGGAAAGTTTGTGCCACAAGGCAAGCAAAAATACCACTCTAACTGAACCGAAATGACTGTGTAACCTATTCATGGTGAAATTAACTCAAGAAACAATTAAAACTCAGTTATACATAATATTTCCTTTCTGTGTAATGTTTCAGAAAACACATCTCCTTGGAGGCTGCCAGTCAGGGATTCATTTCTGACTGCTGTCAAAGGGAAGACCAAATCATTCCCCTGCTGATACCAGTAAGAATTTCACCACTGGCATCAAAATCACGTTTTGTTGTCTTCCCTACACAGCCTGAGCCAAATTCTGTGCTGCCCTAAGACTTCAGCAGGCACGGATGGATGTATGGATGTTTTACAGTTAATCGCTGGCTTGTACTTCAATCCTATGTAAAACGTGCGTGTCCCCATGCAGACTGCCCAGACCATGGGTGGCATGCTAAGTGAGCACCGTGCACCTGGGGACTCCTTGGCTTGACCTGGGAAAATACTAAGAAATTGCCAGTGCCCAGTGGGGGCTTACCGAGAAAACACCACTGTTTGCCACTGAGGGGAAAGCCAAACCTGAGTTACTAACTCTACTTCCCCTTTCATATAACCCCTAAGGAAAGCAAGAGTAGAGAAGAAATGTAATTTTCTTGCCATCAGGTGTTACACATAGCTTAATCCATCTCGAATTCAGGTCTGCCTAAAGATGCAGTCTAGCTATTAATACCTTTGGTTTCACATGGCTTTTTTTTTTAAATTATTTTAATTTTTTTAAAAAAATCAGATCCACTTCATTGTAAGTTTTCATCCCAACCTCTGTCCCCATTAACATCTATCAGTGACTTCTTTAGGTAGGACTTCCTAACTGAGAAAGGAGGGTTGTCTACCAGCAGGTGACTGAGCCCTTTGTGTTTGCTTGCATCCCACACAATATCCCAAAGAATCTCAGTGCAAGCTCTTTCTGCAAAAGCAACAGATGGACTGCATGAACTGAAAGGTATTTTTCCCATGCCTAAACCAATCAGAATTACGCCATACTGTTTTGTATACATTTACTGTACAATTAATAGTGTAAGCCTGAGATGTGAAACGCTGTGAGGTATGTAGCTGAGATGTGCCAGCTGTTTGTACATGCTTAACCTGCAGGTTTTAGTAATATAATCAGTTATCAACTACTAGTCTGGGTACAGGTGGCAGGAAGGGATTCCTCGTCAATACACCTTTAGTCCACCAGGTTAAAAATGTAAGAGATCCACCACAATTTGCACAGCCAAGGCTACGTATCCAGAAGTTCAGAACCCTGCTGAGCTTCTTCCTTCAACCTGTGTACCTACAACCAAGAATTATGCTTGCATATATTATTAGAGTAGAGATCTGGTGAAGTCCCAGGACTGTCAGGTGCTCCAAAATCTCATAATTTTTTCAGTGCAAAATAAGAGCAGCTCATATTTACACACTGCAGTAGAAGGGTGAGAGGGAAGGCAAATTTCACGGGTTTTTCCCTTCTTTGCCATAAATCCAGGCAGGAGGAGCTAGCTCAGCCAAAGAATGTAGCATCCCTTTCTTCCCAAAAATATTTTCACCTGTTTCTCCAGCCCTCGACTTTCTATTAATTCCTACTTCCAACCCTTTTTTTTTTTTTTTTTTTTTTTTTTTACAAACCCTTTTTTTTTTTTGTCCTTTTTTTTTTTTTTAGCAAAGCCTTCTTTTGTTCTGCCCATTTTATTTTATTTGTTACTGTCCTATTTGGGGTAATGAAAGGCATGTTCGTCTTGTCAATAAGACAAAGCTGAGGGAGGAGGAATGACCAGGGTTTCAAGCAGAGATGAGCCGGTGTGTCAGTAAGCGATGAAATCAATTCGACAACTTCGACATCGTCGGTGGGACAGTTAAGTGGGCAAAGAATCCATTGCTTTCAGAGTACGGGGGAAAACCGAGATGGCATTTGATGCCTCAGGTAGTGTTTGACAGGACTCTTTCTGCTCTGTTTCGGTATAAACTCTCAAACTGATGGCATTTATTTGCACGCCTTGCATACTGCACAGCACTGGGGGTGCTTTTCCCAAATTTTTTTCCCCAAGCAGTCAGATCCTCAGGGGCGGGCATCAAATTGCATCTGACTTTCGGCAGGGGAAGGCCCACAGAGGATTTACATCGGTGCCGAGAGCAAGTAAGCAAAAAGGGCGAAATACGTGATTACTTTAGCAAGCAGCGTTTCCACCAGGACCGCAGTGCCTGCGCTGGGGAAGGGTTTGGGGTTGCTCGAGGCGAAGGTGGCGGCAAGCGTGCCTCTGGGGGTGCCGCCGCCCTGCCGCTCCCCAGGCACCCTGCCCGGGGGAAGGCACCCCTCCCCGGGCGCTGCGGGCACACCGCCGCTACCCCACGCCGGCCGCGCTCCGGTCCTTCCCCCCC
>VYXH01002573.1:601875-663977 GCA_013397275.1 Burhinus bistriatus | reverse complement strand
GGCGTGAAAAAAAAAAAAAAGGGGTTTGGAGGAAGGGGGATTGTGCCAGGTCCGAGCTGATGGACGCCCCTCACCCCTGAGCCTGCTTCCTAGTTTTCCCAGTCCCCAAACTGCTTTCTGGAGCAGTGTAAAGGGGATGCCTTTGTTTCAAACAGCTGCTGAAATCCTCCTTACAAAGCAGCCCAGCTTGCACACATTGCTTTCCTCATAAGAAGATGTGGTGGATGGTGCCAGGACAGGTGTACGGATGAATAAAGCATTTACATATTCTGTCAAGAGCAAAATAAAAGATTGCATTTTTATTTACAAGGCTGCAAAGGTGAAGACAACAGCTGCTGTTCTTATTTACTTCTATATTCAGTAACCTTTCGAAAAAGCTCTCTTGCCAGCCAGCTTAACTGAGGACTAGCTCCAGCCAGCATTACTGCCCTTCTGGTAGGGCCTAGCTTCATTAAATCCATCAATAGATTCTACTTAGTATTTTGCTGTGTGCCTGGTGCCTCTCTCCTAGGGATAACTTCGGAGATTCAAAGGAGGGTCTTCTCAATGCATAGTCGGAGGGCCTGATTCACCCAATGGTGCTTCAACCCTAGTTGTGGCTCCCAAGAACTGGAACCAGGAGACTTTGCTTTCTCTGTGGCTACAGCACAGGTGCTTGGGCAATTCTCTTCCCAAACTTTACAGAAGCTGCTATCCAGAACAGGAATGGTCCTTTACTTTCTGTCACTTAGGTAAATTTGCATTAAAATTTCAGGTAGGATCAGCAACATTATCTTCCCTCTTCTGTGCTCCTTTTCTTCCAAAGGAGACTCTGTACAAGAGCTCTTCCTTTGTCAAAGGTAATGCTCCTTGCTTTGGTTATAGCTCAATATTATTCTCTTATCAAGAGCACAGAACGTTAATGGAGTATCAAGGAGTAAATTCAGTGATTTACAGTTGTTTTTGAAATTCAAAACATGTCTTGAGAACCCTCTTAGATCTTTACTAATTCAAGCTATCTCTTCTTGAAGGGCCGTACTCTTAGTCCTTCAGCACTTCTGAGACTGTTAATGGAATGCTCCTAGCTTGTTGCAAAATAGATTTCTTTGATGACTAAATAAAAAGCCAGGAGTTTCAATTCTCCTACCCTTGTTTATTTCATTTCCCAAGTCAATTTAATTGCATATTTATTTTTTTGGTCTACCAACAGACATAAATGCATGCCATGAGTTTTAGTAATTAGAGCACTTGTACAATATATGGCTGTAACAGCCTGCAGTTCTTCCTTTTCCTTCTCTTACAAATAGTCAACAGTGGCATTTCACTCATCTCAGGGGTGTTGCTATTGTGCTCTACTCTGCACACTCTTTTTAGCTTAACATATATTTTTGCTGTCCCTAATGTCTTGGAGAGTGTAGTGAAATGCTACAAATCTTGACAATCTGTCCAGCTCAAATCATCTGAGGATGCCATAGCTAAGGAAAAGCTGTTCCTTACTTTCATTTCCAAACTCCTGGAGGAAGTCAAGGAGATGTGCAAGTTCCTAGAAGCTGTTAAACCAGCAAGACTTGGCTTCCCATGCAAGGGAGAGAAGGGGTTATCTCCTGCTACAAGGTGATTCTCTGTTCAGGCACAACAGAGATTCTTCATGGAAATGCATTTCCTATAAACAACAGCAGCTTTTATTGCTCATAAAAGAGTGGTAGTGAGGGGCCCCATAAACACCACCTTGAACCAAAAGCGCATGAAAACGCTAAAATCAAGGGCAGAAAGAGTCAAGTGGCAAACGGGCTGTTCAATATGAAATGTGCTGCTGGGTGACCACATCCAAAGCAACTGTGGATACTTTTCTTTGTGTGCACTTAAAGTTACATCCCATAAACCAAAACAAGCCCAGAGTCATTGAATCACAGAAGTGCATAGGTTGCATAGGACTTCCAGAGGTCTTCTCATCCAACCTCATGCTCAAAGCTGGTCTAGATGCAGCAGATTGCCCTAGGCTATGTCCAGGTGTGTTTTGAGTATCTCCAAAGTGAGAGATAGTGCCCTCACTGGGCAGCCCATCCCAGGATTTGACAACCCTCACAGTAAGACACGATTTCCTTGTACCAAGGCAGAGTTCCCCATATTCCAGCTTGTATCAAATGCCTCTTGTTCTGGCCGTGTTACTCCTGTTGTGGACAGTAGTTAGATTTTCCTTTAGCCTCCTTTAATGCTGAACAAACTCAGTTCCCTCAGCCCCACTTTGAATGTTACGTGGTCCAGCCTCCATCATCTTGGTGGCCCTTTGTTGGATTTATTCCAGTCTGTCAGTGTCCTTCTAGCATTGGGAGCCCCAAACTGGACCCAGGATTTCAGATGTAGTCTCGCAACTGCTGAGTAAAGGGGAATAGTCACTTCTCAACCTGCTATGTCTTGATATAACCTGCTATACTCACTTCTCAACACTCTTGCTATGTCTTGATATAGACTGTAAGTTAGACTGTGTAAGTTGGCTTGCACTAAACAAATGAGCCACGTGAACTTTAAATCCCAGCTTCCTGTTTAAGGCAAGCCTATAAATGAGCTTTTGCTGTGAATATGTATATGTACTAAGGTGAAACACAGATAGTCTAGCTTAACAGCTTGAAAAAAATATCAGTTGGACTTATGTTGTTTCTACGATAAAACACACTTATGGAGGTATGGCAGGCTGTAGGAAATTAAATATACATAGCTCACTTCTGGCAGTAGCTGTTTAACTCTCTTTACTGTTAGAAAATTGTCTTGTCAAATTCCTTCCAACATACACGTTTTTTCAGAGGGAATAATAAGCATTTCTGCCAGCTCCTCAGCAGTTTATCAGTTCTCAGGAGGAAAAGAAAGGTCTGCATGTAGTACCCAGACCTGAAGCAGTAATGACTTTTGTTTGAATCGCAGAACTAGGAAAGAGTTACCAGTCTTTGTCTATAAATTGTCCAACATCAGATTTGCCGGAGTGGCAAATAAGGCTTGATGAATATCAGCAAGATGGAAGAGGCAGCAGCTCTCCCGTCCCCTGTCCCCAGACAATGTTCTCCTTATCTCATTTACTGTAAGGAGTGAATTTAAAAGAAACCACTGCCCCTTGAGCACTGACCTTTAAAAACAGTGCTGTGCTGCATGCCACTCACTTGAGCCAAACTCTGCCAGTCCTCAATCATGCAGATTCTCCTGGAGTGAGTCAGGTTTTAGGGAATGGAGCATTCTACGTAACACAGACAGTCCTTTAAAAATAAAATGGAAAGAAAAACAATAATACCTGAAAACATGACCTTGAGAGAGAATATCTGTCTTGAATCTTTTATATGGGGCCAACATGGAGATCATATAGTGTAAAATTATACAGGACAAAGCTTTTTCTTGCTTAAAAGGCCAGAACAAAAGTGTTTAAGTAGCTAAAGAAAGAAGTTTCTACTTATATAGACCTGTGAACGTTTTGGAATACATTTATAAAATGTCATTTGTTCTCGTTCCCTTTTGGTTTAGATTCAGGCTCACAGGTTCAATTCTACCTATACCTGTTTTTCAAATGCAGTGATAAAAAATAGCTGTATGTATAAACAAGTGTAATCAATCTGCCTTAGATGACTAAGGGGATAAATACTTGCCAGCAGGGAATGCAAGAAATTGGTAGATACGTATAAGTACCAACTTCAAGTTGCTAACAGCAGTACTTCCCAGCCAGTGCTGGTTAAACAATCAGTTTAGTGCCGGTAGTTCAAAAGCTAATACCACCAAAGGCTCAATTCGGTTGCCTGTGTGCTCACAGACTGTGACTGAGGTCGGCACCGTTTCCACGTAAGACAAGGCTTCAGAGCCGAGCGCAGTGTTTCAAACATGGTCTTCTCAAAGCATCTAGCGCATTGCCATACACGTGCGTCATCCAAAAGAAGTTAAAACTGTAAAGTCAAGTAGCTCATCCAAGAAATGACAGGTTTAAAGTTCCCCATTTAACACCAATACAGCTGGTTGTGTTTATATAACTATGGGGCGATCTTTAAGTAACTAGTTACCTTATTTTTCTTTAAGGTCCACTGCTTCATTCAGTGTGCCAAATTGGCAATCCTTATGCAATGAGTACATTCTTGGTATTTCTTTATATTCTCAGCATATATTTTTCTATCTCATTCATTCTCCTTACCACCATGCTATCCTTTCTCTGCAGAGAATATAGGAATTGTCATTCTGCACTGGGTTTTCTATGTCCTTTTCATTACCAGACCTCCACTAGAACTACTCAACCTTTATTAAGATCTACTTTCTGTCATCTGAAATTCAAAGAGGCTGACCAAATATTTAACTGGATTAAAAAATACAAGGAATAAACCATTTTACTGTATTTTTTGTTGCTCGTATTTTAGACAGTTTTTTCTTCAAACTCATAAGATCCTAGTTTTCCTCAATTCCATTTCTTTTCAAATACAGAGATTTCTGTAAACTCCAAAATGTAATGTGGAAGGTGACAATTCATTAAAGTATTGAAAGTTTGGTATACAAACAGTTTTTGCCATTTCTATAGAGTTTTTATATGTTCCCAAGGCAAGCATGCTGTGTTTATTTTTAAAGTGTTCATCATAGAAAATAGATTCTCACATATAGCTTAGAGCTTGAATATCGTACCACTTCAGTCTTCAGCTTCCGGTAGCTGGGAAAGCAATATATCTCTAAATGATTTGCAAAAGTGAGTCAACTACGTCTACTTGCTTGTTCGTCAGTTATTTCTAATTCTGGAAATCCTCGGCTGATGCAAGCAGCAATACCACTCACCCTTTGCTTTGCCTAAAAATTACTCTTCTAACAGTTTTGAAAAGTTATATGTGTTCATAAGACTTAGTTGAACGGTCTTCAAGCTCAGTTTTTGACTTGCTGATTAAATCTGTGGAAGCATTGAATGAATTGTCTTTGAAACAAAGAGAACTAACCTGGAAAGATGAAAAAGTTTGTCCTATATGTGTTCCCCACTCTCCAAGTTACATTTCTTAGAATATCAAAAACTGATCATAAAGTTTACATACGTTCTCTTCTTGTAGAGAGTGCATAGGGCGTACAGCTGACTATGCATTACTCAGAAATGTATTTTAATGAGCTTATTTTTCAAAAATATCCATATCATTTTTTTGTTGTTGTTGCAATTTGATTCTGTTTTCATGAGGAAGGAACTTTCACTGGTTGCTCTTAAGTTCAAGGAATTGTGTCATCTTTTGGCCCTTGCTCAGCCAGCCTACATTAAGATGCAGATGATTGTTGGTATGGTTGGCATCTAGGTCCTGAAGAGGTGCTTGCAAGAATGAATATGGATAGGGTAACCTATCACAAATTAAATTATTTTATTGACTAATGGCATCCATGAATGAAGGCAGGCCTTCTGATAATGCTGTCTGATATGTAATGCCATGTAAAACACATCATTTTCATTGTGAGCTTAAATGTAAGATGCAATTAAAAACAGTTTCCAGTAATTTAGGAAATTGTGTCATTTGATATAAAGAAATTTATTTTTCACTTGCAGTTCACGAGACAGTAACATAATCGCTAAGAGGCAAGTGAGTATCTTTCCCACATTTTGTTGAAAGTGAATTCATTCTCATAAGTTTTCAGCACATTATTTCAGTTCATTTTTTCACATTTAAACAGAATTTGCAAGCTATGCTAAACCACTCACTGGCTTCATCCACAGTCATTCTGTACCACTGTGTGGCATTTGATGGAATAATGCCATTTGGTAACAATACGTGGCATTAAATTCATGGATTTCATTTGTAAGCATTTTTTGTCCTTGAGAAATTACTTCGATTGCTGAAGAAGTGAAAAGGGAACATTTTCCATACCTATTATCACCTCAAGTCATTTTAAAAATGAAGTCCTTACTGTTTCTTTTGTGCAGTCTGTCAGTTTTGAAACTTCTGAAGGACATCTGTTCTAGGCTAAATGCAGCAAACCTGCACAGCCCTCTTCACAAACTGCAATCATATGACTCACGCTGACATCCAGAAATGCTGAAAAGTTTCAACCACTCCATGTTATTCCTTGCTGATACACTGACAGGATACTTTCCATTACAGGCGCCTCATCTACTAGTATAGTGAGACTTTACTGTCCCATTTTTGACTGACGGCTCTGTTTGTGAACAAGTTAAGCTTGTCAGCCTAACTTCACAAGGTTGAAAAAGTGCTTGGATACTTTTCTAAAAAGTCTGCCTCCCACTCAGAATTGAACTGGCAGTTTTCTAAATGAACTCTTCGTTTTCCTTTGTTAATTGCCCGTGATTCACACCCACATTTTGCAGAGATTGATGGCATTTTAATTGCTTGGAGTATTTTAGGATGGAGGAGAGGGGATGGGAAGAGGCTTGGGAAAGAAGTGGGTAGGGGTTTGGCACGTTTGGAAGGCTAACTGTTCTGTGATTGCACACAGCTACGAGATCAGCAGCCAGAGCACCATCTGTGCACACAGCTTATCCATACCGCCCGGCTTCTGCACAAAGGAATGTGTCAGCTCCCGCTTTTCCAGATCAGCCAAAAGCCTCCTTCGTGCTCCAGTGAAATTCTGCGACCATTCCCTGAAGATCTAATCCCTTCACCCAGCACATCCGACTGGCACAGCCTTCCTTCGGCAAGAAGCTCTTCCTGCGGCGCTGCTTTTGCAGGTTGGAGCTGGGAAAGTTCAGCTGCTCTTCAGTGTCACCTCCCTGCCCTGCGAGTTGCAGAACGATCATCTCAGCATCCTGGGGAATGGTAAGAGATATATGGCTCCCCACAGAAATGTAAAAGCATCTCAAGAGGCTGTGTGTGGCTGTCTATGGCAGAGGTGTTTGCAGCTGAGCTAGTTCTCCTAGACTCCCCTTTGTAGTCAGGAGAGAGCTACTTGACTCGATCAGGTGGGGTTTAAAACTTGATTCATCCCCTCCTAAAACAGATACTTAGGTTTGGTCAGATGAATTGCACCCTAAACACCATCAACTGTTTCCAAGACCTTCTCTGACTATAGCGGGAACTTCAGCAGCTAGTTTAGGGGGTACCTAAACTTCAGTGAAAGGAATTCTACCTGTTGCCCCTGGTATCGTGGTGATGTGTGAGTAAATTTTCTCACTGTTAGTATCTGGACTGGAATCCAGTATATGGGTAGCTGTTCCCCAGACCCTGAGAGGCATTTAAACACCTAGTGTCCATTGATTTCAGGTACATAAATTTTACGGGATTTGGGCCTTACTGCTTTTCAGATTGTATCAAATTTGTCCTTACGGAATCTCTGTGCAGTATTCTCCTTGTTGTGCACAAAGACTGGGGGGGGGCTTGTCCGCATGGGGAAACTGGCCAAAACAACTTTCCCAGAAAAGCTTCTGATATAGACTCCTTTCTCCTAAATATCATTTACTGTGGCCCAGAACAAAATATCTATATGACAAGATGAAAATTGTCAAACATGGGAAAAAAATTGGTTATTTTCACCTGTAAACCCATACTGACCACCATATAAGTTTTTGTTGTGTTTGCAATCTTACACTTTCACACAGCTTTCTAATCCTTTAGTTAACAGTGTAGATGATGGTGGGTTTAGATGGATCTGCCATTGCATGAAGTTAATACCACACATTCCTATCAACATGTTTCAGTGAGGAGATTCAGGAAAAGCAGATTTCTCTACAGATTCTGCAGTGGAGTTTTGTTGAGTGACTAGAGACCACTCTGCTTCTGTCTATCTCCACACATCCTGTCTCAGCCTGGCTTTTTCTATTATGTACAAAAAATCAAGACTGTGGCTCTCTCCAATCCACCCTCTCCCTTTATTCCAAAATCCTCCCCATGATTCCAGCTTTCCTCCAGCATTGATTCCTGCCAGTCAGGACACTCCCATCCATTTCTACCTTCTTTCATTCTGATCACCTTCTTCCCAACCTCATCTTACCCACAAGTTTCCATACATACCTTTCTGCTGTTCATCTCCCCTCCCGGGGATATCAGATGCAGTCTTCGCTCTTCTAATAGCAAATTTTGTTCACCATCAGAAAAGAAGAAAACGGTGTTGATGTCTGTGTGTGAGAAGAAGAGAGATCTTCTTTATATTTGCCTTTACCTTTGCATCACTACAAAATTAGAGAGCAAAATTTGGCACATTGCTTCTTTGCCACTCATTTCTCTCCTCAGCAAAGATGAATTGCCATGTAGTTTTGCATGTTTTTAGCATTATGGTCCTGTTCTTTATAGTGCAAATATATCTGGCCTACTTAGTGGGAAAGTAGTGAATATCATTAATAGGAATTAAGATAAATTCTTGGGTAATTTTTGTTAGATTTTCTACCACCTTATGACATTTTAAAGAAATCATATCTATCAAAAAGTCGATTGTTTAACTGATTTAGCTTTTCAGAGAAAAAAGGCAGAGGCATTGAACTAAATAACTTAATTTTTTCTCCAGAACATTTTCTCTTATATCATGTAGCTAAGTATCAGCATGACCGTTACACCCTAACCTACAAACAGATTTCTGAAGGAGTTTAGCTTTCCCTGAAACCTAACAGGAATTGGGTATCTGTCTTCTCAGGCACCACTGAAAATCCTAACCTCACAGTTTTAAATTAGTTCTACCCTGGCAGAGGTTTGCACTTGATAGTTTCTCAGGTATTATTTCTGACCATTCAGCAACTGAGCAGAACAGACATCCCTGTATCAGAAAACCCAGTCAGTTCTATATATCAAGGGGTTGCTTTTCCCCAGAACGGATTTAATTTAATAGCTTACCTCATTCCCTCAGATCTTACAAATGCAAGACAAACTATGAAGTATGCAGAACATAGCAAAAAAAAAAAAAAGTATTCCTAAGTCAAAAATAAGCATGAACCTGCCTGACCTCTGCACAAGTCCAAGAATAAGTGGGAGCTGCTGTTGGGAACTTCTGTGCCGTATTTTCAGGCCAGCTTGTGGTCATATACTCTTAAAATTACAGTCAAATCAGCAATGTAAAAGACTTTGACTCTCCCTTGCAAACCATGTACTTGCTCTTTTGGAGTCATCTGAGTACCTTCTGCCTGGAGGCATAAGGCCTACAGCTTGCTCCTTGAAATGTCAAGAGCTACTCAGCAAACCTCAGCTCCTAAGAAGAACATGAGAGTGAAAGGCTTTATTCCGTTCCCACAGAAAACAGAGGTAAAATTGATACCAGGTTTGAACAGGGCAGAACAGGACTTTTAGATGGTGAAGCTGGTCGGTCTAGGCTGTCTTCAGGAGCTACCAACCTGGAACCCTGTTCCTTGTAGAAATCCTGAAATCGCCTAGCTTAAACATACCCTTATATGTCTCCTCTTTACCTTTATTGCAGTGAAAACATGTTATTTTTGGAAAGAACCCTGAGCATCAAATATTCCTTTGCAAAGATACTTTGCAATACAAGGCAGCAAATCAATGAGCTTGAAGACGAAAGTGCTTCCCCGTGCTCAAACTTCTCTTCAGGTAAAATAAGTTGAGACTTTAACCCCTTGCTACAGCAGTGGCTCACAGCATCCGAAATCCATCACCTTCCACCTTGTTACCAAATGCAGTAGGCATGTGCATCCCCTGTACCACTTTTATTTGGAGGTGTACAATTTAGTTTGGCTGTTCAGGAAATCTACAATAGTTTTACTATTGCAATATTGTAATAAAGTACTAATATTTGCTAGTGAAAAGTATTCCCTTTGTTGGTTAAGCTTTTTTTTGTGAATTTTTACACAGCATAATAGAAAGAACACTTCTAGTTAAGAAAAATGTATGTTTAATATAGATGACACACTCGGTTCTCTGACTTTTTCCCGGTAAACTTGGTAGAACAATGCAGTAATGCTACATCACACATTTATAAATAGGATTGCAGGGTTATAGTGTACTATAATATCAAACACGATTTTGAAATAATTCCCATGTCAAATATAATTATTCATTTATAGATACAAATAGAACAAGAATCCACATTGTGCTTTTCTGTGGAAGATAACCATTTATACTGAAGAGGGTTCATGCTAGTAAAATCTTTAATGTATCATGAAATTAATAAATAATACCAAGCTTAATGAAGGGGAGAAAAATGTGCAAACTTAAAAACCAAGTTTGTGGGAGCTTCACATACAGCAGACTTCAGGTTATTACTATTTTTTTAATCCTAGGTGAGCTTAGCCCACAAACTTCTGATAAATCTGCCAGTCCTACATTGGTGAACAACGCATTGGTTCCAGATATAATGCACCTTTTTTCCCAAAGTTTTATACCATATACATGCATTCTACTTCAGAAACTATTAGGATGGTGGAGCAAGAAAGGCAATTTCAAATCAAGGCTTGGATTCTGCTACCGACATTTGTTTTAAGGAAAGAAGACTTGACTTCAGTGTTAAGCAGTACTTCACTGAAAGCTCCACAGCTTAAAAAAAGGTGCTCAGTCTGGGGGTAAAGTGTCAAGAACCAGACTCACCTTCATGGCTGATGATAGCCTGCAGCTAGCTTGCTGTCTGCTTTCAATGGATGGCCTCCTCTCCCACAGAAAACCAGTTGAAAACAGACCAGTGGAACTAAATGTATGAGGATCCATTACCGGGGACTGCAGAAATAGCTCCAGAGGCACCAGTCCAGAAGCTCTGCAGAGGAAGCCTTTAAGTCTTCTGCTTTTCAGATAGTCGAGGGAGGGGGACAGGACAGAGTTATCCACTCCAAACTTACCTGCTGTTTTAGAAACTATGACATTGATCTTGTGGTTGTTATTCAAAGTCAGAGCTCCTTACTAGCTAGCTAGCTAGCCTGGAGCCTATAGTGGAGAAGGCTGCAGGAGGCTGCTGCAGGCACTGGACTTTGTTTTGGTCTCTCCAAAGTAGATCTGGTTTGATTTATTGCAGATTCTGCAGCATCCCTTCCCTCAGGCTGTTTTGGTCTAAGCTGTTCCACCTGGGGTAGACATGCAAAGGATTGAGTTGATGCAGAAAGGAGCCGCCCCTCTCACCTTCCCACTGCTTAGAAACAGGTTCTGGCAGGCAACACTTGGATTAGCGCAGGATTTACTACCATTTCTGTATACAAGTGGTGGCCTTCACTGGACTAAGTAAATCCTGTAAAGGGAAATCCTGCCTCACTAGCTTTCTGAAGTTGTGCAAGTTGTCTATATATCAAATAGATAATTTGTTCAGGTTTTCAACAAACCCCTGACAAGATGCCTAGCAGAATGCTCCTGAAGAAAAGAAGTTGCCATGGGACTGATGCTTATATGAATTGAAAGCTGCCTACAGAGTAGGGAGCGAAGGGATTCATTATCACTTTTCAGGATGAAGAAGAGTGAGCAGTAGCAGTAGCATCTCTTAGGAGCAGGAGCAGTAGCATCTCTTAGGGAATGAGTTTTATTTAAGATCTTCGCCAGTGACCTGCAGAAGGAAGGGGTACAGGGTCTTAGTTGGCAAATGATACTGAACTGCTTCAGGGAGTCAAATGACACACCCACAGGTGGCAAGGAGCCCCAGAAAGGCAAGGCACAGCTGAGCAAGTGCAGTAAAAAGTGGCGGATCAGCACCCGGGTAGATATATAGTGCGCTTAGGGAGAATAATCTAAGCCATGCTTACACAGTGCCGAACTCAAAACTGGCAGCTGCAGCTCAGGAAAGAGCTCATCTGCTCAAAATGCAAACAAAATTTTGAGTGTCCTCAAAAAGAATGATAAGAACAAACCAGAAAATATAAAACCTTGGTGCATCCACATCTTGAACACAGTGTACAATCCTATTTCCACATTTTAAGAAAGACATAGGGAAAATCAGAGAAAATGCAGAGAAAAGCAACTAAGATGATTAAAGGGATGGAGCAGTTGCTGTTTCAGGGAATCAGAAAAGGCTGGGACTTTTCGTGATCTTATTTCCCCCCAGGCTGAGTGGGATATGGTCAAGGTTTATAAAATCATGAAGGCAGCGAGTAAATTGTTATTTGCCAAGTCCTGCAGTGTCCTATAGGCAATTACCGAAACAAGTTTGGAGAGCAGTTTAAAACCTAAAAAGAAAGTCCTTTTTTTAAATATCGCAGGTCACTACCTGCTCTGCCTTCTGGAAACTGCTGTTACAGGAGGCTGTGGAGACCCACAGTACCAGCAAGTTAAAAAAAGGCGAAAGCAGATGAATTCCAGGACAGCAAGTCCGTAAACAGATACTCGAAGGAAGAGGCAGGAGTGTGCTCACTGACATCCTTGGTGCGGTGGTGGGTGCTGGAGGAGTGCGAGGGGGATGGGACTGCAGACAGGCAGGATCATGAGTTGTCCCCAAACAGCATTTCCTGTTGCCACTGTTGGAGATGAAATGGACGATTAGTTTGACCCAGAAGGCCATTTTCTGTGTTGTCATGAAAATAAGCCCCTGCGCTCCTGTGCTCCTTTGCTAGAACTCAAAGCTGCCACTTCAGAGTTATTTCCACTCATTTAATTTTGATTGCATCTCAGTAGGCAGTAAATGGTGCAGGATATTTCTCAACTGAAAGAACTATGTGGTAATTATCAATGGCAGAGATTTTTTTTGTTGTTGGTTTGACCGTGTCATTTTTTTCAGTGGAGTTAGGGAAAATATGGGTCTCTGCAAAAATGAAAGGAGTTGAACAAACAACATTAAATAGATATGGATCATTCATATACATCTATAGAACTTAAAAGTGATGTAAATCCAGTCAAATAAGAAGTATGTTGAGCAAGGAGAATGAGTTAGGCAAGCACAAAATAAATTTCATTTTTAATGAATGTATTTTTAAGGCTTTGTTCTGCTACAGTCATTATCATTTCTGGATCCGAGTCCAATTTATACCACTGAATTTTGTTCCTAGTTTTTCTGATGGTGTGACTGTTGAACATTGCATGGTGAGCAAATAATGAGGAGTTGCTCTAATAAAGGTATGAGAAGCTGGGCCTAAATAATTAAAGAAGGACCAGAAGTCCTGGAGGCTGTATAACCCCCTCATCCTCCAAGGAGGTCCTTTCCCTGGCTTATCACAGCTCCTTATATCACACACCCAGAGGAGGAGGATCTGTCTCATGCCTGAGGTCTGTCTGTCCTGCTTGCCATACGTGATCCACAGCGAGGTCTGTCTGCACGGTGCTTGGTGGCTCCATGGTGCCGGCTGCAGGGTGGCGGGGAGCCAGGCGCGGAGCGGGCAGAGCCCATGGCATACCACATCCCCTCTTCATGGAGCATCTTGCAGCTGCTGCCCCGTGCAAGGGCACAGTTCAGGTGAGAATCACCCCTTTCGGCAGACATTCCCTCTCCCTTTGAGGATTTCATAAGAATCAAACACTGCAGCTTCTCCTTACCCAACCTTTTTGGTTTTCTTTCCCTGTCCGTCTTGTTCTAAATACCTTGCACAGCAAAGCACTTCTTCACTTTTCACTATTTTTCATCGTTCCTTCAGCCAGCTAAGAGAAAAGCCTAAAAATGCTGAGGAGCTCTCCACCACCCCTCACCAGAAGGTGATTTTATGTTGCAGAAAATACTGACAAAATAATTATTTTATACATTGCTAGCTGTTCCAAGGCATGCTTAGAGATGCTTGTTTATATTCATCAGGTATCACAACATCTCAAGACAATTATCAGGTCGTGGATTTAATATCCACTTGCTGTGTCACAATGCAGAGAGAAGAATGCCAAATCACGTCCTCTGGAAATGTGCTATATTTGACCAAAGGGTTGAAACAGGGTCTCTGTTCTTTTTTCTCTCCCCCCCTCTCCAGAGAGCAGGAGAGCAGACAGCTAATCAAGGGGAGGGGGGAAAATCTCACACGCTGGTTATCTGGCATTTCAATTAATGGATGGCAATTTGCTCTGCATGTAATTTACAATTTGTATGTCCCTATATATAACAGCAATAGTAAGAACCAAAATCAGTTATTCTTTTACTGATTTTAAATTTAATTTGCTGTTGCTTGCATCAGCCTTAACTTAGCGTGGTGTATTGTAGCCACACACAGGAAAAAAAAAAAAAAAGCTTCGCTATAATTAAGGATGGGAATCTGTTTCTGTTTAAAGGTGCTCTAAAACCCACTGCTTGTTTCATACACTGAAATTTAGTGGGTGTCTAGAGGGTATATTAGGATGTGTTAGTGTTGAAATCTGGGATCAGATGAGCTGAAGATTGTTGAGAAACAATCCCTCAAGGCAGAAACTTTTTTGTTTTCTTGTTTGACAGGTTCTTATAACGCATTGCTGACATTGTCCCTGGACAATCAAATCATAATTCTGATCACGCCTGATTGATCTCAGCTGCTTGACACTTCCCATTGCTAGCATGAAGGGTGCACTACCCAGCATGAAGTAGGGAATCAGAATTTGAAAGCCAGTATTCTCTAAAACCAGGCTGAACACCTCGCCCCACTCCCACAGCACTCCCCACATCTTGCAGTGAATTCAGCTGAAGCAACTTGCAGCCATTCTCTGCACCTCTTTTCACTTTCAAGAGGGACTGAGTAAAGGCTGCTGGGATGCACAGCTTAACTCCTCCGTTCTGTTTTCAGTGCCTTTCCTGCACTAGATGTTCCGGAAATATAATCATAAATCTTCCTCTGTCATCAGCCCAAATAAATCATAGCATTGCCATGAAACATGAGAGAGAATATGTTAAGCTGTCCAGGAGCAAATCCAAAGGCAGAATAGTGGCACCTCTAGGGCTGTAGGGGCCAAAATGTTTATGCCTCACATTCTTTGCTCACAAACACCCTTGGGATCAGCGCTGACAAATACCCTTTTTGGTATTCCCCAGGGGAAAATTCAATAGCATCCAGTATTTAAACCACCTTTGAAGGCTCACTAACCTTCAGACTCTTAGGTATGACTGACAGTATTCATAGCAGCAGCTGCATTCCTTAAACCACTATTGCAGAGACCTGCGTTAGCTTACTGAAGTCAAGTGGTGAACATCTCCCCCTCACACTTTCCGAGCTTCCTCCAGCTTTTATATCTCCAGCAGTACTGGCGTAGTGCATTAGGAAGCTGTCAAGAGCACATGCATTTGCATTCTTGATGACATCATGCAAGGGAGGTGGCTGGCTCCTGAGCAGCATCTACTCATAGACTCAATAGGTCATACAGGGCTTCGGTGAGTTTCTTACATCTCTCTGTTCCTTATCTAATCTTGATTCAGTCCACAGTGGCAATCCCAGCTTGAAACCTAAGGAAAGATCAGTAAAGCCGTATTATCCTTACAATCAGTTTGAAACTCAATTGTCCTTTCTCTTCTCTCTGCGTGAGCCCTGAGCCCCAATTTTCTCAGTCTGACAATATAGATCCATTGTACAGTCATCCCTGTCTTCCTCTCCTTTATTTCTTTTTGTCTTCTCCTCTACTACAGCTGTCTTTTATCATTCTTTCTTTATCCTTAAACGACCGAAGAAATTACAGGCTTTTTTCAAACAGCGCAGTTTTTTACATGAGCCATAACATGATGTACCTCTTTACAGCTGATCTGCTTCCCTCATAAGGTAAGATATTCTATATATCTTGGAAAAAGGAAGAAAAGATGCATCTAAAACCAGCTTTTCTGCCTATAGGGAGGAAAATAAACAGTTCTCTTATAAAGGACCATTAGCCAACCAGCTGTGATTGCTGAGAGTGTTCAGAAGCAAACCCTGTGAGATAGACAGGTTACATACATGCACATACATGAAACAATTGTGTCTTTTTTCCCAGTTCTTTTTGCTTTTAGGCTGAGGGGAAAAATTGAAATATGAAAAGTTGAAATTTAGACAGAGGGAGAGCCAGCTTTGCCAATTCTTGTAAAGTTATTGCAAGTATCACAACTGTTAATGCTCTCTCTTCAAGCCCCAAATGCTAGCAGCAAGAAATTGCAGAGTATTATTCATTTTTGAGTACATTTTGAGCCCTTCTGATCTCATGGAAAGGTTTGAAGCTGCTTCAGAAATGTAGCCTAAAGAATAAAATAGAAAGTAAATAAAAAATGCAAGGCTTAAAATCTTACGACTTTTAAACAAGTCTGATGTTTCTCCAACTGCATGAATTTTGAAGATGGGATTGGCAATACTGTGCATCATAGCTTTAATCCAGTTGAAGAAAATAGCCCCGTTAGGCATATTACTTAAAACGCAGGAAAGTGCTGTCCTAACTAAGAATTACCTTCATCTTTTATGTTCAGGTACTGTCCTAATTCAAGACCTTTCTATGTTTACAATCTGAGCAAGACTCTAAAAGAAGTTACTTACCTTGCAAAATTGGACTCAATTATGTAGACAGAATTCATGCCAGTGCTGAGATTTTATCCACCAACTTTAAACCTGGAACAAAATTTTTACTCCTAAATTAGAAACTTCTGAATATTCAGCTTACAATGATAATGTCGCACAAAAATCTTTCTCTCTTAATAATCTTTCATTGCTCTTTCTAGTAACTTCACTAGTAACTAGTGATATTAATTTTTCTGACTTTAGAAGAAAGCAATTTATTTCTAATAATTTATGCAGCAGCTACAGCATGTTTATTACCACACAGTAGACAGATCCGAAATGTGTCAGTGAGCATATTTTGCAAGCCATCTGTAAATACTTCACTGAAAGAAAATGGCACAATTTTAAACCGTCTTCCCAGATTACTGGAGAGTGCAGCTTTCACATTAAAATACAGAGCATATTCTTAGACACTGTCGAGACTGCACCTCAGTGTAGGCCAGACAAACTGAAAAACCCGTCTGATATATGGGTTGTCGGGGAAGTTCACTGTGTCTATGCTAGGTCAGGATTGTTAGGACTTTCAAGAAGCACAGTTTTCTCATGTGGAAGAGCCCCTGTTCAACACCCCAGGAAAGCTGCCGGCCAGCTGCTGCTGCGCTCAGCCGCTTCTGGGCAGGGGTTCTCCTGTCCATGGTTTGAGAGGCATTAACCGTTCAGTTGGTCGATTTCCCAAATTCTTCTTTCAGGATGCCTTTAGCATCATCTGTGAAATAAACGTTCTACCAACTGCCATGCAGGGTGCTAGTCCTCCTTTGAAGGAGAACTCCTGGCAGCTCCTCAGGCTCTCAGTGGAGGCAAAGTCTACTTTATTCCTGGACACTGAGCACTTGTAAGTCATGCTTTAGGGATAACACCTTATCCTCTATTCTACAACTCTTGCCTTATGAGGGTCGTCCTCCTAATTGCACTGTTTCTCACTGAAGATAGTAATATTTTTAGTTTGTTTCAGCAATGATGATGGCTAGTAAAGGAGACATACACTGAGATAAATGTTGATAGTAGAGGTTCTCTGCATTTACACTAACAGACCTGCCCCAGACTTGCACCTCATCCCTCCCCAGGAAATGTCTATGAACACGGACATTTGAAATAGGCCCAGACTGATGCTTGTAGCTACCAGCAGTGAGATATGTGGGATATGATTATTTCTTTTATAGTTGTGCTTGTCCTTCCAGCCTTTGGGAAACATTATGTTTCTTGGAGGCTAGGCTTGCCCTTATGGACTCAACAAGACCATTTTTATCCCTTTCAGAAATGGGGATATTTGGCAGTACTTTATATCTCTTTGTTATATGGAGGTGATCAACATCTATAAAAATGGAGACAGAAACAATTCCCCCAGACTGGGCAACATATCAGAATTGTTTATTGCACTTTATGGTGTCTGAGAAGAATGATTCAAATGAAAATCAAAATGACTCTCAGAAGAACGAAAATAGCTTAGTTCATTTTTGCACAGGAAAAAACAAAATCAAATAAATGATAACTGTTAAGCATAACATGGTAATTGCCTGTCTAGTAGCCTATATGCAGGGTGAACTCCCACTGGCTTAACTTTATTTGTCGTGAAATTCATTTAACAGGTTTCATCACAAAAATGCTTTAGATAGCAGAAAAGACAAGTCAGGGGACAGTGATGGCCTCTTAAAAAAGATTGTACAAATATATGATAAAACACCAAAAGACATTAGTAATTTCAAGGGAAATCAAGAGGGCCATTTGTCTGATGCTAGAATTAATTATAAATAAAGTGGAATGCAAACAACATAAACAAACCCAAATTTCCTCAACATATAACTCAAAGAGTTAATTAAATACAAAACCATACTCTGTGTTTATTCTGTGTGTACTTGGTATGCTGTAGCTGGAAAATAATAGAACTGCTGCTTGCATAGTAATACTTTTACTGTATTTTATTATTCTTTTTAAAAAAGGTGTGTTTTTTTCAAGTCCCCATTTAAGTCCACACTTTTTTAACATTTCATAACTATAAAGCAAGCTTTGAAATATGGATATTTCTGATTTCTTGACCTGGCCCATAAGTAAGGCCTCTGATATTATATTAGATAGTGTGTCAAGCATGTTAAAGAACAGCTTCCTCGGGCCTTATCGCAAATGAAATTTAAGTTCTTTGAGATCTTTGCATTGATTTACAAGGAGAATAATTCTGGAAATTAGTATCTTTACTATTAAGGAATAATAGAATAAAATAAACAGTAATAATTATGCATAATTACTTAACATAGTTTAGTAATCCACCTATATGGGTTTATGCTATGCCTCTGTTTCTTAAACTACACCACTTACACTATGTTCACCCTTTTATTGCAGGGCTGGAACAAGGGAGAACAACTTGGAGAGTCACTAATCGCTGCTTTCAGAGGATCCTGGTAAGAGATGTTAAACTCTTAACAGAGTTGTTAAGGGACATAATTTCAGGGCCTCGCAATGCATTTTTATAAATACAGGTGCTCCTATGTACGCATCACATGCAGAGAACAAAATGTTTCTAATTCATATGAAACCTCACATTTTGTGAGATCAAAGTGCAGTTAGACAGCTCCAGCCCTCAATTAATACACATTGTTCTGGAAGTGTTTCCGGAGCAGAATTCCTCATCCAGACAGAAATCAGGCCTCAGCCTGAGTAACAAAACACCATTCACTGGACTACGGAGCAGGGGGTTCAATTGTTCCAACCTAAAAAAGTGAAGACGAGAGAAGGGAGAGCTACAAGTTGTTTGACTTGAAGGAAATACTTGCCCAGCCTATGGCACATGACACTGAACAGCTGCCCATGGAGACGATGATGATCTATAAATCGTCATCACATTCAGTGGTCCTAACAGTGACAGCTACTAGTTTCTTTTTAAGCATACTGCATTGAGCCACAGGTCGAAAGGTTTGATTGTCCCTCGATAAAGAGCGAGTGATCTGTCTGCCCTCAGCAGTCTGCGATACAGAAAAAACTCTGCTAGCCACTTGCAGTTATTTTTCATGGCAGAGAATTAGTATTTAGGGATTCAGATTTATAGGCTTTCCAAATGCATGTTAGAGCAATTTGAAAGGTTATCATCCCCAGCTGCCGGTCCTTTCCATCTGCCAGAGGTTATTGCTCCTACAGCAGAGACAATTGAATGGCTGGCACATTATGTGTACTGTTCACGGCCTGGTGCATCCATTTCAGCTGACATTATTAACTGGCTGGGCTGTGAGCATAGATGGCAGAACACCTTGACTTATCATCCCTATTGGACTTAGCTGCAGTGGTTCAAGTGTGTAACAGCTCCCTCCCACAGGTGATAGCCAAATCCCACAGGGGACTGAGGACAAAGCCTTCAATCCCACCCATGCAGAGTGCTGAGGGTTGCTACAAAGCACTGTTTCCCATGCTGCGTGTCTCACTCTTTGGAAGGTGGTAGGAGGAAGAAGCAAGTGGCTTCCAGTCTCACTGTGTCAGCACAGTCAGATAACCCTGGTAATCAGGAGAGGGCTAGACACATCCACGTTTAGTGGGCCCAGGAGACGTCACCCTGAGAAACTTTCCAGTTAGGAGTTCAGGCAGTCAAATTGATAAAACTAGCTATTTGGGAAAAAGCCTGGAGAAGGATTTGGAAAACTCGGTAATAAGCACTGCAAGGCCTAAATTTTAAGCAGTAGACTGAACTGTAGGAACCACACTGTGCACCTGTAAGAAAATCCCAGGAGGCACCAAGTCAACTAAAAATCAGAAAGAAATTGCAGTGAGGGACAAGTTCTAAACAGGAAACCCTCCCAGGATGGTCGCTTTCCTAGCCTCACCCTGAAGCCCAAGAGCATCGCAGCCTGGAACGGGTTGTTTGTGTATTCACTTGAGTGAAGAGGACTGCAGCTTCAACATCCATTCCAGTTCTGCAGGGGAAGGGACCGAACAGTTGTCTCCCACATGCCAAAGGGACTAGGTCACCTCAGAAGTGTGCTGTTGTGGAAGGTAGACATCCCTTTTGCCTGAATAATGTACAGTCTGATAATGACTAGGCTAACATATTTTGGGTACCTAGTTTGTGAATATATCTGGATCTCCTTGGCACACCAGGCGTTTTGTGAATGCCAGACAGCAAGAGGCACTGAGGGGCCATATGGATGCAAATTGGCAGAATTTAAGCACCTTACGGGTGAGGAAGCAGTTACTCAGAATTTCTGAAATTTTTAATAGTCATTTAATTTTGAAAGTAGACACCTTAATTTGCAAGTAGGATCTTGGTGGATTTGGCCTTTTTGATCTGAAGGTATTTAAAAATGTATCAGTGAATCAGTGGGAGTTAGGGGCTTTGATGTCTAGTTTCCATCTGTAAGCATCTGAACACCTTTCTAAGTCTGGGCCACAATGAGTTCTTTGAACCACGCTTAAGTGTGCGGCTTTTCCACAGACAGAAATGACCTTGCTTGAGCAGAGAGGTTTTAGCATGGAGCAAAAAAATGATGTTAGTAACATCAGAAAGACCCTGTGAGTTGGGCATTCCTGCACAGAAAATAAAATTGTAGAAGATATCCAGGCATTGTTAATTATATTCAACCCATTAAGCACAAGCATCATACAGAGAAAAATCATGTAGGATTGACAGGTTTTTGTATTGCCATCCTTAGGCTTACCCCATGTTTAAAGTAACTCTTATTGACTTCTGTTGACATTAATGGCCCATAAACAGTTAGATTCGGTAGCTGGCAGACTATGCTTTGCCTATGCCAATCCCCACCTCCTGCTCACGAAGCTCTTGTGTTCTCTGGATGTTGTTACTAAAGCAGGGACCAAAGAGTGGTGCACCAGGAACTGTACCAGAACTAGCCCTTCCCAGCAGAAGTAAGTGTTGCTGCCACAGCTTTCTCTTTGGGGATGACAGCAGCATCCCAAAGTCTCATTCTCCAGTCTCCATCTTCCAGCAGCCCAGCCCTGCTCTGTCCCTTCCCTCCAGCCCAGAAGGTGCAGCAGCTCGAGGAGGGACTGGCTGCAGGGAAGCGGTGGGACCCTTGTGTCTTGCAGGAGTGGAGGGTGGAGGCGTGTGGCTGCATGGGGTCAGGTGCTGGGATGGGGTGAGTATGGACTGCGGCTTATGAGTCTAGGGAAGAGGGGAAGTAGACAGGGATCCCGAAAAAAGAGGCATGGTGAAACACGTGGGTGAGGAGGGAGAAAAAAGTGGAAGAGATTTGCGTGCTCTGCCAGGCTTCCACAGCTCCGTGAAACCTTGCCTTCATCCCACTCAAACTTCATTGACCTGCACTTACCGTCATTCCTTTCCCCCAAGAAGCTGAAATCTCCACTGACCCTGTCCAGTCCCACAATCATACCTCTGAGGCCATTAATGATTTCTTCCCATCTCCTCAAACCCATTCCTCCCCTCCATCCTAGCCCCTCTGCTCCATCTTCAGCAGAGCCCTACAGTCCTCACGTAGCACCTCCCCAGCCTTTCCTCAGCACCCCGGTGGCCTTCCCCACCCAAAGGCCCTGGGGTAGTCAGCCTTGTTTACATTGTCGGGAAGCCCTGAGTGAGCTCCATTGGCTGCTCCAACCTCTACTCCCGGTGGGGAGTGTTTTCTCACCCAGCACGGCCCTTTGAAGTCAGCAGAACTGGTCCTGTGTGCAAGTGCTCACCATGGAGATCAAGGAGTGCATGAACAAATCCAGAGTAATCTGCCCCAGCGCTGCCATTTCCCACACTTCTCCCAGAGCCCAAACAATCAATACACTGCTATGGCTCTGCACCTCCGTCCTCTGCGTAGCCGGCAAAGATGATTATTCCAGTATTTCAATCTTCTATTTCGCTCTTACCCCTCTTTGTCACTGTTCTTGTACAGAGAAGAAACCCACAATAATGACATCCTGTAAAGTTTACATAAGGCAGATGTTTCTTCTGTATCTTGCCTTTGTGATACTATCTTCTATCCGTTATCAGGCTTCAAAGTTAAAAAGTAATGTTTTACTCAGTGATCAGCAAGAATGGGGTTAACCGTACCCTTGTAATAGAAGTTCTTTGAAATTAACCATCCTATTTTGATGAAAATCCTTATTAACAAAGTGCCCATGTATATTTTAGCTAGCAATACATTTTGAATACTGATCTCATTCTAGTAAATGTTAGCTTTGCTTCAATTAATTTTAGCTTTTTGAGGCAGTGGAAGAGGTTACGGATTAGAAAGATAGTTTGGCATGGGATCAGATGTAGTGTAATACCCCAGTGAACGTAACTACACACAGCATAGCATGTGTACATGACACTGAGGCAGAATAAATAATAAGAGAATATGTCAGTGGAAACTGAAATTAATAGAGAGAAAAATTAAAAAAAAATAGAAATAAAGCAGAAAATGGAACTTTATTGCAGCTTTCTATTGTAGTAGCCTCACTAGAAATGCATAACTTGATTCCATTTATAAACTCTTTATAAATTGCTCCAGATGAGAAGGAGCAACAATGTAAAATTCATGGTATTTGTGACTGGCCTTTATTGACAAAGCGTAAACAGCCATGGCTTCTAATAGACCTTCTGCTGCTGGCGTAACATCTCCACAAGAGGCTCATGCTAGAACTTCAGACTGCACAATAAATATGTCACAGAAGCTTAAGCATCTCTTAACATAAAGTGATTATTATATATCCTCGTCTTATTGGTCTCCCAGCTATTCACATTCAGACTTTGAAGTGTCTGCTTTTATTCCAGCCCTACCATCCTTTTTTCCTCTTCTGAAGTTGCATAGAAGTTGTTCAGGAAATCAGCACCAGCGTCTCTGTGACTGATATGTAAATCAAAAACAAGTGGGAAAATTGTAACAAGCCTTTAGGGAGACGGAGGGGTTCTTTACGGCACTTGCTTGATGCTCAGGCTAAGAGGAGCTGTTTCTAAGGCTATCAATTAGGAAGGAATGAATAACTGAGGTTATCAGCATTGGAGTCATTCACTTCAGGACTGTTATTTCAGCTCTCATTGAGGCTGATAGTTACTGAAATTTGCAGTGGCACAGCAAAGCTTTCCTGCTCTCAATCCATTTCTATTGAATTAGGACTCAGAGAACACTACTAGCATGAACTGACCCTCTTGTCAAAGAGGCCTCTAGCAAAGATTAAGGAGCTTGATGTATCTAGATGTCACCTACATATCTCCTAAAGGTATCCTCAGGCATCCTGAGCTCTGTTTGTAGGTGAGCATAAGCAAGAACTCTAATGTAAGAAGTCTTACTTCTTATTTATGCTCACCTACAAAGAGTTTTCCCAGATGCTGAGATTAATTTGCTCTGTTTTGCTAAGAGAGTAACAGTGGCATAAGTTTTGTTGGAGAAATAATGAAGTGAAAAATAAAAATCAACAACAATTACACTAATGAACAGTTATATAAAATCCATTCATTAAAAAGCAGGAAATGAAAGGGATTATAACTCTGCAAGAATTTTAAACATGGGAAAGGTGATACAGTGGATAGCTAGATTTGTTATTAGATCACAAACAGTGCCCTACTTGAGAGGAAAATCAGAGAAATAAAATTTTCCTCCTAAAAACATACCTACAGCAGAACAAAGATCAACATGGGGCTGCATAATAGAGGTTTTACTAGTACCTTTATTTCTTTTCCCCTAAATAAAAATACAAAAAAAGTTAGGGGCTGACAGGTTTCCCATCCAGCCACTAATGTGAGAAAGTGCCACCTGATCTATACAAAGTGGCTGAAGCAAAGAGTGGAAGGTTATGAGGGAGTCCAACCCAGCACTAAGCAGCCATGAAGAGGAGAATAAAGTATTTTTATTTGAACCATTTAAAGAAATCAAGCTTTATCATTGCAGTCACAGATTGATATATAGTTAGTTAAAATCAAGAAAATAGCTTATTAAAAGAACAAAAAATGTGGAGGCAAGGTGAAAATTGAAAATGCCTTGGTTCACAGGTGTCTGTTTTATTTTTATCCCACTTTTCTTTTTCCTTCTTCAGTAGAAAGAACGAAAAGCAAAACCAAACCAAACCCAGAACTGGGAAAAAAAGGTATTTGAATCTGCTGTAAGTTAAGGGCCTGACTGAAATTCAAACGAACAAAATTAAAAAGCTGAATCTATTAAGATGGATTATTTGACTGCCAACCACAAAAAGTCTCTGTCAGGTACTCATTCACTTCAATAGCAGCCAAGCACCATGCAGATAACTTAACCAGTTTACTACAACAGCAAGAAAAATTGAAAGCAGTGAAATGCAGGAAATTGAAACTGAGTATTTGTTTGCCCATATTTTCCTGGTTTTGCAATGTAGTTGCCAATTACTGGAGGCCAACCTGACTTTCCTATGGTCACAGATTCACTATTACTTCCCTGCTTTTTTAATAAGTAATTATAACAAATCCCTGCAAACGTTCAAATCATCATTATTGCATTCATGAAAAGTATCTGCAAATAAAAATATGACAACAGTACCATTGTGTTGAGATTATTTTTCTTACCAGCTTTGAAGTTGGTTCCTGTCTGAAGCCCTGCGTCCAATTATGTTAGATCATTAAGAAGCAAATTATCTTGACATTTTAGTTTAATAGCCTGACTTTGCTTTGGCCAAACATGAAACACTGAACTTCCAGGCTATGAACTTTCCCCACCAGTGTATGTTTTGGGAACACTGGGCTGACGAGTGAAAGAGAGGGGAAAAAAATGTTGAATCAATACTAGAGTAATAACCCCTTATTGAATGAATCACATGCTTTCTTAGGTGGAAGGAGGGAGGAAAAATCTTGCCCTATTCTGTATTCTGATATTTGTAAACAAATAAATTATTCACAGCTTACTCTGGGCCTCTTTCTTGCTCAGACAATAAGCTCGAAGATGCCTATCTTCAGGATACTCACGCTTTGTGAAGCCAGTGGTGCATAACCCTAAGCTATGTAAGAGAAGAAAATGCATTTAGCTTAACAGAAGAAAATACTGCACATGCGATTTTAGTAAAATCCTAGATATATTTGCATGTCAACTCCTTATCGCTCAGAAACCATGTTAATGTGTCTACTCCTGTGGGACCAAGTAGAAATAATCCAGAAGAGAGAGACAAGGGTGGTCCAATGAGTAAGAAATTGTGCTTCAAAGAGAGATTGAAGGACCTAGCGTCTTTTGTCTAAAGGAACAAATGAAGATGGGTATTTGTTCAGGTGGCATCTCTAGCACATGAGCTTATTGTAATATGAGTTGCTAGAGACTGAGAGATTGTGTTGTGTCCCAAGAGAAAGAGCTGTCTTTCCTTCCTACTCATCTCCTAGTGGCCATCGTCAAAGAAAAGATATTTGACTAGACGGATACCACCAAGGAAAAGAGGTAATCTTGTGTTCTTACGGGAGACAGAGTAGAACTTGCCCCTGCACACTGTGCTTGTATTTTTATAACCTTGTATAACCTTACAATCCACCACTTAGAAAGTATTTCAGAAAAATTGGTTATTGAAAGAGGGAATGGTGTAGCAAGAAGGCTGAGAGAACTGAGAGGGGACTTTTATCAGCGCTGTTGCCAGTAGGAGGAAAACAACAAGATTACATACCAAAGGCTTGTGGTTTGTGTTTATACACCTCAGATTTGGAGTCAAAGTACAGGCTGTTGCCCACAGTTTTATAAGGCCTTTATTGCTAGAGGGTTAGACTGTTCATTTTTCTACCAGGATATTTGAGCTAGACTTTTGAAACATTCTCCATACATTTTTTTGGTGAGACATAAAAAAGGATCACATTTGGTAGGAGCCATATTAATTTTACAAATAATCAAATACTGTCTGAATTAGTTTTAATTAATGAAATGGAGAATATTTCTGGGTTTTTTTTCAGTCGACAATATACATGTATGCAGAAGGAGGATGTCTAAGCGTTCAGAATTTTGCAAAAACTCTAAAATTCCCCCTGGAAGCATGGGTTTACACCAAAGCAAAGTGAAAGCTCCAAGCAATTTGCTCTGTACTTTTAGAATAGATTTTTTCAATTTAAATGCAATAGTATATGCTGGGAAATGACCAGAGAAGAACATTTACTTGTGCATAGACCAACACAGAAAAATCTAGAGTGCAAGAGAGAGTGCAAATTATCAATGTTACAAAAATACAGGCATGTATTTAGTACAAGTGCTGAGCCCCCTACATCAGATCAAGGTAATTCTATGAAACCCTGCTCTTATGCTACATGGACAAGCGGAGTCAGGAAATCTTCGTATAATATGTTTCTTCAGTGAGGGAGTGAAGTAGCACAAACAGTGATTTCAGAGAAGAGGCAACAGTTCGGTTTTGTGATTTCAGTGTGCTGCTCTGTGGGAAATGTAAAAACTATGCTTTAAAAGTATGAAATAAAGTAAAGGCCAGAGAATTATATCCCCTTGGCCAAGCTGCCAAAAATATTTATGGAACTAAAAATCTCAAGAGCATAAAGCAATTCATACTACGCTGATGTTTGTACTGGGAACTTTCCATAAGTAAATATATGAGAGGGAATAATCACATCTATCCATCTGCTTAGTGGCTGTTCAACCGCGGAAGCTGCTACATGTCAATTATTAATCCTCCTGGGGATAGAAAACCTTTTTTTCTGGAGGGCTAGTTTTCTGTTTATTTTTTCTTCCCCCCCGCTATTTAANTTTTTTCTTCCCCCCCCCCCCGCTGTTTAAAAATAATCTTTTTCTTACAGATTTCTTACAGATATTGACAGATACATTTTCTTCTCAGTAATGTGTTCCTTTTTCATACAGCTCTACCATCAACCACATTGCCTTTTTCCAATAGGAAGATCAGGATACATGAACCAAACCTTTTTCAACTTATTCAAGTTCTTTTGAGACTCTTACTTCAATGCCTTTGTTGCAGTGATGGCTGTTCCACTGATAGTCATTAAGACATTTGAACAGCCATGCTGTTTCTATTTTTGTTGATCAGGTAGTGATATTTCTCGTTTCTGGCACAGCAACAGACAGGAATGCAACAAAGCTATTTATAAAATAAAAATCAGAAGTGTCAAATTTAGATACAACAACAACAAAAAAACCCACCATGGCTACTGGTACGGTTACTTAAAAGCTAATCAAGCAAGTGATGTGTAACATCAAAAAGAAATTAACTTCAGTGAAAGGGTGTCATTTTCTAATGCTAGCCACATCGAGAAATAATTCATTTTAGCTGGAATCAAGAAGGGTCGCTTAGTTTTTTGTTGCTGCATGATGCTGCTTCTTACAGGTTGATTTCTGCCAGGATCATCTTCATTACTAATGCCACTATAATAGCATGGGAGAGTAAATACATGGCATCAAAGAAACTTTGCAATAAAGGTGCTAATTCAACTTACTGATCAGAGTTGTCACACAGTAAAAGCTACTTTAATCACACCAATCACTGAACATGATTCATCATGAGCAACTAATCTTTGCAAGTAAATGAATAAACAGACAAAAAAAAAAAAGCTTCATAAAGTACAGTTATAAAATCCTTTACTTAAATTATTTCAGAAAAATGAGGAAAACATCAATAATAAGATTACAAATTTTCATTTTATTTTAGCCATTAAGTCTTTTTCAAAAGGTAGATAAATAACATTAGGTATATAGCCTGTACAAAAGGTTTGTCTATAGTATTTATCAGTGTTTCATTCTATCTTATAACAATATTATTATCTGCTAGTACCTGGAAAGCCAAGCGAATGAGAATCTCGTCGTACTGGGTAATGCCATGCAAACGTGCACACAGCAGGAGACAGTCCCTGTCTCAGAGACACCGCACTCTCAGCAGACACTTGCTACCAAGTCAGATCAATGGCAAAACTGAGAGCAGGGCCCAGGAGCGCCCGCACGAGGTTCCGGTGCTCACCCTGCCCCAGCCCTGGAGAACCTGGCTGCAGCCACCACTGCTTTCCCACCACATTCCTCAAGCCCTGGCCTGCAGAGCTGGGTGGCAGGTCGACGTCAACATGGAGCTGCAGGGCATCGGTTTGCAGAGATCGTGAGCGGTGCTATTGCCTGGAGGATTAAAATAAGCGTCTTTCCAGATTCACACTGCAGTTCATTCCAGGCTGTTGTCAAGGTCCTCTGGGTTGTCAGTGTTAAAAGCACAGTAGAAGTTCATGTCAAGTGCTTTAGACATTATAAACTTGGTCAAAATCCCTCATACATTTCTGGGATCATTTCCAGTTGCTTTGGTAGGTTTCATGTGAGGCTTTACGTGTCGTCTTGTATGAGAGAAATATTTACAATCTTCTCCTTTTTTTTTTCTTTTCAAGCATTTTAGTTTCAAGTTTTTTAGCTTTCCTTTCATATCAAAACACTACTTTCAGTGTGCAGCTTGCAGCTTTCTCTGTCTTCTAAGAAGACTGAAAGTGACTTGAACACCAAAACCATCCAGGGAAGTAGAAAGGGACAGATTTCACTCTTGAACAGGGCTGGTTTAGATCCTGCAGACAGAGCTGTTTGGGGGAATAGCAAGACCTGAATGCAATCTTAAATGAGAAACTCCTGTCTCTGTAAAACCATAAGTATACAAAACTTACATGCAGGCTGGACCTGCACAAGTGTCTACACTTTGGAGAAACAGAATTGTGGACGGTCAGCATCAGTAATTATTTTCTGCATCCATTTCCCTGCTGTTTCCTTTGCCATAAGTGTCTGCTCTAGAACATAGACACAGAAAATGCTTGCTGAATCCTGAGCACATAGAACAGCTAATGAACCAGTGAAGGTTTGTCTCTTACTTTATGCTAAAAGGTTTATAAGGTCTTAATGTAGGACATGCATCATTAAAGAAATATATAAATGGCAGTCTGTTCCTCTTTCCTTATTTAAAGGTAATCAGCACATTTTCTTTAAATAGATAGAATAAATAGACTTTATGGATATATTTCTGTCAGTAGCATGTGGTATTTTTAATGTGTTTATAGCATGCTTTGTCCTTTCCAGGTGGAAAAGGACAGATCCCAGATTTCTGCTGAAGCAAGGGAAAACTAGACATATGGCTTGGTTTATTACAAATTATAATTATTTCAAAGTTATGTGAACATTAACAAATTCTTTGTTTTAAGGAAACTATGAATTTACAGTACCAGAAAATTCCCACAAATAGAACATGTTACAAGTTAATAATTATGATATATCATATTTCCAATGGTGTAAAAGTTCTCACAAAAGCCTATGCAATGGCTGCTTTGCATTTCTTTCAGGCTGAAAAACCACAAAACCTCTGAATAAAATCCAGGTAAAAAAACCTAGGCTTCACCTGCTTCCATTTGAAGAAATAAAGAAATGAAGAAGCAAAGAAATAAAATGCAAATGCATGGCAGTTTCACAGCACAATCACAAATCAGTCCCTCGCTGGTCAGTTTCCTTAGAAAAATTGGCCAAGAGTTTAGAATCTTTTCAGATATGATCTACATGTCGAGTCTGAAACGAAAACTGAAACCTGACAGATTTTGCCAAGTTTTGAACTGATAACATTTACACTGCTTTGGTGGCTTTATAGCTTGGATCTGAGAGCTTCTTGCATCGAAGGAACCAATGCCTTCTAGCCCTGCTCCCTCTGAAAGTCGGGAAAGTGCTTTGGTTTTTTGCTCTGGACTTCAATAAGCAGCAGCTGTAAAACAGGGATCCAAATCCCGATTCAGACTTCTCCCAAATTCCGAAGTTTGGTTCTATGGATGCGTTTGTCCTTTCAAATGCTCTGACACATCAGCTAAGTGTTTTCTTAAATGTGAGTGCCCAGGAACACATCACGTACTGACTGCTCGTGCTGAAAGCAGCTCACTGCTTTATAGTGCACGGTTTCTGCAGCCCCTCAGCTCTAACGAGGAAAACCAAGGTAATAAAGATACTTGTATACCTGTTCAAATACCTTGCTGCTTCTTACAATTTACGTGTTTATTAAAAGATAATTACATTTTATGACTTACCACTTCACAGATAGGTTGCAGTTCTCAGTTTGAAAGATTTAGCAAGCAGAAAACATGAGGAAATAAAGGGAAAGTTTTATGCAGTCTGGAACTGGTGGATAAGTGTCTGAAAAAATGTATATTTGGAATTTTTCACACTGAAAAGCTTTCTTCAGTCTTTATTATTGTTCAAGAACCTGTCCTGTCTACCTAATGGAGAACTGCAGGATGATGCCTTCGTGAAATAACATTTTAGTCCAAAGTAACTCCATTTTTTGTGTCTCTTGTGCTGTATCTATCTGACAGTTACTCAGAGAGATATTTGATAGGCCCCTTTTGATGCTGCGTGCCCCACCTCACCCGTCTTTGACCATGGCAGGTTTCAGTTTCATTTCTACAAATTAAATAAGCAGAGCTCTCCCCTGCTGTGCTAGGAGCGGGCCTTTTAATTGCCATTGCAAAGTCATAATAACAATCTTGCAGAGACAGAGTAATAATAAAAAACATTGTGAAATCTGGACGTTGCATAACATGTTCTGTCTCCAGATGGTGAAGCTAAGCGGTCTGTAAACACTTTCCAGTATTGCTGAGGGAAGGAATGTGGTGAAGAGAAGCAAAGGCTGTGGGTATGAACTAGAATTTAAACCCCTGCTTACCATTAACTTCACAGGGGGAATCTTCTCATTGTTCATTCCCAGGTCCATCGTTTATGACTTATCGTACGAAATAAGACATAAAATTGTGAAGCGCTAAACTCTAGACAGAATTAGCTTTTTCACAAGGTCTCTCTTGCTACTGTGGCACTTGGAGGATCCTATCTCGTGCTGCGGAACAGATCAAAATGCTTCAGCATGCAGCAAGGTAAAGCAGGTCAGGACTGTCTCTAGAGGATATAGACACATCCAAGTTTCTACTCCTGAAAAGTTAAGGTGTATAGTAAAAATCTGACTCAGTCACCACTCAGGGAAATTCTTTTTTTGCTTTATTTTGTGGCTTTTTAAGTCTATGGGATAAATTTTGAGTTCATATTTTGAGCCCTGAAAAGCTGCAAATACTCTACACAGTTCTGAACACGTATAAGTTAAATTAAAGAACTTTGTTTTTATGTGATCTAATGTCACTCTAGACAACAGCATCATTTTTCTCCTCCACTGCTTTCTAATATTGATGTCTTTACACCAGCTCAACCTAGCTGTGGATAAGTACACCAGCAGATTAATGATTATCATCCAACATGTAGGTGCAAAAGAAGCATGCAAGAACCAGAAGAAAAATATCCCTTCTCTGTGACCCCCCACCTGAAATCATGTTTCTTCTCTTATCAGTCATAGTACCCTCTCCTCGATGCTCCTGAACTGCTGCTGCTGAGTAAGATGTTCCCACAAATCGCTTCAGCTAGTCATTTCTCCAAAGTAATCACCATGTTGTCAGGAGCTGAATCAGTCTGATATTATATACTGTGATAGATCAGCACTCTTGCATGATGTAAGGAAAGCGAGAGCGAGCCCTGGCAGTGAGATATCCCCTTGATCCTGGTGGAAGTGAGGTTCCTGCTTCTGCCCCTTGTCTATTGGAGAAGTGAACAGGAACCTCAGGGCAGGAATAGCCCCACACCTGCTTCTGCCTTTCAGTAGAAAACACACTCAGCATGGATTTGTGCCTGTGGATCATGTATTATGATCACTGATGTGTCATTTCATGTTTACTGTTAAATAGACATCCCAGTCCAAACAAAGTAATGATGCAGCAAGAAGGGAAAAATAATTATTTTTTTTAATTCCCCTCTTACTAGTAGCTTCTCTAGAAAGTGTGAGGTCAGAAGTGTGCTTACCCTTAGTGTTGCATTTAAATCAACCCTTGTCACGAGTGACAGCTCTACAGTCCTGTTTCTGCTGCTGTGACTGCGCTTCATTTTAGCTGTGGAAAACTCCAGGCATTTACGTTAGGAGGTACCTGACCTGACTCTCAATCCCTTCCAAGTTACTATTGTGCATTAAATCCAGGGGCTGAGACGCCACCAAAATTCTCAGACCTGGTAAGCTTTAACAGTGTTTCTGTTCACCATCATAGGATGGCAATGTCATCTAAACATAAGTAATGAAAAACAAACTCTCTAAGAGGAACAGTCTTGGGAGCCTTGCTTAGCTGCTGCTTTCATGTTTCTAACACTTATGTCTGCATAAAACAGTGAGAAGAATAAAAGATGAGGGACAGAGTCAATAGAGTTTTACCAGGTTTGTCAAAAGCTCCTTGTCCAAACTTCATTCTTCTAAAAGCAAACTCCTAGACCGCAGTGCTTCTTCCCCTCTCCGCAGCTGCCTTCAGCATGATGTGACCTGTCACACTGCGGCTTTCCCCTGCCAGCACCGTTTCAAGGAGGGTCATGGCCCAGAGGGCTTGATGTACATGTGAATGGTGAGTCACATTTTTAGAGTAACTATAGGTATTTGGGCTCTCACCACCACCTCTGATGTTGATGCAGGGTGTGCTTTGCAAGAGGTTCCAGCAGAGAAAGTTCCCAGCAGAGAGCAACCAGCCAGCGTGGACACCCGGCCATAGCACTGGCAACATCCCAGCGCTGGCACCTCGGTACTGGCACAGCAGATCACACCGCGCTGAGTTGGCCTACCCAGTTCCAGATGGAGCAGCCCACATGATTTCTTCTAATAGCGGGTGTTCATGTGTACTATGTAATAATGCCTGGGAAAAACTGCTTTTCAGTGCATTTCTGTTGTCTTTCAGCAGGGTATTTCAGGTTTTGAAAATCTTTCCCCTTAGAGCCTGGGGGGAAAAGTCCAAATATTGTTGTTTGAGGAGACAAGCACAGCCCCAACACACTCTCACTCCTGTTCACAGTAGATACCATTTCTCCTTCTGTGTTAAGGCTATCAGGTTCACCACATGTGAAGAGCATCTGAAAGGAAGATGCTCCACAGGTACAAGGCAGACCTGCAGCACCCCACTTCTGTCCAACTGTGACTCTCCTACAGTGGAGGTCAGGACTAGGCTGAAAAGCCCTCCGGATCAGTCTACTGTAAAAATGATGCTGATTTTCCTTTGAGGGCAGAGCTCAGACCGTGTTTGCAGACAGCCTCCAGTGAATTACTCTTTATCATTTCTGTCTTGAAATGTTTGAATTGCTCTGTAAGAGAGTCTTACTGAAAGCTGGCCTCTCCCATTTCTCCAGTTTCTCTGTGATGCTCTTTTAACTGATGCCAAAGCACTAAGCCTAACAGATGATGTTCTTGTAACACTGTGGAGAAAGAAGAGAACAGCACAGCCTTATCGGATGGGGCAACTACTAGGGAAATTCAGAGAATGAAAGCTGTTAAATTAATTGTACCTCTGACTTGGAAGGAAGCAATTTAGGAGTGAGGGAAAGTCAGGAAAGGGAAACTTTACTTAAATATAATTAAGCAGCAAAATAGAACAGGATAGAATATCCTATTTAGGTATCTAGATTATAGACAAAAACCAAAAAGATGCTACCAATAGAAATAAATACCATAATGACTATAATAAGAAGTGTATTTGCTTGAAATACAAGTGAAAAAATAATGATACCAATTTAACACTGAGTTAAGGGAGATCAGCACAACTCCAATATCTTTTAAAACATATTACTGATAACAACAAGAGAGAAACCTAAATGAGGCCTTTCACAGGCCAATGCACTGCACTGCAGTAATTAATATTTATGGAGAGTCTCAAGGCTTGTTTCTTATTTACTGGTGTTTATCCTCAGATTTCATAGCGTTGCAGCCTTCTTACAGCCTAGTTCCTTGGCTGCAGTTCGTTTTGGATAATTATACTATGCCCACCTAAATACGCCCTGTTCTTTTGCCTCTCTATCAGTTTTTTATCTCGTGGATGATCCTGAAGCTAGGTCTGCACTGGAGTCCTTCCTCCGTTCACTTTCTTGGGCTCACTGGGCATCGCTGACATTCAGTTAATTGATTAACAATCAGCAAATACACATTCTAGTCATATTTTGTTCATTATGAGATGTTACCATAGGGATACGTGTTTACAGATGAGTACTGTATGCATAGTCTAAGGGCTGGACTTTCTTAGGAAAACACCAGTGCTAAAGTTTTTATAGTCATTACCAAGGAGCTATCTCTTTTCAAAACAATATGCTGCAGAGAACCACAGAGAAGGAACCATGATCTTCATTATATGTGACATTTCTGTACATGTGGGACTATTATAATATAAAAATAAGGCTATAGATGCTGTTGACAAATAGTGCTTTTGTCGTGACAAGTTAAAGGAGTTCTGGAAGAAATGAACTGACTGTGTATGATACCACTGACGGTCTACAGCATAGTGTTGACCCTTCAGAAACCACAGGCTCTTTCAAATGTGCATGAAAACATGAGCAATCTGCTGACATATTTGATCTTGAAGTTACTGTATTCCCACTGGGGAAAATATGTAGAGCTTTCCTTTCCAATTCTAATGCTTTGTCTCAGACCAGAAATAGCAAATGCAGCAACCAGTCCCATGTTCATATGCACTGTACAAAAGATTAAAATGTTGAGCCTTTTGATTGACCTTGTGGCACTCCTGCCATACTGGACTCATTTTACCAATTTAGCAATATTATTGGAATTTATTCACTGCTTATAACACAATGACAGAGCTCTGAGGAACTTTGCAGCAGCAAAAATGGGTAAAACATGAACTCAGAACAGGCCTGTTATGGAAAATAGATGTGGATGCCACTATTATTTCTTATCTTTGATGTCTTCAAGATGGCATGAAATTGTCTACTGAGCCTTTGCCATGTCTACTCTCCATCATCTCTCTTTGCAATCAAAACAATTCAATAACCAAGTTGAGGATTTTTTAGGGGAAGAAGAAAGCAGGCAATTAACACTTAGACCACTGTTTACAACATGAGGAAAGACAATAAAAAATTCTGCTCCAGCTTCTGTGTTGCAGGAGTAGAACTACCTCTGAGATACAAAGGTACTCCTTACAATAACAGAGACATTTGTCTAACACCCTAGTGAAAGCCTTTTCTATTTAAGTCCTCACTTTCAGGATCTGAACTATTCATTCGGCTTGCTGCATGCTACACCAAATCTGCCCATATCTGTCCCAGAGCAACTACTTCACAGTGGTGGAAGATGTCCTATATATAGCCTATGAAAAATATCTGGGAACCTTTTAAATGTGAGATTTAGTATTAAATACTTATGAAGATATTGTGAAGAATTGCAAGTCTTGTGAAGAATGCCGTATTTTTCATGGTTCAGAAAAATTATATTTCCATGGCATTCACATGCTTGTTTTGCTGATTGCTTTTGTACTGTCCAGAGGCGCTGCATCACACTTAGAAATAATCAAATTTCAATTCACTTGCTGAATCATAAAGGCAGGGGAAACCTTTTTTTTTAAAGATACATAGGATGAACAATTGAAACACCATGGAAAGGTGTAAGATACAATCATATGCTCCAACAAAACAAATTGTGCGGCATTTTTCTCTCAGAAATTTGAAAAAATATCAAAAAAAAAAAAAAAGTTTGTAGTTGACCCAAAATACATTGTGTAACTTAAAAGGAAACAGTTTATTTCCTTCTGAACAGATTATTTTACTTTTGGTCATGTCTTTTTCTATTTTGTCCTTAATATATATTCATTTCAAAATAACATACGACATTTCCAAGGTGAAAAAATTTGTTTCAATAAATTTGAAATAGAAAGTCCCAAGACTTTTTAAAAGAATTCCTTCTCTGTGCCCAGAACTGTTTGTTAAATTTACTCTAAGTTCTCAAAAGCTTTGGTCACCTGAAATGACTTTTTCCTCTATATTTCCTAATCAGTGAAAAGTATTGTCCAGATCTTCCATGCCTTTCGTTTTTAGTGGATTTATTTTTTAGTCAAAATGTGCACTCTAACAAGTAAAACAATTTGCTAAATATCCTTTATAATGCATGAGGTACCATAGCAATTTCTTTGCTGCCATACAGTTATCAAATTTCAACCAGCTGTGGTTCTACAGCCCCTTATTGCATGAGAAACTAGAAATATGTTTGCAGACACATCCTCAAAGTAGGCAGTGGACAGGTCAAACAAGGGATTCAGAAGAGGTACCGAAATATATGTGAAGACAGAACATGTGCTTAAATACAAGTACAACTCAGCGTATCGCAACTATCACCATAGCTGTTCTGACCACATACACTTTGCTAGAGCAAACACTGAAGTCATTTGCTGTTTGGATCCCTCTGAAATCAACCAGGATTTCTCCCTTGACTTCATGAGATTCAGGTTTTTACCTCCTATATATAACAAAGTCACAGGATAATTTAGCACGGCAGAGATTTCACCTGCCATAATTTCACCTATAATGCCAGGGATTTCACATACAATGGAAAAATGGGGTCATCTGACTGTAAATTGTGATATTGCACAAGGAACAGTGACAGAACACTCAGTAAATCCAGGTGGAAAGAATACTAATGGCTCGGAAACATGAAAGGTCAAAAATTTTTATTCAAATACAAACTGTCATTCCAACAGCTACTCTTGAATTTTTATATTTGCTTAGCATGTATGCTTTTCTCTTGGCTTTGGTAAGCATAATGCTGTATTAGTGTTCCTGCAATGACATATGCATGTGCATATAGTTGAAGTAATCTCACCAAATAAATGCTCAAAACAGCTTTGCAATACAGCTTCATGACTTATTCATGAGGCATGCTGCTTGCAAATGATACCACAAATAACACACACCAAAGGAACTTTCTTCTGAATCACTTCTAGTGGTGCCTAATAACTTATACACAAAGCTGCATATAAACATATGCTTTATATTATAATTGGTTTTGTACCAAACTATTTCTAGGTGAGTCATATAATGAGCAATAGCAAAATACTTATCCGAAGCTTCACATTTTTCGACTGTGTGCTCCTGGAGATACATTGACCATGGTTTTGCTCTAGGGATCTGTTTCTTTCTTCAGAGTCAGACTGTAACTGTGACGTTTTCATGGGGAAGATAAGTTCAAGTTTCCATCGTTCTTCCAAATTTCCATCCAAATTGTTTACAGAACAGTTACACAGTGCTTGGGCTGATTTTATGTATAAAATGTATATATTTTTTGCATTCATCCGTCAAACACAGGACTACAAATGTAGTGCCAAAAAACCCCAAATATTTGTTGTCAACTGCTTCTAGTTGTCAACTGCATTTCTATTATGGTGATAGCTGAGGATTTCTTGTTACAATAGCTTTTCAGAAAGTCATCTTTCTTTAAGCATATGCCCGTAACTGCAGACTTCCAAAGCCAGGCAGCATTAGTGTTTCATCTGCATAAAAAAAATAAGCCTCACAAGGAAGGAAAAGCTAGCTAAGGATTGTTCTTAAAAGAAATAGTAATTTCTTACACATGCATTTTTTAAAACTCCTCCTCTTTATAAGTGACTTCTTAGCATCCAGTTCAAGGTTACAAATAATAGTGAGTGTTGATAACCTGGATTCTTTGGAAATAGCAGCAAGTTAAAGGTAAATAATTTTGGTTTTATGCAATACATTTTTTCTATGTTTAATCCAAAATAATTCAGAAATAATTATTTCATGTGCAAAATGATTCAGCAGGTACTTCCCCATGTCTGCTTACATGTACATATGATAATATTCAGATAACTTGATTCTGGAACAGTTGTTTTTCCCTTCCTATATCTTTTTCATCAGTAATCATTATTACTGTCTGTTATCGTGCCATGTCGTAAAAATACAACATATTTTCTAAGTAAGGTATTCCTTCTTGGAGAGAGAAGGTCTAAATTCAAAAAGTCATTAACATTGTACCGTGTGATTTCCATGTCCCCCTTTCCCTGGAACAGACCTGCATAAGGTACCACAGCCCCCTGCATGATGTTGGAGGAGGTTTGTGCTCCTAAGAACTGGAGTTATGGAAGCCATGGAAGTTCACGCGGGCCTCAAGAGTAAGCAGGTACAGCAATGTAAGGAGAGAGAAGCATCTGGTGACAATTCTTGACCATAAGTTGTGGCATGAGAGACGTCAAGTGCTTTCATTAAGGAAACTAGAGACACTGATTAAGACACTCTTTTTGGAGATGGAAGGGCCTCCTTTCAGCCCTCACTTTGCTTAAGTTAGCCTCAAGACTAGCCACAGGCCTACACGTGCCAGCAGAACATCTTTACACCTACGCTTTTTGGGCAGTGAGAGTAAATGCTCTCTCAGTTGTTGTGCTGGAGTTGTTCACTTTGTGCAAATAACTGGAGATTCCTTTAGTCAGAGGCTTGAACATGTCTCTGTGGTCTACAGACTCAATCTCTTCCTTGCGGACTCTCTTTTTTTTTTTTTAAATCTGACTCAATGCATATTCAGTCACTAATGGGAAGTTAACAATCTACGGCAGAAAACATTGTGATTGCCTCCTCTTAGCCCAACAGTCCCTGGTGATTGCAGTATTTCGCAAATTTCAAAGAAAACTGCATCCAACTCCTTATTTTATATCAGACAAAATGGAGCTGTAAAAACAAGATTTTTCACCTCCTGAGTCCTCTAGCCACTGAGGGTTAGCAAAAACACAATAGCTGCATGAAGAAGGCCTTGCCCCTGATATCTTTTATGTGAATTATAGCCTTGTCTGAGAACATCTGGCTGACCTGACCACTGGAAGTGAGATAGGTCTAAGCTGCTTGGCCTAAGTCGCTCAAGTATATACTTCCGATCTGTCCAGTTTTCAAAACATAAACCTGGTGACTGCTGCTGAAGAGAAACTATCATTCCATACTAACTGCCTTCAAGAACTGATATCTCCAGCCCTTGTCACCCAAGAAGTGTCACAACCAGGAGACAGGCTTGAATAAAGGATAATGATGAAAATGTTCATTCAAAATCTATGTGAAAAGATTTTGGTACTTGTGCATAATACAGTAGAAACAGATGGGAACCATTGTAAACAGAAGACAGAATTTTTTACATATCACTTGTTATTAAATGCTAACTAATCTTTTAGGGCAATGAAAGGAAAAAACTTTTAGTCTGAGTGATTTTAATATCATTCAGCATTGGGTTATCATTTTTCAATGTTCTCAAGCATTTTCATCGTTTACAAATAATATTTACTTTCTGCTGCTCTTATTTTCCTTTGTTGTGGTTGTTCTTGTTGCTTCTGTAGCTGAAAGGTCAGTGACATTTATTATTACAATTATTTGTACTTCCAACAAACTAAAGCCATGCGATATGTAAAATCTGCTCCCCTAGGCTTAATACGCTAGGTGACCTGGGGTACAAAAGTCATTCATTTTGAATTACTATCAGGTGATAAAGTCATCCTACAAGGGAATATTTATTCATGTTTAGCAACAGAGAAGGGAGGAGGTCTGCACAACATCACATGAATTTATTTAGATTGCGGGAACTCACTTCACCTTTGCCTTTGTGAAAGATAATTTCCTCTGTCGACACTGGGACTGCTTTAGTGCTACAGATCAACACCGGATAAGTTTTAGCGTCAATGAGAGCTTCCAACAGTAGCAACTCAGCAGGATGAATCCAATTATAAACAGAAATATAGTGCATTTGTTACAGAACATAAAAAGACTGTTTCTTGATTGGCATTTCAGTATTTGCCGAGTTCGTGATTTAATGTAGCTTAAGTTCTTTTTTTTTGGTAAAGTCCAGGTTTTGTTGTCAGAAAATTTAACTCAGCACAGGTGCTTGTTCCAGTTGATCGGCTGATTTTCTGCTCAAATCCAGATGCACCTTTTAACAGAAGTTTAATTAAGCCAGCATGACAGAAGCAAAGGGCAAACGGTCATTTTGTGGCAATTAAATCAACAGGAGAAAATATTCAGAATATAAATATTCAGAACGTAGATATTGTGAATGGCATTTTCAAGTAACAGGCAATGGATTTTGACATCAACACTGGGCTATCTTTAGAAAAAGAGAGCAGGTCAGAGCCGCGCAGAGCTGCCCTAGCAACACGATGCATTGCTGATTCCTGTCAGCAGCTGAACACCTTTTCATGCATAAAGTGGGATGGCTAGTCAGGGAAATGGGGAATAAACGGGAACGTGATTGAAAGGAAAACAAAATACAAGATTTTTTTCTGATTCTACTGTTATTAAATGAGTAATAAGAAGTGTATATAGCAAATATTAGTAGCCTAAAACAGGAAAATTATCAAGAACAGGTATCTAGTTTCTTCCTACACTTTTTCTTCCTTGATAAAGCATTACACCACAATCCCTGCAGCACTACCTTCCAGGATATTAATTGAAAATATTTAAGGAAACAATATATCATATCTGATGGCAAGAGAATACCGTGCATTCAAAATAAATGTCTCGTCCTCTGTACTGGAGAGGCTAACGTTTTCGTGGTTTTGCATAAAATCTGCCTTTCTCCTTAACACTGTGCAAATGTCTATGTTTTTTGTCAATCTACAACTGTTTCGAATATCAAATAGGAACTACAACAACTTGTAAAGATATGTCTTTTCCACCCAAACTAGATAGATGGAACCACAGTCATTACTCCCAGATAAAACATTTTTCTATCAATCAGAAACATCTCTGAAGTTCTTTGGAATAAGTAAGTAGTGGGAGATACAAAAATCTATTAAAATAGTTCAGTGGAATTAAGACCTTTTAGAAACAACAAGCATGGGTGAAAAGCAATCAAAAAACTAAAACTCATGAGAGAAGTTATCCATTGAAGACTATGCAAGAAAAGTCACACAAATTGGTATGTATCAGCCTATTCTCCCTCTTACCTCACACCTGAAATATATTTTCTTTAAACTTTTCCTTCCTCCAGAGTGTATGAAATAAAATCAGGTGAAGGTCAATATCATGAGAGTCTCACCGCTGGAAAAATGATTTTGCAACTCTGGGATTTACATCACACAAGACCTGGCCAGAAGTTTTTTTCATTCACTGGAAGTGAATTATGCCTTTAAGAGTACTCCTGTATTGTACTGCAGAGATGAAATTGCACTGGATGTAGACAAGTAGGCAAGTTTTATTCAAGTATTTTAGTTAATACCACAAATGCAGCCAGGGCATCATGTCTCTCAGCATGTTTTGCACAAGGTCCCTTGGAACTGCAGATATTTGCTTGGGTGTAGTGGCAGCTACATTTCATTTCACAAGCCAGGTTTAGTGTTCCTCGTTCGTCACATATTAACAGTGGCAAAATCTCCACTTGGAGTCCACTGCAAATCCACTTGCTGAGGCAAAACAATATCATTATTGCAGGAGGCTCCAGAAACCCAAGTTGAACTCTAACCCATGCTGCTGTTTCTCCAACACATCACAAGTATTTACTTAGCACGTTACTTGGGTCCTGCCTGGCTAGAGCAGCTCTCTGATACTCATGATGCCGGGGAGCAGGAGGAGGAATACAGATGTATCTGGTAAGGTTGTATGAAGGTAACCATGATAATGGACTCCAGTAACTTACGGGGCAAGGGGAAAGACAGCAAACTCTAGTCCTAACCCCAGCAAAAACAGAGTGCGTGGTGACTGGAGGAGGTACAGGAATCCTGCTCATGCATTCATAGGTCACTGGTGGAGAGCGGCAGGACTTGGCTCAATACATGTGCGACCTTTAAAAGGTTCTCATTTAGCTCAGAAGTCAGACCGTGTTAGCTTTAAGAGGTAAACGTAATTTTAATTTGAAAGATGCTTCTTCTAACTAGTAACCTGGCTCTTTCCTGTATACTAAGTCAAAGAAGTTTTTTTGGTTTTGTTTTTTTTTTTTTCAAAAACAGGAAATACATAATAGATGGGGGCTCCATAAGCAATTACATTATTACTGAATAATTTTATTAAGGACCAAACCCAGGAACATTAGCCCTTGCAACAAGTAAGGATTGGTCACATCTAATTCATCATCCCAAAAACAACCAAGGAAATTATGTTAACAACTAAAAATTAATGCAGCCTAGAGATAAAATTAGAAGGGAAAATTAATGAGTGGGGACTGATTCCTCAGGTGATTTCTTTCAATGCACTCTCCCTGCAGTAAATAGGAATTCCCTGATGGTCCTCAAATGAGAGTAAAGGCTTCCAAACGCACTGTTTTTCAGCCATATTATGTAGATAAGTTATCATTTACTTCTGTTACACACGTCTGATTTTAATAACCCCAGTTAGCTCGGGGGGTGTCATGATCACTGACAGAGGATAATGCTTGTGAACCAGCAGACACAGTTACTATCTCTGCCATAGCCGTTGATTTGCTAGCTGGCCACGGGCAGAGTAACCTTATCTTCCGCTGTCTGGATTTTATCAGCTGTCTTGTGAGGATAATAAAATAGTTGGGAGCTGCAAATAAAGTGTTATTATATGCATTATATTACCTCTTATAAGCTGCAGGTCTGTCAAAAAACTACAGGGCATTTAAATGTAATAGAAGTTCTGTTCTTTCACTAGCTCCTGTGGAGGAAAAAGGAATCTCAGCAGTAGCTTTCTCTGGGCTTGGGATGTTTTCCCAAGCCTGCTCCAGCAGACCTCCAGAACCGCTGCGTCAGCCGCCTTGTCTAGCCCTGGGTTCTGGATGTGGGCACAGCCATACTGACGTCCTCAAGTGTCTGCTGCATGCGTGGAGTGGTTCTTCTCATAGCTGATACCGCAGGGGTTTCCAGACCAAAAGGCATGAGCTTTTAACTCTATTAGCTTTCACAAGGTGCAGGTATATTCCCACCGGGTGTAAGTTTTATACCACGGGTTTTCCCACCACCCACAACTCAAGAGTAAAAGAGCGTAACTATCTTTGTAGTGAAATATGGTGTGGACATAACTGAATTAGAGTCACATCAAACTTCCAGCCAGCATGGTTTAGTGCAGCACTACGTGTATTTATCTGCTGAAAACCAGGAGCAGTTTAACGTTAGGTCTAAACTGCCATAGCTGCAACCCACTGTCTCTGCCCTCAGCCTGAGTTTCAAGTTTGCCTTGCAGATAGCCAATTTTAGAAACACATGGGTCAAGCATAGTCATAGCCTAAGAACTCCAGCAATTCAGTCCCAGACACCTTCTTTTATGCAACCAACATCAAACAGCAACTCACCTAGGGGTGTCTGTAGCTGAAGGCACAGGGAACATTGCCAAGTCCTGTGAAATTGTCCAGAGGGAGAGGATGTCAGCTGGAGTTGTTGATGTGATGAGGGGAGATAATGCAAATGTACTCACAGATTTTAGGCCCACGTGGAGGAAGACTCTCATGGCTGCCTGGCTGACTGCATCTCCAGGGTTGCAGGCTCTCTGTTGCAGCCGCTCTGGAAAGCATCTCTTCAGCAACCTAATTAGCCTTACCCTGATGGATGATAAGGCGAAAAGCAGACAACTTTTGCTTTGCATTTTTCCAGGGTAAAAAGCTGTGGTATTCTTCCTCTTGCTTCTGCCCCTTGTCTGTGAAAAGAAAACGAAAAACCTGGGAGGTGAGGCTGGTTTAACGCGCTGACCCGACTAAGGCAGGTTTTAGCAAGTAGTATGCACATGTAGCGGTTGGACTGATGTGTGGGCAAGGAGCCACAGCAATGTTAACCACTGTGAGTGGGCGTGTGGGCAGGAGGGAGTGCTCCTGCTTCAACATAGGACCAAAACTCCTTTTCTCTATGAATTTAGGATCCTTTGTGACACTGGGCCCCTTTCTGTGTGGTGTGTTTGGGCAAGGGGGTAAGTAAAAAAACTCTAAGACAGACCGAGAAACACTGCTGGTATTAAGGGCTGGCTTCATGATGTTGTGAGGGGAGCACCTCCATCCTGTCTCTTCTCATTCTTGAGGCTGACAGCTCTGCTGGAGATGTGCTGCTTTGGTGTAGACAGTCAAGCCCAAGTAGCTGGCTGCTGCGACAAGTCCTCTTCTCTCAGATTGCTGTGGCACCTGTAGCAGACAGTGCCCAGCAGGCTGGAGTCCCAGGGTGCTGTGGGAGGAGGGGGTCCTGCAGAGCCTGCTGGGATGCAGATGAAAAAGAAGACAGTCACTTGCAGTAGGTCTGGATGTGGTTTTAGATATAAGAGGTGTAGCAAATACAGGTAGCTGGGAGTGGTATGTTCCTGAAACTGCTGTGAATAGCTCATGATTAAACTTTCTCAGCAAGCTTATGGCATCAAATGCTTTTTCCTGTGATTTATTCAGAGCCTATAAAGAACTTGAGGCTTAATCAGAATTGGTTAGTGCCCCTTCTCTCTTGATTGACACTGAAGTCAAAGCAAGGACTCTTCTGTCTCCAGCAAAAATGAGCTTTCAGCTCACGTCCTCCTCTCTGAAGTCCATTCTGGGAGCGGAGAGGGAGCAGTCTCTTCCCTGTTAATCATTTTGTTAGTTTTCTATTTGGGCAGACTAAGCGTTATCTCACAGGTTTCCCAGGGGCAGTCAGTAGCACTGTTCCCTGTGTTCTACAGAGGGAACAGAGCCTTGCTATGGGGCAAAATTTAGGGCATAAAACAGCTTTTCCTATAATTGTTTCATAAATAGATTCTGGTGTTCTAGCAGATAATGTTAAAGCAGAAAGAGCTGTTTGTGTGTCTGCTGACTAAATAGTTTTAGGTTAAAATCATCACGGAGAATGAGAGGAAGGAAGCTATATGCCTTAAAGTCTTACTACATGCCATTAAATTAACCAAAAGAAAACCCCACTTACATATGTTACTGGCAACAATCTGCAGCAGCTTTTAAACAAAAGAGGATCTTATAGTGGGAAATAATGGAAAATATTTCTGGTAAATTTGACCCTTCCTTTTACTGATGAATGAAATTTTTACTTGCAAAAATTATATTAAGTAACATTTTACCAAAAAAAGAGAGTTGAAAGAAAGGAGTGAAAATTGAATTTTGGCTGCAGAATTGTTATTTTAGCAAGGCTTGAATAAGACTTTTACTTTGTTGCACCCACCATTTCATAAACTTGTTTGTTGTAAGCAGTCATGTAATGCCAAAAACATAAAGGGTTTGCCAAAACTGGCTCCTGTTGTAGGTTACCATCATTGTAGATATATAAAACAAAAGCTCACAGAGGTAATTAAAAGGTCAGTTTCTGCCTATGTCTGGCAGCAGGCAAGTCACAGAGTCAAAACTGTCTCTTGGTACAAGAGGCATCCCACTGAATTCAACAGAACTGATTTCATTGAGAACAACACAGTAACTTGATTCACAAGTGCACGCAAATTTGTATGAGAAATCCAAGACAGGATGTAGACTTAAGGAAATGTAAGCAATTTTGGATTGATATAGACACTTCTGTGCTTTAAATTCTTAAAATGATGAGGTAGCACCTGCAAAGGAAAACAAGCCATGGTATACTTTGATGTCATTATCTTGTACATCATTTTCCCCTGCACCCAGGCCCTTCTGCTCTTGGTCCAAAACGTGAATCAAGTGCACCACATTCGCTGCTGTCTGAGAGGGACGTTGACCCTGACAGCGTGGCTTTCTGGTGAGAACACTCAGGTTGTTTCAGTGTCACTTTATTCTGGATCATAAATGGTTATTGTTAATAACGTATGGTATGTAATTGATGTTAACTGTGTGAGTCTTAGTCAGAGGCTTCTCATGCAGTGCTTAGACATAATTTGTTTGGTGAAGTGGAAATAACCTGTGCATGTGAACTAAATTATATTCTTGCTCCTATTGACAGCAAAACCAGTTTAAACAAAATGAAGAAAAAACAATCAGATGTGATGTGGGAAAGCAGATGTAAAATTTGTTTTGAGAGATTTACTGGGGTGATAGGGGTAAGGAAGAAGAAAAATCTCTTTTCTGACTGGGCTGTAATGGGAATGTTTGCAATCGTAAGACAGCAGCTCCAGTCCCCACGTTATCTCATCCAACTGAATGAGAATTCGAGTTCTCTGATCAAATGTATACACTCCACACTGCAACCCACACTGGCTTGTAGACAAACAGCAATACAGAAGTAATTTTAATATAGTTGTACTTGTAACTATGAGACCTTTTGTGCTGTGGTACGCTTCCTTATGAGCTTCCAGGGGCAGCAGCAGTGGCAAGGAGGGATACCTGAGCAATCCCCATGAGTCTTGTACGCATGGTGTCCCTGTCACACAGATTTGGTAGCAAATGGTGTTGTGACTCCACAAAGATCGCTGCTGCCATGTCAAGTTTCTTGCAAGTTCCGTTGGATTTCCCTTGGTTTTGGAATGGCCTGGTATCACCTGCACCTTTTGCACCTTTCTCTCTTGCACGGATGAGACCTAGCCTGTTTAGTCATGCTTCATACGGAGCCACTCCCTGATGTCCCAGTTCACCTGTGCTATGATTTTGTTTGCATACAGGAAGATTGACTGCAGTGAGATTAATATTGTCTGTATATGATTACCCTTTATTCAAGCATAAGTCCCACTGAAGATAATAGGAAATGGAGAAATGAATCATATATATCTATACATGTATTTATCCTAATTTCTAGCCTACAATCATACCTTCGGGATTAGATGGATGTCTGACGTATCTTCCTAGAAACCAGCTCTGCATCCTTAAAATGTGAAATTCTTTTTTCTTTTATTTTCCAGTCATTGCTCTGCCAGAATAATGGCAGCTAAACCATAAATAATGTTGGATTTTTTAGAGTTGTTGTACCATGAAATGTCAGCCCATATAGTTTCAAAACACTGTGTGGGGGATTAAACACAGAATAACATTAGTTCTAATAGATTTCACAACCAACACCTCACACAGTACTCTGAAAATGTGTAAGAAATTCTGAAGAGTTTAGTATTAAAACCTAGTTGATGCCGGAAACAGTAATAGCTGTAAGCATTAAATTACAAAAGGTGGTTTGTCCACTTGTTTGTGATTTTTCTGATATCAAAGTTAAATGACTGGCTAAACTGAGGTACCCAGTGACATTTTAGGTTCCCTTGAGTGTCTAGACATCTGCAAGGAGCTGGCAGGTATGACATGCAACATATGGGAGACCTACACCCTTCTGCAGTGGCAGCCGTATGTCAGGTAGGATACCCTAGGCATTTAAAGTGGCATTGGATGCCTAAATGGGAAACTATGTCCTGTCCCTTAAATCCTGTATTTTTCCATCAATTCATTTTCCATTAGCTGTGATTCAGAGGTGTTAGGACGGAGAGTAATTAGCTGAGAGTTATTGTTTGTCCTTCAAAGGTAGGAGATAACTCAGATAAATTGTCTGTGGAAGTCTGACAGACACCTGATTTAATTCAGCCGTTGAAAAGTGACACCAAATGTTATCAGCAAAGCTGAAAGGATATATGGTTGGCTATGCTAAGGGTGTGAAGTCCAGTTACTTGGATCTACTGGGTACGCATATTACAGATAGGATGATCAAGGCAGACTAATAGAGCTTGGCTGGGCTGTATGTGGGCTAGATCTCAAGGCTGATTTGCCACAGGGATATTTTGTTAAGACGACTGCAAGATCAGGCTGTACCAACAGAACTGCTTTAGTGATCTTAATGTAGAAGTTATATAAATGGTTATTTAACCAACTAAAACGTAGTTGGGGGAACACATAGTTAACAAAATGTTTGCAAAGTAAATTAAGTGGGAGTGTAAAACAACATGCTTGAAGGGTTAATTCTTTGGGGTGACTTTCCCGGGACAACATATTTAGCAGCTATTCATTAGAAAAGAGTAACCATCTGTTTAATATTTTTGCTTGGTAGTGTTCCTTTGACTGTATTAATTTCATGCCTTATTTGTTTTGGGTTTTTTCTGTCCCAGTTGTAAAAGCCCACAGTAATAGCTTTCAGGTAGATGTCCAGATATGCAAAAGGAATAGCTGCACAATTTCCCCTGGCTAGATACCCAAATGTTTCCCATTCTAAAGGAACTGCAATTTAGTAAAATAGAACACTAATTTAAAAACTGGTCAATTTTCAAATATAAGAGAGGGCTCATCTATCTAATTTAAACTTGCAATCTCTTTCTTTTGGTAATGTTTTCTAGTCATGATGCAAGTACATTTATCATTATACTATTTAGATAACTGTTAGATTGTGAAATAAGATTCTGACCTAGAGGCTGTGAAAGTCAGGAAAGTCTCTCACATTACTTCAGTGGGCAGTATATCACACTATGATTTACTTAGCACCAAGCAGGGATATTATCTGTATCTGATCTGTTGGGTACGATAGGGCATTGACAGTGATGATGTGTAGGAATATATCTGTTTTCCTTTTATTAAACTTGTCCATGTAAGGTGAGCTTCAGTAACTGGTTTTCAAGGGTATAGAGACACTCCATGATAAGTGTAAAAACCACTGGAATTAAGAGTTTTTTAAAGATAAATTGCTAGGTAGTGTCTGTTGGGTCGTGATAAACCTGTTAAGCCATCATAATCAAGCATAATAACTCTGTAACTAAGAAAAACTTCTCTAGGATTCTTAACTTCTTCCAGGAATCACAATTTTTTTCAAACAACACTACAAAGATCTCTCAAATCCTGAATCTGTGTTTCAGATTGAAAGAGAATCAGCTTTTTTGTATTACTTTTCTAAGCTGTTCATCAAAATTCAAGCCAGGGTAAACCTTCCTCTATAGTAATCTCGTTTATTCTTGCAAACTCACGCTCTCCTGCTGCAATTTGAAATGAAGCATGAGGATTGCTGGAGTTATCGTGTCTCTTTCACTGAAACAGCTGCTACCAGAACAGGTTGTAGCTCTTTGAATCATTTTATCTATAGCACTAATGGCATTAGGTACAGTCATACAGGTCACAAGTCGGTTTCTTCCGTCATTTATCTAGAGCCACTAGATGGTAACGGTACTCAGAATAAGGGAGTTACCGAAGTGAGTAAGTAGCTTCAAAACGATCGCAACTCTATCAGGGATGGGGACACTTCTATAAACTCTATAGATCACAAGCTGATTTTCCAAGTACTAGATGGACAGAGTCTGCCTTTACTGAGAATTGAACCTGATAATGTGTTTTACAGAACAGCTGACACCTTCCAGCCTAAGCGACAGAAAAATTTTCAGGGTTGTTCAGATCTTATACAAAAAGACCAACAGTCTGCTGTAATTATAGATATTAAAATTGCTACTACAGGCAACTTTGAAAATAACATCATTTAAAGCACTAACTGCCTTCTTCTTGACAGTCATCTATGGTATGTGAAACACAGGCTAGACACAATAAGAAAAATTAATGGTAGAGGTCATGGCTAAGACTGGTCACCACATACATAACTCAAACATTTTCAAAATAGTTCATTCTTTCATATCATTGCTTTTGGACATGTGTTTAACAGTAATCAGTTTTCAATATGTGCCAGTATTTAACAACTTGTATTTCCCAAGAGTTTTAAAAATCTAAGTTAGTATGGCTCCTCAGAGGGCATTCTATAAAGAAGTGGAGTAGGAATGGTGCTAAAGAGAGCCAACAAGTTGTCTTCTGTCACTAAGGGCTAATTCCTCAAAGTTCATTGTGCATGTTTTGCACAATGCTCCTCTGGACCCTGACTATTCCTAGAATATTAAGTGTGTTGTCACCTATTTCATGGTCAGAAATTCAAGCAAGTATACTAGAGAGAATAAAATGCTTTTCTGTGTGTGTTTAAACAATTCTCAGATATGCAGTAATTGGCTTTCATATCTTTCCTCAGCCTTTTTTGAAGGGACCTTTAGCGACACCATGGGAAGGCTCAGGTCTCTTTCCATTAAAACCTTTACCTGTAGCATGGATTACGTTCAGGTTGCTTTTGTTTTGTTTGACTCCAAAAACGAGTGGGCAAGACCAGCTTCTCAGGCTTTCTAAAAGGCAGTTAGGACCCAAACTTTAAAACTTTAAGCTTTTCGAATTCTGTTTTACAGTTATTTTGTCTCATTGCTACTTGAAGAGGAGGCAATGAATCTTATCTGTTAAATAATGAATGTGCAGTAATGGAACATATTCCAAAGGTTTTAACAGTTCATTCACAGTTAATGGCAGAGAAAGCACAAGGAAAGAGAAATGCATCTGTCAAGATGTAATATTGAAAGACTACATTATCATTATAGATTATAATATTAAAATAATAGATTATTGTCAAACATCCTAGCCAAGTTAAGTATCTCATAACTTTACTGCAGCTGAGACCATAACCATTCTGATGACAGCAGAGGAGTAGTTAACTGCAATTTGTGAGAGTGAAACACAGTTTCACCAGCAAGCAATTACAGGAGGTATTTCAGGGTGAAGAGACTTTAGATACGACACTGCTGGTTTTTGCCATAGGCTATGTCTAGCCTGAAGGACTGGGAATACCATTTCTGGGTTCAAGTGCTTGTGTCGGCTGCACGACAACTCTGCATTGACCCAAAGACCACCATACCCTCCTGCCCCATTTTCAGACAGGCTGAGTAGGGCAGCCGAGGAGCAGGACCATAGTGAATGCTGAGAGTTTTCAGGTCCTTATAGAACTCCTTCCTTGGGCCACTTTGTTCAAACACCTTTAGCTCACACAAAAAGATTCTGCAGGTAGGAGATATACAGCTTAAATGCATACAGTAATTATTTATTACCCAATGTGAACAAAAGACTGCTGAGATTTAATGAGCTAGTAGGTTAAGCATTGGTATGCTCACCACCTCCAGTTGGATCCCCAGGGGCTTTCTGCTCGTCAGGCAGCTATTGGTCAGGAGGATAGTCAGGCTCTACTTCTCCCAGACACAAATCCTTGACGTTGCTGTGTTGCCATCTTCCACCGTTTTCTCTCCTTTAGAATTTCATACCTCTCCATTCTAGTGGTTTTTCTCTTGAATTCTTGAGCTACTCATGATCATCTTCTTACCAACCCCACCTGTTTGAAATTTTACCTTTTTTATGGCTTTGCAGAGAGTCACAAAGCTCCCTTGTGTCTTAACAATTTCCTTAGAAGTCCAAGCCAAGGGTACACAGCTGGGCTCCATTGGAGCGAGGGCCATGGGTCCCTAGAGCATAGCTGAACCTGGACCAGGGTAAGTATTGCAGAGGGTGTTGCACAGAGTTGGTCACAGCCTACGGCATAGATACAATCCCTGAAACCCATCAGATCTTTACCTTAATATTTAGAAGAGTCAGAATTTCAGCTGTGGAACAGAGAAATGCATCGCCAGATCTTTATTCTCACTCTTGACCAAAGGACCTTAACAGGAATAAGTATGGGAGATGAAAGACAGAACACTTAAACCTCTCTGCCTCTGTAAGCACGCAGTGCACATTTCTAATCTTGAATGCTGATACATTCTGAGAAATTTTGACAAATCATTTTTTTTACTATCGAAAATACATCTTCACTTCAGAATGCTTTCTTTTCAGTTGCACATTTAAATAACTTCTGTTTCTTTCACACATTTTGCTGTAGCTAGTGAAGATTGTTTTTTGAAAAGATTAGCAAACAGTTATTGTAATCTCTATGCCTCAGCGCATGGAACAAAAGAAAGAACATGCATATTTAGGGGCAGGGAAGGACCTAAAAGAAATTATAAAGTTATTCTCTTCTTCTGTGTTACTTAGTGGTAACGCACTATTCATCAGTTCTCAGGCTAGATCAGTTCCTGCGTTTTTAAAGTATCTGGTAGTTTACTAAATAGATTATGTATGAAGACATCTGGAATATTGAGATCTTTCTGACAGTTTATGAAAACTGCAGCCTCTGTCTTCATAGGTGCTTCTCCAGAAAATTTAATCAGAAATGGAAGTCGCTCTGTTTCTTGGCAAAATGTGTGCCGTGTTTCCATACATCTAAATGCACAATGCAAACAACAGGATGGTGATCTAGCAACAGTGATTGTGTAGGTAGAACTAATACAAACAGGAATTTATTTACCCAGAAGATTCTTCTCCCTGATACCTCGTAGCCCGCTCCCCCGTGTTCCCTTCCCTGCCCACCTATAGCTCTGAATTTGTGAGAGTTATCCAAGCGCGCAAGCCACGGCAGGATTTATTTTCTGTGTTACTATCTTTCAAGGCTTGTGTTTATACATAAGAAAACATTATGTATGCTTTGTGACAGAACTTGAACCTGCAATATACTGGGTGGTAGAAGGGAGGAATTGGGGCTCTCATTGGGTTTTTTAACCTTTTAAAAAGTTGAAATATCAGAACCTCTGTTATGTCCTAAAGTATGAAAGAGCAACATCTTATGTTATACAGTGCACAGTTCAAACATTTAATCAGTAATGTCCTTTTCTTTCAGTGTTAGGTCATGAAACATATTTCAGCATGAATTTTTAATTTGCAAGTTTTGGTTGATCGACTTACTGCAAACCATGCAGCACTGAAGAGAGCAAGGACTGAAAAGAAGCAAGGACTGAGACAGTAGGTAGCTTTTTTCCTCCTTCTTTTCTAAGCTGCAGAGAATGCTATTGGTTCTGTAAAAATCCTGCTGGAGACAGTGCATTGTCCTGTGCTCCCTAAATGAGATTACCTTCTTTCACCTATTCTGTCTCAAAGAAATACTCTCTTCTAGCGTTCACTAAGAACATGAAATTATTTTTCTCTTCTTTCATTGCGATTTATTTTATACATAAACTTCTCCCTGCCCCTAGTCCTGCCTACCCTACCATCCCGAAAACCCAACAGTATGACATCCATATACCCCCCAAAACAGACAAAGATCTGAGGATGAACCTTGCCGCATGCAGGGCAACTGTTTGTCAGCAATACAAATGCTCACAGAAAGCTCCCTCTAACTCTGTGTAAGAGCAACAAAACTATTTTCATTAGCCTCATCAGGAATTAGGTCATGTCTGCTGTCTTTACCAGAACCAAAAAAGGAAACGCTTCCTAATATAGGGAAATTTTCATCACAAATGATGTGACTTTCAACATCACCCATAGGCAAAGAAATATCTGAGGTAAGAGTAAGTGAAGCCTTGAAAAGAAATGCAGACAGCTACCCTAGCAACTCTCTTGCACATATTTGATAATACTTGAGATCTGATAGCATTTCTGTCTCCTGTCAAGTGCTTAAGTCTCTGAACTCCAAGGAAAAAAAAAAGTGCATTTTACTAAATGGCTGTGATACAGTGCTGAGCATCACTGATCTAAATAATATAATCAGATGCATATGTTTATAAGGATATATTATTGTGTTCTAGTAGCTGCTAGGGTGTTTTCACAATGATTTTCAATAGAGAAAAGGTTACTTTTATACCCATCTTTTAAGAGGGCCAGAAAAACTGTCCAGGGCACTCAAGACTTGGCAGGATCACCTAGAGTCCATGTTCAGTGGTGGGTCCAAGAAAGTTGTTGAGGAATTGGAGAGTGTCCAGCGGAGTGCTGTGAGAGACCCTAGAGCACCTGACCAGAGAGGTGGGGTTGAAGGAGTTGGGCTTTGTTCATTTGGAGACAAGGAGACCAATGTAGAAGAGGAAGTGGAGTAGTGTCCCTAGTTGCTTGGGGCAGCATTACAAAGAAAATGGATCCAAACTCACCAGAAAATGGATCCTGGTATTGGCAAATGCCAGAACAATTGGCAGTGCCCATAAGTTGCAATTTGGGAGGTGCTAGGAAAATCTTCATTGCAGCACTGGAACAGGCTGCCAATGTGGCTGTTAAAATCTGTATCTAGATTCAGACATGTCTTCAGGCATGTCTAGAAGAAGCCACACCTGACCTTATCTAGTCTGGGACTAGTCCTGTTTCAAGCAGGAGACTGGACTTGATGACCTCCAGAGCTCCCTTCCAACCAACATTTCTATGAGAACAGAAGCGTAAGAAACTGCAGTATGGTCCCAAGTTTTGTAAATAGTATCTGGTATGGTTCATGCTACTTTCTACAAGCCTTGGTAGAAATTCTGATTCAAGCACTCTGTAACCACATCAGAAGATGACATCTACCCCAGTCGGAGTGAGGAAGCATGCTGAGATCAAAGAACAGAGTACCTTCAACTTTTTCTCTAGGGATCCTGCTTTAAAAGACCATTCCCTTTAAACAGATACCCAGCCTAGATGGCATCATATATTGTAACTAACCAGCTTGAATTTATAGTGGAGAAAGCGTGGGAGCTTTGAAAGGTTTCTACTTTCTGATTGTGAGGAGTGACCTCTAAGGAACAGACCTCAATATAACTTGGCCTTTCCCTTTCTGATTGATGACTTTCCTACTGTGAGAGAAATCTATAGTTGTTAGCAAGACTGTCACGACTGCTTGCAAGGACCAGTTCTCTGTTTACTGAACTATGGTTGGGTTTTTTTAATTCACAGAGGCTATTTTGTTAATAAGAAATTGGCAGCCTAATAAATTAACTGCAGCATTTCTCTTTCTATCTGCTATGAGGTTGTGATATGTGTTTCAAATCAGGTTCCCTGGGCTGTAAAGTATTTTCTTTCTCATTGAAAGGCCCACCTTCAACAAAGACAAAACCCAAGCAGAAAGTGTCAAAAAATATGGTTATGACTTATTTCCAGCATAATAATCAAGACTTGACAAGCTAGTAAAAACTCATTAAAATAAGATGACTGTAGTAAAAGCCACCTAACCATACCACATGATCTATTTGCAAGTACAAACTCAAGAGTGAAAAAAGAGAAAATTGCAAATGACAATATTTGACAGATGGAGATACACGGATGTCTTATTTCAGACATTCTTAGTCATTGCAAAAACACAGGAATGCAGCCTGACTCCTTTTCAGTGCTTGAGTATAAAGGGTCTTCAGAGCAAGTCTCTTTCCATTTTGAGGAGAGGAGCAAATTATTCATAGCATCATCAGCATTCTAAATTAAAACAAAACTCTAAAACATGTTTTCACAATGGAGTAGGTAATTTCAGAAATATACCTAATACGTAGACCATGACAATTTCTGACGAGTGAATTTCCTTCCTCTGCCCAGCTAGTAATGATATCTATCTTTGTCATCTCAGTTAACTCCTCCAGCTTGGTCACAGATTTAAAAATACACCTTCTCAGACTTCCTATCCCTGGTGACCCATTCTAGCTCCTGACTGATTTTTGTTGTTGTTTTCAGTATTCTTTTGGTACCATTCCCCTTCTTTTATTTAGCAATCCTCGCTCTATATCTAGCATACCACAGCTTTTCCTCTTCCAAAGACCTAGATCAGCTCTTCTCTTCAAGCACCTCTACTACTTAGTTCCGCTTGCTGCCTCACTAGCTGTGGTGTTTGCTCCCTCCAGAGCCCATGACCCCTCCAGCTGCCTTCCTCTCTGCTCAAACTGACCTCATGTATGCTCTGACACCTTCTTCCTAGCCAAGCCTCACAACTGGTCATCTTCCCATACCCTCTCTGTGTCTCTCAGGGTCTAGAAGACCACGGACACCTTAGCTTCCCTGGTCTTTTCCACTCCTCATTCTCCTCTTGCTGCTCTTTCAGTGGATCCTCCAAAGGGTTCTTTTCCACTAACCAACAGGAAGGTAACTTCTGTTACAAGCAGCCACTGGGTTTTGCATTTTCTTTTAAACATGGACTTTTGCTAAATTCCTAATTTTCAATTTCTTTTGTCTTAATGCTGTAGAGTTGTTTCTAATTGGTTAATCTAGATTGTCTGTTGTTATGAATGTCAGAAGGAAAAACTGGAGACTGTGACAACAGTGGTAATTTTACAATCAATAAAATGCATGTTTTGCCTCAGCCACCAATTTTATCTTTCATAATTTACCTTCTGCCTCAGAAAAATGCTCAGCCAGTAGCTTTCATCCAGTTTCCATTGTTTGCTCTTTAATATTCTCTGCATCATGAGTAGCATCTCTGAGGTTATTCATTTCTCTACCTGCTTCCTGGCCATGATCAGAAGCTATTCGCTTATCTGAACTTGATGCAGATAGGGACAGAAATTCATTCCTCTTCTTAGGAACTCTTCCTATATAGACGGGAGCAGTGGTATGTACAGACATCCCCACTGATACAGTAGGAGAGTGCTGAGAAGGAGATCCTGTTGTACGTGTATTTGCAGAGTCACATGTCATTTTGTCACACAAACCAATGTCCCACTCCTGATGATTTCTGGAATGTAACAGATGCTGTAGGTGAGACCTCTCTGATGTCCCTCAGTGAGTGATATAGGACAGCATAGTCCAACTGGCAGACACCAGGCTGAATCCTGGCTTCAGGCTAGCTCTCTGTGCAGCAAGTACATGGCTTCTTGAAGCCAGGATCAGATTTAGACTGGCCCGGACCCTGGTAAGTATTAAAGTAGTCTCTGGGATGGTCGAGATCATTTAGTGCTTGTTCTTCATTCTGCCACTTTCATGGGGAATGGGATGGGGAGAGATTTATTTTTCTGGTGCCCTAGAGCCAGAAGGAGCCATCTTGCCTGCAACAGGGAATTTGCAGCTTCAGTTCAAGGTATGTGGTGCACTTCATGCCACATCTGCTTATTCTCCCAGCAGGTGTCCTCAGGCTGGGACTTGGCCACCAGTGTAAAGCTCTCACTTTGATAGACAAGAGGAGGCTCACCAGGGTTGCGGTAGTGGAGCCATGCCAACCTCCATCAAGATGAATGTGGCCCTGCAGGTGTCTTGGGACTAGTAAGTATATGAGGAAACATCAGCACACAAAGGGTGAATAGGTGAAATAACAGTTCAGTGCAGAGTAATAAAGACAAACTGTATTCCATTTTCTCCTTCTGCATTTTTGTTGGAGTTTTTTTATGGTGTGTTTGCTGTTTAGTGATTTTATGAGCAGCCCTCAAAGGTTTATAATACTCTTTTTTCCAGTGTGGGTGGATCTATTTCCACTTAATTTTGAATGTTGCCTTTTAATCACAGATGCCATTCAGCTGTGCTCAGTTTAAGCTCTGTGCAAATCCCTCAGATATACCAGAACAACTTGTTTGTTTAAAGTGAAATCCCTGAGAACTCTGTGAGGTGGAAATCTGTGGAATGAGGTCTTTGCTCTGGATTTCCTGTAGTGCTGGGGAAAACACTCCCAGTTCTGACTAGCAAACAGCAAATATGGAAAGAATGGCACAGATCTCTTATCTTTCAAACCTTAGCAGCTCATGCTGACTCTAAAGACACCTTGGACTGGATGCCAGGAGGGGGGTAAAGTTGACAAACAAAGGTGGAGGAAAAGCAGAAAAGATAAGCACCACAAACTCCTTGTCATTCAATGTCAACTTTATATTTCTACTTAGCACATAGCATCCTAGGGGTACATAGAAGCCTTTTCCAGCTGATTCCAGGCTAGTCTCATTCTTGTAGACCAATTTGAGGGCTGATTCAGGTAATGTGGCTGGGAAGTTGCAGTTTCAAAAGCCAGGAGACACCATGCACAGAGACTATACATATAAACTCTTTATTCATTGGTGTTTGTGTTGAGCTTGCTGCAATAAAAAGAAAAGATGCTGAGATAAGACTGAATGCAGGAGAAGCTTTCTTGTTGCTTTCAATACAGTCAAGATTTCATTTGGTCAGAATTGGTCATCTGTGCATTACAGGAATAGCATCAAAAAAACCTGTACACAACAACTGAACTTGCTGTTTGTTGCTAGGGTGCTGATATATAACTTAAAGTACAGAAGGGATACAAATTCACATATTATACCCAACAGTATCAATAACAATGGATTGGATGGAGGGCAATTTGGTATGACTGAGTTCCTGATATTATATGCAATTGAATGAGACAGTCTTCCTCTGCTTCCACCTTCAGGAAACTTCCTTGAAGACTTTCAGTTGTGATGGCTAGGCTCCCTTCTCTATTTTAGAATCACAGAATCATAGAATCGTTTAGGTTGGAAAAGACCTTTAAGATCATCCAGTCCAACCATTGACCCTACTCTACCAGGTCTGCCACTAAACCATGTCTCTGAGCACCACATCTACACGACTTTTAAACAACTCTAGGGATGGTGACTCAACCACCTCCCTGGGCAGCTTGTTCCAATGCTTGATAACTCTTTCGGTGAAAAATGTTTTCCTAATGTCCAGCCTAAACCTCCCCTGGCGCAACTTGAACCCGTTTCCTCTTGTCCTGTCGCTAGTTACTTGGGAGAAGAGATCAGCTCCCATCTCACTACAACCTCCTTTCAGGTAGTTGTAGAGAGCAATTTTCCCTACTTTTATTTGTGACTAGTTTATACCCATCTGTTCTTATGTTAAAACCACCTTTCAGTTCAAGTAATTCTTCTCCCTATGGTGTGGCAGGCATCTCCCATGCTTGTTAGGCTCATCACCTGGCTTCTCTGTCCTTCGGGTCATCCTGACTTCTGTTCCATTTGGAGTTACTTTTTGAATGTGGTGGAAAGAATTACATGCATTTCCCTAGTGCTTTCTATCCTGGTACAAATACCTGCACATACATCTAGCCTTCACGCACTAGATCCCAGGCAAACAAAATAGCCCCCATAATTGCTCCTCTCCAGCAATTTGGCCCTTGCCCTGTAACACCCATTTACGTGCACACCATGGAAACCTGAAGTGGGTAGTGCTGACTACAAAGGGTTAGAGAAGGCTGGAACAAGCTGGGAGAGAGGTGCAGCAAGGTGCGTTATACCGGAGCAACAGTACTGATGATTGCCATGTTGTCTGTCAATACCCAGCTGCCCCTTTCTCTTGGTAGGCATGCTGATGCACCCTGGAACTGCACTGGCATGCATCATCCCAGTTTCTCATGTTCAGCCTGTGATTACTTGGCTTTTCCTTTCCAGTGTTTCCAACAGGTAACAGAGTATGTATAGCAAAAAAATCCTTTTTCGGTTTTGTTACACTTTATATAAGCATAATGTCAAAAACTTTATCTTCCTCCTCACCCCCACTTCTTGTCTGGCAAGCTGTTTTCCAGCTCTTCTAATGTCAAGGATCCAAAATCCTGTAGAGTATGATTAACCAATATAATATCCTCGCATCTTACTGGCTTTTCTCTGTAAACATCCATGTGCCTTTCGTGCTTTTTTTAGGAGGATGAATTCTATTATTTATATGTAGTCAGAAGTATTGAAGCCTTAAGACTTCTGCTGCTAAAGTCACAGAAGTATGGCAGCTGATCTATAAAGCAATGCTTGCCTTTTTCCCTCTTAGCTCTTGCTGTTTTCTGTTGCTGGCAGGTTTTTCAAATCAATTTTGGAAAGAAGATAAGACAGGACCTATTAAAAGGTAATATTAAATATCCCTCACTTTAGTTTTCATAGTCTTTCAGGGAGAAGGAAAAGGATAACTAGATTCCTTTGCTTGAGGCCACATCTGTTTTCCTTGCCTGGGATTTCTGAAAGAAAAGCCAATAAAGCTTTAATTTTGCACCTATATCAGTGGACTGGAGATTTGACAGTGACATTGATTGCAAGGAGAAAAAGTGAGAATGCAAACAGCAGCTGTCTTACATTTCTGGATCTTCTTCTTGAGGAACTTAGTCAGTGTTGGCAAGAGGTTATGAGATCTTAATATCAGTGCCATAAAAGTAACACAAGCTAGAAAGGATAAGTTAAACTAGACAGAACCAAACTAGATAGGATCAAATAAACAGACCAAGGTAGATTAAATTATATAAACAAGGACAGATTAGGTTGGGAGTACTGGATTAGGTGGAGTAGATAGCTCTGAGAGAGCTACTTCTTAGTAATTTGAGGGATATTCCACAGTTTTTATAAAGTTAACAAAAATAAATCTTTTACTCTGAGTTGCTAAGGTGCTACAGCCATGACAAAGACTAATGACATCCTAGAATAAAGAAGGGGAGGCATTTCCAGTAAAGGGTGGCCATTAAAGACACTGTAGAAAGCTCTGGTGAAACCTTATCTGAAATATGGGTACTATACTTGTCATTCAAAACATGAATTCAGTCTGGAATAAATGCAGAGAAAAGTAAGTATGGAGAGGAGGGAAATTCCAAATCTTGTTTATTAGAAGATAGAATTGCTTTTCATGCACCTGTGTAGGGGAAATAAATATCAACTAGCAGAATAATGAAGCAGGATCTTTCAAGAAAAAGATATATCTTATATATGACAGCAACACAGAGATTGTCTTATGTCTCCTGGGAGACCCAGACTAATATTCTTGATATATTTGATTTTAAAAAAGCTGGCTTATTTTTCCATAGAGATCACCATTTTCCACGGTCACAAAGTTTGAAATAGCTGTATGCTGAAATATAATGAAAACTTGCTGGAGGAGGGAATCAGGATTTGGCCCAGGTTAAACAGAAGATACTCAACACCTCGCAGAGTTAGACACACCATCACAATCTAACACGGATCATAGCTAGGTTCTTTTCCTACATTTTTCTGTCAGAATTCCACAGCTTTATTTGGTGGACATTTTCATCAGTCATGTTCTTAACCAAAAGAATGTCATTTTTTATTAATGTACTATATCTGAACTTTTTCCTGCAGTTAGTTTCCTCGGTTCAGCAATTTTAATGAATTTTTCTAATGAAGAAAAATTAAAGAACAAAGCTGGTAGAAATAAGGTCAATAAATATGTTATACCAGCCATGGGTGCCTGTATTTTTTATGAACTTCATTATGAACAAGGGTTAACACACTAAGCTCTGTGCAGCATGTGTTCACCAAAATCTAAACAAATCCTTGGAAGCTGGCACTTCCACAGCTGCTGATGTTGGCACTAATGTACTTTGCATTAGTTTGCCACAGCTGGAGATCTTGATTCCCAAACATGAAAAGAATTAAACTGATTTTCCTCCCCTCCTTCCCTTTCTTCCTTCCTTCTTTCCTTCCTTCCTACTTATAAGCCCATTTGAATCACAGTGTAAAATTGTGGACCAGCAGAAAAATGTTGGCGGAATATGAGGTATACGGACCATTGCACATAAAATTAGAAAATCAATTGTTAATCCATTGGTAATATGGAAGCCAGACTGAAATGTATGTGTACACAGAGGGCTGAGAGACTATGCATCCAATATTTAGAGTCTCCAGGGGTGATGCCGAAATGGCTGACTTCTCGGCATCTGGGTATCAGACCTCAACAAAGCATTTAAGCTTTAAGCATTTTCCTGAAATAAATTAGGCACCTAAATAAAAGTTAAGACTACAGATGTTGTATTGAATCTGGGCCATGGTGTACTTTTTTCCTTTATCCTTAGTGTTGCTGAGGATGACAGGGCAGAAGGCTCTCACTGAGATCTTTTCCAGTCCCGTCAAATGCTTGAAGAAACATTGAAAACTACTGTGCAGTAGAAAACTACTCTAGAATCAGTTCTTATTAGACTCTGTTTGAGGATAAAATGGGGGAAGGACAGCTAGGAGAGGATGAAAGAGACAAATAACAAACATGGGGCTGGTACCTTTGCAAGTTGCATGCAAAGGATGTATGGAAGGGTGCTTGCAATACCTGTAATCACGCTGACTAAAAAATGTCAGAGGAAAAGCTATTTGCTATTCTACAGCTAAAAAGAGCTTCTTCTTTCATTCAAGTGTGTGTAATGACAGTAATAATAATAATACTTTGACATACATTATGACAAGGACATTTTCTGTACTGTGTCCCCATTATTTTGTTCAGATCATATCTGTTGCCAGCCAAAGAATTTAGTAACCCTACCCTATATTTCCAGCACCTGTTGACACTAGATAGAAGACTCCTCCAGAGCAGAAAACCCATGCTTCCCCAGCTCCCCCCTTTCTGGCAGGAGTCCCTTCACCCTTCTGCGAAGACCAGAGACAGGGAAGCTGTGAGTACCCCTCTGACAGCCCTTATCATAGAATCATAGAATCGTTTAGGTTGGAAAAGACCTTTAAGATCATCCAGTTCAACCATTGACCCTACTCTACCAGGTCTGCCACTAAACCATGTCTTCAAGCACCACATCTACACGACTTTTAAACACTTCTAGGGATGGTGACTCAACCACCTCCCTGGGCAGCCTGTTCCAATGCTTGATAACTCTTTCGGTGAAAAATTTTTTCCTAAAGTCCAGCCTAAACCTCCCCTGGTGCAACTTGAACCTGTTTCCTTTTGTCCTATCGCTAGTTACTTGGGAGAAGAGATCAGCTCCCATCTCACTACAACCTCCTTTCAGGTAGTTGTAAAGAGCAATAAGGTCTCCCCTCAACCTTCTCTTCTCCAGCCTAAACAATCCTATTTCCTTCAGCCGCTCCTCATAAGACATGTTCTCCAGACCCCTCACCAGCTTTGTTGCCCT
>VYXH01002573.1:549081-601489 GCA_013397275.1 Burhinus bistriatus | reverse complement strand
ACTCAGGATGAACCGTTCCATGATCTTTCCTGGCACTGAGGTCAGGCTGACAGGCCTATAGTTGCCTGGATCCTCCTTCCGGCCCTTCTTGTAGATGGGTGTCACATTGGCAAACCTCCAGTCATCTGGAACCTCCCCTGTTGACCAAGACCGCTGATAAATGATGGAGAGTGGCTTGGCAATCTCCTCTGCCAGCTCCCACAGCACTCTCGGGTGGATCCCATCTAGGCCAATAGACTTGTGGCTGTCCAGTTGATGTAGCAGGTCACTAACTGCTTCCTCTTGGATTACGGGGGGGGTTTATTCTGCTTTCCATCCCTGTCTTCCAGCTCAGGGGACTGAATACCCTGAGGATGACTGGTCTTACTATTAAAGACTGAGGCAAAGAAGGCATTAAGTACCTCAGCCTTCTCCTTCTGACAGAGGCAGAGAGGAACCGCACTTCTAGGATCCAAGACCAAGATCCATTTAACATCTCTTTGGCAGGCACTGGGTAACCACAGCTCCTGCACATGAAACTGCCATTTTTGCTTATTTTAAGGAATACTCAACACTTGCAGGGACCTACCCCCAAGTTTGTAACTTTTGCTTTAAAGATCTCACAGTTTACAGAGATTATAACTTCTGTTCCATTAATGATATGGATATTTGTCACACTGATGTGGCAGACAAGTGTGTGTTCTTTTTGCTTCAATCAGGTAAAAATTTATCTTAGACTTATGAGAAAGCCACAGTATAAAGATACATCCTAAATCTGTTCCTCAGCTTTATCTTGGCCCAGCATATGGCAGTGTACTTTTAGATTGGTTAATCAGAATTCCTCAGGCATTTTGTCCCGTCTAATACCAAAATCATTAATGTTGTGTCTGTGAGATACTCTGCAGATCTGTTGTCACTGAGCACACAGTAGCTATACAACTGCCTGCACGTAGTGAGCAACAACAGTACATTAATTTCATTTGCAAGATTTTTTCCCAGACACACATTCATCTCATCTGATCTACGTTTCTTGCTGAGCTTTTCCAATGCTAGAGGTTTCATAGACAATAATTCTAATATAGCTACTTTTTTGGCAGGAAAATTTAACGTATGAGTATTAAAATCCAAATTATGCTGAAGAGTGGGATCACAAGTACACTCCGAAAAACAAAATGAAGTTTCACCTTTCTGTCAAGAAAACGATTGTTTCAATAGCCTACTTAATTAGAAGTAAGTTACTGAGCTATTAAGTTATGGATTAATTTGCATATCTATTCCCCCTGCCAAACTGGTATATGCGTAGCTACATACATTCTCACATACCTATATAAAGCATGCACCTACATGAGGATGCAGGTGTGTAAAATTGGTGGAATCTGGACACATTAATATATTAAGCTGAACAGAAGCAAGCTTTCTACCTTGGAAATGTCTTCAAATTTGTATTCCATAAGCATTCCATAAGATCCATAAGATCAACCAGTCTACAAATATTTCCCTTTTACTTTCCCGCAGAACCCTTGAGCACCCTGCAGCAGTGTCAGGTTCAAAAATCGAATTTGTGGCTCACAGCTAGGCTGTGACTTGTACACCTTGAAGCTCTTCCCCAGGCTCAGGGCTTCCTGATCACAGAGAGCTGCTCCCTGGAAAGGAAGAGGGTAACAGCACACACATGCTCATAGTTGTTCATATTAAGTTGCTGTTCTTCTCAATTTATTGATTCCAGGCTGCCTTCTAAGCCAAGAAGCTGAATGAAGTAATTTTGTAACATTGCCTTAGCTAAAATCCAGCCAGACAGAAGATAAAAAAATCAAAAGTTGCTGAGACCAGCCTAATGTGTTAAATTGTGTTGTATAAACTCACGTATCTTCCTGCTTGCAGAAAGTCTGTTGCAAGGCTGATGGACAGGACCAGATCGTAACTGGTTCTGGCACCATTTAGAAAAGGAGGAAGAGAAATTTTTTATGAGTGCCAAGGAATGACACAGTTATAATCCCTTATCCATCAGGAAGAGATGAGGCTAAGGAATTGTGTTTCCTCTACAGAGGGCTGGCAGGACACTTGACTGAATACTATTACCAAGTAAAAGGTTAAGGTGGCCTTTATACCTCCCTCTGATCCAAGACATGCTAGAAGAAGTGCATCTGTCAAGCAACGTCTCTAAAATACTGTGGCCCTTTACCACAAATAGCTTACAAATACACTTCGCAGGCACTGGGAGTCCACTGGAAGTCAATAGGCTCCATGACAGTCAGTTCCTCTGAAAGTCTGGGAATAGTTTTCAATGGTACTTTGTAGAAAGTGAAGATCGGAAAACAAGTGTGAATATTACACAGATTATAATTGTGCATATAAACCCACATTTACACATCCAAGTGCTTTCCTTTATATATTCAAGCATGCTCAAATTTTATAAATGAACAAAATGGATTTCCTTTAAAAGACTGGCATTCTTTCTTCAACCAGCTTGCTAAATTAAACCCAGCTTACTAAGAGCAAGGCAATTATCTCTATCAAAAGGCATTAAATTTGAAAAGAACTGAATCAGACACTCTTAGATTAATGTGGAAATGCAATAGGAGCTTATAAACTTTGCTCAAACATAAGGCCAAAATAAAAAGAGCACTGTTGATGTTCATCCCTCAAAGTATATCTGTAACAATTGAAAAGCAAAGCAAAGTGTGATCTAAACCACTTTGTGTCATGTAGTTACCATCTATCATTTGCCAAACACGTTTGCAAATTAACCATCATATATTGATCCCAAAGAAATAGCTACGTGGGGAAAAAAGACGTCTTTTCAGGGAACTCTACAATGAACTTCAGTGAAATGATTGTTTAATCTTTTGCTGAAATAAATCTTGCAAAAAATATTCAAGCATAGATTTTTTTAAATGCCAAGTTACCAATTATAATAGTTTAGTTTCAAAAAGATCTTTTTGCTAAATGCAGGTTCATGATTAAGTAAAAAAATCAGGAGGGAAATCATCAGGGCAAAGGAACTATGCGTAAAAAATATGGTAAGTATGTCAATGTGTGTTAATTACATGTCAATATAATGTAATCAATGTATGGTTAATTACATTACTTACCACAGTTCTTACATTCCTGCAATAAATTTAAGATTCTAATTATTCTGTTAAGTAAATAATTTTCAAAAACCCTGACAGAAGAGGCAAATTAATATTTTGATTATATTTTAATCAGCCAAATGATATTTCCTTTTCACATCATTAAGCAATAATTCATGGTGCAGTGCAAGTGATTCAGATTAATTCTAAGACTATCAAAATAATTTACCTATTTTGAACATGATACACGCTCCTGTGTCCTGGAAGCAGTGAAGTGAGTTTCTTTCCGATCTCTTAAACGCAATTTCTAATCTGATTTTGGTTTCCACCTCCCTGTATGTTCCCCATACACCTCCTCTAGAGTTACACTGACAACAAGATTGCTGAGAATTCACCTTTATGAATGAGAGCTAATGGCATGTGCTGCCTTGAAAACTGGATGAAAACAGATGCTCTCAGGAAACTGGTCTCTTACTCACAGACTATGGACTGGAAACGCAAAACATTTCTGTCACATAATGGGACTCAATACGCGGAGACTGAAGAGTGCAAGAGGGGCTGGGGCTAACCACAGTACCTGCAGCCCTGGCTGGCTCACCTGCTTCAAAAACACAGGTTGAGGAAGGGTTACGTTGAAATTAATGTTACTTAAGGAATAACGTTCAGGGAAAATGTCAATATACACAGGGGAAAAAAATGCAAAGAAGAGTCCGAAATACCTGCAGTCACTGCAATTTATAATTTCATGTTCAGTCAGGGACATTTTTCAAGGGTAGAAGTAATGTCTGGAAACACCTTGACCATGTAAGGAAAAATCACTGAAGCTGCTTGCAAGCAAAAAAGAAATAACATTCAGTAAGCGCAGTTCTTTTTGCCTTCGCAGGAGCATGGGTTGCCCCTTTGCTCCCGGTGGGCTGTCTCCCCTGCAGTATGCTCTTTTGGCAAGCACAGTGAATCAGCAATCAAGGCATACGTGCTGGTGAGAGTTGCTACGCTCTTTTTGAGAGGTACAGTTGGCTGCTCCTGGAAGTCCTCTTCAGCACAGAGTGGCAGAATGGCTGGAATCAGATGGGGCCTCCAGAGATTGTCTGCCTGGTCCAGCTCACCTTTTGGCTGTGCACTTTTAACAGTCACCATACAGACTACATATACCTGTAGCACACTTCTAGCACCTATTAAAAATTTATCTATCTTTTATAAACTATTTATAGATCAACTCCCAGTACAAAGTGTAGCCAAAAATCCAACCTTTTTCTGACTGGAAGCCCAGCTCTAAGAACATGGCCCCAGAGGTACCCACAGAGCACCTGGGTCTTGGGCTCAAGCCAAGGGCAGGTGAAACACCCTTCGACCGACCTGAACACGCTGGAACACGCAACCTCTGGATCTCAGCAGGAGGAAAGCCTGGCAACAGAACACATCCGCTGTACAGTCTAACTGACCTGCAGTGCAAGATTAATATTTTACTAGCGAATTTAATGGCATATTATGCTTAATTGACTTTACAGAAACACGTTAGAGTGGTGCTTCATGTGAACAGTTAAAATAAAGGCACTTCCTAGATTCCTAGATTGTATATTTTGTGCCCCTGATACATTAGTTTGGTTAAAATTTCGGCTGATTTTGCCAGAAGGAGTCATAGCAATACCAAAAATGTATTAATTGATTTAATTTCATTTTACATCACTAAAGAGCCTATCTGTTACACAGCCTGGTTTCAAATCTCCAGCACCGGAAGTGTAGAGGAGCAAAGTTTTTTGATTATGGATGGGTCTGCAGACTGCAGTTTCCTAGGGTTACATATTTCATGCTTTCTATGTCCCATGGTGTCTCCCCAGGGACAGTGCGGTGTAACACTGCTTTCCTAAAGGAAGCACTGCAGCTGGAGATTTGTACTTCATTCTGCTGGAATAATAGTTTCTGTTTGTTCAAAATATAATATTTTCTTTGTTCTGATTACTATTGAAGCGTACTTTAGTGGTTTACTAACCCTTTTTATAGGCAAGAATTTAATCTTTTAGCAAGAAAGGAAGCCTGGCATTTGTACAAAAGTGAGCGTACACTTGTACATGCAATAAAATAAGACCCCACCACACTCAGCTTCTATTCCTGTTTAATCATTGCTCCACACAGAGGCTGCGGGGGTAGGATTAACTTCCAAAAATTATCAGCAAGAGAGAAAATTCACAGTAGGCATGTTTATTATGTTTATATGGATTTATACAGCTGTATCTGAGAATCCTATCACTTAGTGATTTCATTTTTGCAAGAGACATAAATCCCTTTTGAATTCATCTTCTATAGCTTTCACTGAATAGGAAAAGAATTACACACACTTTTTTTTCAATCTTACCAAACATTCAGTTCCGTTAAATTGCACATTGTAAGTATCTTCTCCACTCAGACTCCACAGTTCAATGGCATTCTTCGTTCACCTTGTCTCTTGGTTATCTCTTACACAGTGCATCACGAAAACAGAAACATCCTCCAGGCTTTGGGCTGATACATGCAATCATTGCTCTTAGATGGACAGGTGTGAGTTTAGAGTGACAGTCTTCATGTCCTAATGGAGAGCACTCCAGAATACTACAAGTGCTTGAGCAATCTTAAGTTACTCTTCTCCTTAAAGTTGTACAAAACCATTATGGGAGACAGAAGGGTAATCAACATTTTTCTCTCTGTCCACATCTTTCCCCAGATGTCAATTATTCCATGGGAAGGAGAGATCCATTAGAGGAAAACAGGGAAACTTCAGCAGGACAAGCCAAAGACCTACTCTTGGAGGTAGCATCAGTGGTAGTAGTAGTAGTATAGATCTGTGTAACAATAATGTCCAAAAACTAACCTAGAACATGAACCACCATGCTAATAACTTCATAACGCACAGTAGAGACATCTTAAACTCACCATAGAAGATATATATAGTGGGAGTATTATTGGGTGGGATGGGGGAGACAGCTAAGAGTTGGAACACACCTTTTTTCAATATAACCAAAAATATGAAAGATCCCCTTGCTTTCTTTCAAAAAGATAACTGCTTTTACATTGGAACTCTTGGGAAAGAGGTGAAGGTTCAAAAAACATGGAATAACAGTATTATTTTTTTCCTTAACTGAGTGCCAGTGTTGAGACAGTGATTCTTGTATTTAGCTGAGCAAGTTTTTCATGTTAGGTGGTAACAGAAGAGCCATATTAAGTAATAAGGTTGAAAGAAACAGCTACCATTTGCAATGATGTATTGTTTCTTTTTTTACATGCTTTAAATGTTAAGTATAGAAGTCTGTAGAAAACCTAGGACAGCTGGGATTGAGTTTATACTTTCTATACGCAATAGAGTCTAATTTCAGCCATGGTTTCTTTTCAATTGAACTAAATTAATAACTCAATACAAATCATTCTCCCTATATATTTCTGTTCGGTGTCTTTTCTGTTAAAGGCTGATTATTGCAGTTACTGTGTAAGTAAGGGATGTAAGGGAGACTTCTATTATTTTACAACTTCCAAACTCAGTTGTTAGTTTCTAATTGGCTTACAGAAAAGCACTGGAGAGGTCCGTTACAGACACGCCAAAGGGATTATTTAGATTGATATAGCAATCAGTTGATAATTCCCATTGCACCTTCAGTTCCTCTTGATTTAATTTCACTTGGCACTGCTGAGGAGAAGAACTGGCATCTTAATAAACTAACTCAGTGAATCTTTTCTACATCTACTAAGAAAACACTATTCAAGCTGCTCTCCTTTGCATAAGATATTTAAATATTCCCCAAATAAGAACTTGGACCCAGGCCTTCGTGGCCAATACGTTAACCATTGGATCAAAGAGTCATTCTGCTGCCCTCCTGCCAAATAAAGATTTATAAACTTAAACAAAGTGGCACAACTTTGGTAAAAGAAACTGAATCTCAGCTAAGAATACCCGGTAGTTCAATGGTTAGGCACTGTCCTGAGAAGCAAGAAACTGCATCTAGTCTTTGCTTCAGATGGAGAGAGATGTGAACCCCGGTAGTTAGGCATATAATCAGCTCAGCACTACGAGCACATGGCTTATTGTACAAGCTCTTCAGGGTCAAAATTTTAGGTGGCAACTGATTCAGGGTACTGAGGATTTAATTTTGTACTTAAATGCCTATCATTAATGCCACCTATTAGAAATTTAAATCTTTTTGTGGATAAATGTCTCTTGTCTCAATCCTTTATGTGCAATATGTTGTCAAATATATTTAATATCTAAAACGGAAGTCATCTGCCATTTGGTTCCTGGACCTGTTACTGGTCTGCTTTTTTATCTTGAGTTACCCATCCACTTTTTCAGCCAGCAGAATAGGTATGATGCTATTTTTCAGATTCATCCGTTTCTGAAGGCTAAAGTACATCTGTACCTTAAGATGGTGTTCATAAACTACAAACCCTTAGGGTTTTCATAAACCCTGAAGTTTCTGAAAGATGTTTTGAGCATACAAAATACAACTTCAGCTTCAATAAACACAGAATTGCTACTAAAAAATCTGCAGAGAGCAAACTTTTTATATCCATTCTCTTATCTACACTATTTTAATGGCAAAGACATAGAAGACACCAAGCACCATGCCAAACTAATTTGTCTTGAACAAAATAGAAACATATTGCTTTGGGGGAAACGTTCATTAAAATTATTTCATTAATACCTGCTTCCTCAGGTACCTCCTACATAATAAACCAACTTGGTATTTTGCAATTAAGTCAAGTTCTTTAATGCAGTAACTTTCCTTTTTCTCTCCTCCTGCCAGTCAAATCATATTACAAAAGCTTCTGCTACACTCAGCCAGACAGCTTGCTGTAAAGTGCTCACTTTTCTCTTAAAAAATAGACATGACATGCAACCCACCGCTCTGTACAGTCTGTCATCAAATCATCTGTGTGGCATAATCCCCACCCTGCTATGTCAGAAAGGTAGCGTGTATTCAGCTGTCTATCACTTCTTTATGCTCGTTAAACCTTTGATGAAGTCAGTGAGCCAAAATAGAATGTGAAAAATAGATGATCCTTTGAAAGCTTTATGAAAGGGTACTCAGACATGCAGTCCTTTAAAGGAAAGCATAGTATGTGAGTATGAAAGGAAGGGCAGGTATCACAGAAGGGCACACTATTTTTCACTTTAATTTCCATTAAAATAACAATCTGAAATTTTGGTTATGTGTTAATGAAAATAACTTCTCTGCAGCTTAATGGTAACTTTCCTGTAAGCATTATACAGATGAATGAACTTGAAACAACCAAAACATTGTTATTCTACTAATTCATTTAAGACTTACAGTGTAAGACCGACAACTCTGCCCTTCTTATCAACAGGAGTAAGACAGCAAAATGTCATCTTTGGCTTTCTTCATTAAATTATACACATATGTTGTCTATTGACTGCATATATAATTTTATATATCTGTATAAATGGACCCCATGGCTCTATGTCTACAGTTGTTGCATACATTAAAAAATACAAAAACACAAACCCAATGTCATAAGAGTGTTTTTCACTATTTAAGAGGCAAAGCATGGTGTATTTGTGAAAATTGTTATGTAATGTGACTGCGGGAAGTTTGATATTCCCCAGATTATGAGATTCCTTAAACATCATGGGATTTTTGCCTTAATTAAAAATACATATATTCTGTGCTCCCTGATTTGAATCTCTAGATGCACTTTTTACATGGCTTCAGCCATCTTTCTCTGTGACCCCGAGGACTAGAAAATTTACTTCCTTATAATCTGAGATATATTAATTTCATGACTGCAGTAGTTATAAATGTACATGAGTTGCAAGGCTGCTAACAAAATCTTGAGAACTGGCCATACTGGCACAGCCCAGTTTGCTCAGAGCGTACTAATGGACCAGCGGTGGGCCTCCTACATCTTCACAGGCAGAAATGCAAAACCTTTGCTCCAACTATGTCTCTTGGGTTTTGTTTTGGTATTACGCCTCCAGTCAACTTGTTCACCAGTGTTTGTTAGCTGGAGAGTGAGGCCCCAGCAGGAAGCGATACCTTGAGATATGCAGCAGCAACAACTTCAAAAATGCTTGGCATGGATGCGTCAATGCATAGATACTTTCAATAAGAAGTGAGCATGGCATATTCTCCTGACACCTGCTGAAGGTCAGCATTTTGAGAAGCAGTAATTTTAAGCCAGTAGAAAATTGAGACATTAACTATCTACAATTACGTTTAAGATTCAGAAAAGAAGAAGAAATTAAAAGAGTCATCCTCTACTCTTCCTTCGTAAAGAGCCTTGGCTAGTTGAGCAGAGACATTTTGACTGAAATATGTTTTTGTGACAAAAAAAAAATTACATATGAGTTAGTGTCCATCAAAATAAAAATACAGTTAACCACTTGTGTGATTCAAGTATAACATACAGATTTTAAAGCTGATAGCTACTTTCATCTTCATAGTGGAATTGAAGCTGATTTAAAGAACCCGTGAACACATTCATGGTTAAACCCATGTACAGTCCTTTACTATGTGTCTTTGTTAGGAAGCAGTACTGAAAAGCAAGACCAAGTATCTGTGATGCAGAGCAGTGTGCAGTAAGTGAGGATGATGGGAGATTTGCCTCAAAAGCACACTTCTGATCTAAACTAAAGTGCTGGAGGAGAAATTCCCTTTGTGCCCTTTGCATAAGGACCTCAGCAGTCCTTACCCGTAAGGGTTAGAGAAGGTGATCAGAGTATTAGAGAAAGAAACAAAAAGAGGTTGCATTTGTTGCTTGCCCTACTGGCTACCTTCAGGCAAGTAACAAGCAACAAGAGAAAAACAGTTTTGAAGATGATGACTGTTTCTCTGAATTTTTTGTGCAGTCAGCATCATCATTGCAGCATGTTTTTCATTTCTTCACTTGTTGGCATACAGATTTGACTAGGAGATGTGAACATTTATCGCCTAAAAAAGTGTATTGGTATGCATGGTCAAATGCATAATACAACTGGAGTGTCCTCTCACTCCACTACATAATGTTTGTTTGGTCATGCATGTAATGACTTTGCTGAAAAGTGTGTAAAGTTTGCTGGTCAAACTGACACATCCAAAGCAGGTAGAAAAAAAAGAAATAGAGGGTTTGAGCTAGAAGAGAAAGGCCACAAGTGTTACATGTTGGAGATGAGAGGGAGTAGACCATGTAACTGGAGAAAGTAAGAATGTGGAGGATGTGACAGTTGGGTGGTCACATGGATGATATCTACCAAGAAGCAGGTACAAGAGCCCCTGTTCAAACAAGTAGATTTGCTTGCCATTAAGACGATATAACAGAACTATTTTGTGTTGGAGTTTTTTGGGCTTTTTTCAGTTCTCCAAGCACAGTGCAGTAAATACCATATGGAAATGTATGCAGCCACACTCCTTCTCAAAACCTTCTCTGTTCACTGGCAATTAGTTCAACTCTTTAATTACAGCAAAAACCATGCTAAGCATTGTAATGTACTCTGATACTGATTTTCAGACCAAAAAGCCTCGACTTCTCATAGAAAAATGCAAATTTATCTTCATTTATCTAACACTGAAATATTCAGTAAATACGAATACTACCTTCCTCCAGCAATGGCTGCATTCTCGTGGAGAGCACTTTGTCACTGGGTTTCTCCGACATCAGTCATGGTTTGTTGCTCTGCAGAAATTGTGCTCTGTAGATATTAAAGCAGCCAAGATACCTAATTATTTCATGTGTGTTATATCTTTTTTTAGGCAGCAGGAAGAAGACAAAAGTACCTCTTTAATGCTGCTAATTATATACATATACGCAGACAGGAATAGGTAGTGGAGCATGAGGAAGACATCGCAAATCAAAACAAAAGAATGTGTCTAGTACTCCTGTCCCTCTGCTATGAGTTGGTATGAAAGCATGAATTCTATAGCCTGATATGCTCTCTGTGAAAATCATCAGTATTGTATGATTCAGAGAAATATAATTAATTGTTTTAGGCTGCTGCTTGTTTTAATTTGTATTGCTACCATCTAATGCAATCAGAGAGATGGGTACAGACTCACAGATCTAGAAGGTCCACCCACTGTCTCGAAGCCAGGATGAACTATCATTATGCCATTCGCAGCATGTCTGTCTGCTGAGTACTTCACACAGTGGGGATTCCTCCACCTTCCCAGGCTACATACTCCAATGCTTTGCTATCCTGGCTAGTAGAAAGGCATGTGTTAGCCAAGTCTTCTCCGTTGCGATTTAAGCCCATCATTTTTCATTCTGTCCTTAGCAGACACGAAGAACAGGTTATTCTCTTCCTAGTTACTGCAGCCCCTTACATACTTAAAGATTGTTATCACACTCTTTCCTCTATTTTTCATTTTCATTCAATCACTCCTGAAAAAATATACTCTCTAAGCCTCTGATCAGCTTCCCACAAAGATCTTGCCTAGACTTCGTACAACTAGCCCACATGTTTCTTGAAATTCGGACATGGCAATGGGTACTGTTTTTCGCTAAAAGCCGAACATGTGCTGAATAGAGTAGGATTCTTTCACATGCCACGCAGATTATAAAGCAGCTATACATCACTTTGTGGCATTTGCCTTGCTCACTGCAACGTGACATTGGTCACCCATAGTTCACCTGGCAGCCAGCATAGTCTTCAGATCTTTCCTCTAGAAAAATGCCAGTTAAACTACTGAATGAAGTGCTCTGTCACAGCAAAACGTCAAGTAATGATAAACCTAAAAAGACCTCTGCTTGGGCCTAAAAATTTGCACCTGGAATTTTGCATGCATAGCACTTACACATTTCTACTGATTTTTTGAACAGCAGTATTTCTGAACAAGCACTTGTGCTTGATATTTTGCTTCTATAGATCTAGAATCCGTGTTAAGGCCTTTTTGAAAACCTGAATTTCAACACCAAAAATCTTTCATGGCAAGTGCCAAGCCACAAACCTGGGCCTGTGAAAGCCGGCATTTCAAAGCTGATGCATAAAGAACGAAGCAAGGAATGGCACAAAGGCAGAGAGGAAAAGGCAGGCAATTAGAAATGGATAAACAGATTCAGTTTAAACAAAGTTCTTACTAAAACGAAACCAAAATTAAACATGCTGAAGGCTCAGAAAAGGATGATGTGCAACTCTTCAGTTCATCACTCTTCAGTCAGCAGTTTTCTCTTTTGGTTTGGAGAGGTCTGCTCTTCCTGCTGCCAGCAGGTGCTTTGTAGATACTGCAGAGATGCACAAATCACTTCAAGCAGCTCGAGTCCAACCATTCTGCCAGCCCCACAGGTTTGGCAAGAGGGCTGATGAGGGCTCACAACTACAAACACACTTTGCTTACAAACTACGTGCTGGTGACATATTTGGGCCCAAATAAATTACCCATTGACTGTCGGGTGGCTATTAGAATAAACTTGCAAATTTTTCTCTTGATCTTAATTTCTGTGATGTTATTACTTTAAAGTAATCCTAGGGTCATCTAGGCAAAAGGTGTCCGGGTCAGATCCTAGAATCCACACCTATTTTTTCATTCACTCCTTGTGCTTCCGTAGGAAAAAAAGACTGAAAACAAACTGCATAGAAATTGAATAAGAAACTTATTATGTGGTGTCTTGTTCAAGAATTTTATAGCATGAAGATTCATGAAGTTATAGTTCTACAAATGTTTGGTCATTAGAATGGTAAGCGACAAATACATTGCTCCATTGCAAATGAAGAAATTTCTGCTCATTGTATCTCATGGGCGTATGCTTTTTCTCCTGTTCTAATTCACCACCAGTTAAAGCTAAGGTACAATTATGAAAATATATGAAATTATTCTTTCCTGCATTTATGGCTACATTTACGAAAGGAGAACTTCAGTAGCTGATAGAATCAATTCCTGAGTAACAAAATAATTGATTGTGTCTCAGAAAAAAAGTGTGATTTTTTTTTTCTTATGCTTGTAGAAATGATAAATAAGTAATCCAAGGATTAAAGTCTGAAGACAACAGAACTGTTTATTTGAGCAGTGAGAGCAGCACTGGGAATAAAGTGAATAATTCTGAGACGACCTCTGACTGCAGAACTGTCATCATAGTGTTCTGTAATATACCATCTCTGTAAAAATACTGAATTTTTAGTCTGTAAAAATTCCTCATGAATGGTCCCTTGTACTAAATATTTCCCCCAGCCTTAGCAACACACCCTCTTGTGGGACTTACCGAGGGGCATACAGCCCTCTAATTCAGTCCAGACATTGCCAAAAGTTGGCACACCGAAGCTTAAAGTTGAAAAATGTGTTTAATTGTCACATTTTCAGGGCCAAGCTCTGCAGAGCCAAATGCAGATAAATCCCTGGCAGCTTTAGGGGACAGAAGATACTAAAATTTAAATTTCCAGAAGAGATCCAGCTGAGGGCAGGCTTTCTGGACTCACTGGGGCAGTCAGACGGCAGGAGCAAGCTGGCAGCCTGCCTCCCACAAGCCCTGGCTGTCAGGCATCCCCCTGCCCCGGCTCTGCTCTGTGCCAGCTCTGCTCCCTATGTCTGCTTCTGCCACTGGGTGGGTGTTGCAAGCTACAGCATACAGACACCCCCAGGCACCCAAAGGCATGTGGCCATGTGCACGAAAACACAGAGCACGTGCTTAAATCTGCCTCTGCGGTCAAAATAAAGGCAATGGCCAGACCATCAAGGGTAAGTGAGCTTCCATGGGTCTCACCAAATTCGATGCAACAGGCCATAATGAGAAGCCATAATGTCACAATTGCCAAGACCTGACAGTAAGTGTTTTAGCATGGTCTTTAATAACCAAGGCTTCCTCTCCAGGTAATCACAGAGTGTGCATTCGAAGAACAACATGTATACTGGCAGCATGCTCTGAAAATTGAGGATGGATGCTAAAGCTATAATATCTCTCCTCAATCCAGTAAAGAAAGAAGAAAAACTCCTCCAGAGTACTTTCTAGACAACACAAACATTAATTCATTGAAGATCTGTGTCACGAGGTTTTATGTATTGTCAAGTTGTAGCAGCTCTGGGCATATGAGGCCACATTGTATACTGTATTGTTGTTTAAATACAGATTTTCATTCTTATCTCCATCTGGTTCTTCTTCCAGATCCATAATAATAATAATAATAGTAATAATAATTCTGATATCATGATTAGAAAGAGGATGAGCAGCCTATCCACTTGGGATCAAGAATAGCTGACACCAAGGGAAAGTTTATAAAACATTTCCTGGTGTTATTACACCCACTCAAGCTCCAAGGAAAATTATTATCAATACTTTGTACTGAACTCTTATCAGTTGCCTTGAGGATTTCACTGTTACGCAAAATTACAAATAATTTAAGATCAAAAGAATCATATTAGCATGTAAAATTTGTCTTTCTGATAAAATTAATAATAAATATAATTGACCTGCTTGTGAAAGATAGTTGCCTCTGAAGACAAATAGTCAATGTTATGTTTGTTAAGTAGGGAGAGTAAGCACACATAAGGATTAGTAGTCTAATAACTGGTATCATGAGAAAATCACATAAACATGCTGTGTTCACATTCAAATTTTATTTTTCTAGATTTTTGTGATTAATAAAATTAGAATGAATATTCATATAATAATTTGACCATATTTTATTGAATCGTTTATATTTGTACAGTACTTTTATATATTATTAATATTTTTTAATAAACTGGTTTAAAATTTGAACTATGCCTTCATCAAAGAAGTTCAATTATCTCTCATTTGATCATCCTTTATCTTGCCAGATCCATAATAAATTAGTTCCTCTGAGAAAAATAGTTGACTTAGTAAGTCAGCAAATGCATCCCATAGCCTAAAAATACGGTAGCAAAGGAAGGAACAACAACTACCTGTGTGCACCTTGAAAGGAAAGCCTGCTATTCTAATGAGACGGAGGAAAAAAATTACTAAGTGACTGTTCTTCAAACGTTCGTTTCCTACCTTGCCAAACTTTACATCACCACTGTGACTCCCTGACCTTACGTAGCATGCACAGCTGCTAGGGAATGCGGCAGTGCGAAAAGAGGATAAATGGCTGACCTGCAGCCATTTGTGCAATACTGGAAAGGGTTTTCTTCCAGCAGCCATTTACAAAGTACGGGGCTGGGAATGGGCAGAAAGCATGCTCTTTTGGCAGAAGAGGAATTTATAAAGTGCTGCCATGCAGCTAAGGGCAAAGAGAACATATGGTGCTAGGCGTAACTGGGAGTTAACAGGATAGTCACCATCTTGCTTGCAACATAATGTGCCTATGCAGCTAAAAAATACAAAATTCGAGGGCTTAAGACAAAGCTGTGTCTGTGGGGACTGTGGCACTGTGCCGAGCCTGTGAGTTGCCGGAGAGTGAGCTGTATCCCAGCCCCTAGCACCTGCACTCAGCCTTCCTCTGATGGTAGAAACCTAAAATAGTTTCTGTCAGCTTGTCTACGTAGGCAAAAATTGAAATGCTTCTTCCATCAATGGACGGAGCTTGTGAAGTACCGTCATTGGGATATACAACTGCACACATGCAGAGTACCTTGTCGTCCAGCAGGAAGCACAGGCCCCTCTTAATGAAGCCAAAGTGGCTCCTGAACGGGAGCTCAGCCTATAGTGAAGCTCATGCATGGCTCCTTGCACGCTGGAGATGTCTTGCCTCGCTGTTATATTTAGGGGTTTTCTAAAAAGGATCCTCCAAGCATGGCATACTTTGCCACATAAGATGCACCCGGCAGAAGAGAACTGCCAAGCACACTGATTTTCTTGGTTCCCAAAAGGCCTGTGACTTTCGCTGTCACCCTCTCTTGGTCCAAGACAGTACAACTCACCAGGCGAGGTAAGAACAAGATCTTACGCTCAGTTTCCTGGTGTCTCACTCCAGTCTTTTAACCCTGTGTCCAGATTTCTCCATGGATCACTTCAGACACAATCTCCTTTACCCTCACAAAACCTTTCAGATCTTGTTCCCATCCAACCTCACATTCCTCATTGAGGGCTGGGGTGTTGGCTGTTCCCTGTGCCCAGCCCCTAACACGATCGCCATCTCCTACATCTCCTGTTACATTATGATAAAAGCATTTTCACGCCTTTCCCGATGTTGCTTCTCACTTTTGGAAGGCGTTCCCCAGAAATATGAACACAGCTATGTCATTTTTCCCTTTTATCTCCCTATTTAAATTTTTTCTTTGTCTAGATGCCAACAAAGCAATTAGCAATAGTTAGGCTACTAGCATGCTGGTGGCTATCAGGATGGCTGATCTGATAACATTTTTTCTCATATCATTTCTCCTTTTTTTTTCCTCCTCCATCTGCCTGGGCACATCATGCATTTTCTGCTGTTGTAGATTTCAAGCATAAGCGGCTGGGGACAGGAACCCCCATTTTCTTTGTATTTTATTCTGTGCCTAGCACAGACAGGTCTCTAGTCTTAATCTGATCTCTTTTGCTACCCAAATGCAAATTATTATATTTGGAGAATCCTTAAAGATGTGCCTAATATTGAAATAATGCATTCCTTCACAGCAGCAAAGAAATTAGCAGATCTCCTTCTCCTTTCAGATTAGTTATATTATTTCTCAGGGGCCTCATAAGAGATGCTGGTAAGGTACAAAAGAAGGTAAACCCATCAATATTTAACCCACACAACAACACTGTAAGGGAGACTTGTCACAGTACTAAACATTTCTGTGTTGTGGGAATTTAATTATGTCTTGCCTGTTTCATGGAAACTGTAACCTAGATACAGAGCCACCAAACTGATAAACATAACTCAATATTTGGCATGTTATGAACAACCATATTTCAGAGGAAATTATTTGACTTCATTTATATAGATCATAAGCCTGAAACTAAATTACAGCTACGAATTTTGGCTCAGCAGAGTTCTCTGAACTGTAATAGCAAAGCCTGAGATAAGGTCTGGGTTTTTTAGACTTCCAGAAAACAGAGTGCAACTTCCCTTTCTTCTTATAATGTCAACCCTACCACTGTACATTTCACCCTATAGTAACATTTTTAATTATAAACGTCACTTTTACATAGAGTCGGACTAAGTGAAAAAGAAAGGTGCTCCAGGTTCAAAGGAATTGCCACAGGTTGGGAGCAAATGATAAACAGTTTTGTTCGGTTCTTTTATTCATGTGCAAGAAAAAGAACAGATTAAGACTGAGTTGGGATTGTCTTCACTGTCTATACAAAATTAAAATGTGACTGCTTCATACTTTTTTTTCAACAACTTAAGGTATTCTCTGATGAAGAACATCAAACTCCAGTTTTCATAAGAAAATACAACTGGTAACTCTAATTGTAGAAAGTACAGCTTGCTTTTTTCCAGCATCCTTACGAGGAAAGTATCCTCAAGTCTCTCTGGTTGATAAATGAATAATGAATTTAGCTCACTGTGCCTGAGAAGAGGAAAACACATGATGTGAAAATCTCAAAAATAGTACTAAATTTTCAAATCAAACATAACTGTAACAGTTTCCCACCTATAGATGCTGTAGATTAATATTTGAATCCCCTGCTGATCCTGAGTATTTCCAACTTTACAAGCAAAACAGTAAAAGCCCAACGCAAATTTGAAACTGTTGTTTTTATCAAACATCTAACTTATTCCCATTCAGCATTAGAGCACCACAGGAAAGAGGGACTACACTGTAGAGACATAAACCAGTGCAGAAAGTCAGTGCTGCTTTGCCTGAAGTTTGTGAGAGTATCATGAAGGAACTTACCATGTATTTCAGTCTGACACAATCTTATTTTGATTTCTAAATGCTTGTGGATTTCTGCATACCTCTGTACAAATAAAAACCACTTTATTCTTAAATGTCATACGATATTTAAATGATTTTAAAAATTAAACCAACTTGCTGGATCAATTTCCCAAATTCAGCTGGGCTACACTTGACACTGAGCTTGCAAGGAAACAGAAGAGAAAAGTGACGTTTGTCATCTTCACCTTCTTTCTTTTGTCGCATCTCTGGCAGTTGCAGGAGTGTCTTCGAGAGTCTGTTCATTTCAAGGTGCTTCAGATTTCATCTGTACCATCTTTGTTTATCACCAGCAATTATACACTTATCACACTGACTAAAAATAATTCAAAGGAAGAATTTGTTCCACTCTATTAAGGAGTTTTCAGCATATCTGATACAAGTTATGTAGTGATAAAAGCTATATAATCGTGCAGTTAATTATTCTATTTCCTTGCGTAAATGATGCATAAAGTTTTGTTACCAAGAGAAAGGGATGGTCCTCTATTCACTGAGACATTAAAATTATTAGGCATTTAGATGTGAAAGTGTATACTTAATTAAGATTACCACTTGAATTTACAAAAGCCAAGATATTCAAATAGTTGATATCCAGTCTAACCCACCTGCTGGTCTTTTCTTGTCTGATCAAGGCCTAGATAATACTATTATTAACTTTTCATTTCTGGCCTTCGTTGTTTTGTTATCTCCCTGAAAAGGTAATTTGCCCTGTTTGGCTTTAGAATTAAATTGTAGGTAGTCCCTTGTCATCTTTGTCCATATTCTCACTTCATTTCACATGACAGGTCTTAAGATTGCCAGACTTACATTTGGGAGAGAGTGGTGGGTGTCTGAATGCTGAAAGTTTGTAGAGGTGGTTACCCAATGCCATCCATACGGATCAGACACGGTGGTTGTGATTGCAAGGTAGAGAGCTATTTATGCCACCGCAAAGTTGTAACATAGGCTAGAAATCAATTCTTGTGCTGACAGCTACTCACCAAAACTCACCTTCTCTTAGAGAACCCTCCATTTTAGTGTTTAACTATTTTGAGACCACATTCTAGAAGTTATTGTGAAACTTTGTTCCAGTGTCTTAACTGAGAGGAACCTAAAAAAAAGCAGCTGGAAGGAAAAATGACTAGAAGGAACTGCTCAGATTCCTGCCAAGAGCACACAAGTACACTTCATTTTCTACTTCACAAGACACTGCAGTGCTTTTACATACAGCAGAATCTCATTATTTTGTACTTCATTATTCATATCTTGGGTAAGCCACACAATCCAAGCAGAAGTTAGCAAGTTCTTCCCACATCCAGTAAAAAAAAAAATTAATGGCAGAAGCTAAAGGAATGCTTTATTTCCAATAAAACATTGGTTTTAGAGAAAGAAAATTCACTACTTTCACTTGTCTGCAAATAATTAAAACTAAAACTGAATTGCCAGCATTAATTAAAGCTAATTCCTAGACTCCACTGTACTTCAAGATAACTGTACCGTCACATTCCTCAAGAATGCACTTTCTCTTCAGAGGAGCAAAAGGATAATGCTGCCAACAAAATTTCTGTGAAGCTTTGAATCTTCCCCTTCAATGAGGAAGTATGTAAATAGATGAGTGAAATGAAAATTTTTATATAAAAAACTGAATCAGCCAGAAAGAATAAATTACTTTTCTTTTTGTTTTTTAATTCATCAGCGTGAGATGATGCTAATAGGGAATCCAGTCCAGTCTATGCTAGAAGCAGAAATTAGGATCAACACAGTATCTCTTTCAGGATGGACAGGACATACTTTCAGTGCTTTCAGTTTAAAGAATTCATTCCCTTCATAGAGTCCAAGGTTAGTATAAACCAACCTTTCTGAGTAATAACTAAGTGGAAACAAATCATGTATGGCAGATACAGAAACAACATTTCATTAAAGATATGAACATTGTTCAGATATTTAATTCAGGTTCTGAAGAACTACTTCATGTTTGCTCTTGTTAACTTATTTATAAGCCGTAGCAGCCTTAGCCTAGCCTAAGAATGCCAAAAACTGAAAATTAAACTGGGTAACATTATATAAAGTAACAGATGGGAAAAGGATGGTTTAAACACAAAGCTAAATCCCACTGCTGGAAATTAAGCACAAGGCAAGGAACAAAAAGCAATTTATTCAAAGGAACTAAGTCCGGCAACTGAATGGCAAGAAACTCATAAATATCATTCTGTACAACATTAAAAATAAGAACATCTGTTTTATTATAATTATTACAAACCTCCAGGTTTAGTGCAAGTCATTCTTTTTATGTATAAGGCCATCATCCTAATCAACAAAGAAACAGCACTGCAAACATGGGACCCAGCTCAAAGGTTTTGTGCAGCTTGAAACCTTGCAGGCTTTTCGCATCTTTGCAGTTTAATTGTTAATGAATGTTCTGGCTGTTGCTTTTCATCCAACTTCTGTCTGTGGTCATACTTTCATATAGCAAGGTTTGTGTCAAATTCTTAGTCTTGCAACAAATCCAGACAAATGATGCAGATGGACAGAAGATACTTTTTATTTGTGAAAAATATTTTATGAACATCTTTTGAAAGTGAATCTGTTGTTCACGATATGTTACAGGAGCTACTGACCTCTACTTTCTCATGTGCTTCCTTCATTTACCACTACTCAGGTTTCCTGATTTGGTGCTTTCTCCCAGCAGGGACTGCATTCAGGCAGGATGGTGAATGGCCGAGCTGTAGCCACTCAGGAGAAAAACAGAGGTTTTCCTGAAGAGAGGAACTCCCTGCTGCATGCTGTGCCCCATCACATCTGGGAAAGGGAGCAGAAGTCAAGAGACAGCAGACGGCCGCTACACAGACTGCTAATTCAGGCCCTCAAGATTGAAAACCTGAGCACTGCTTCCACCTGTCACAGAATCACAGGGGTTGGAAGGGACCTCTGGAGATCATCTAGTCCCCGTGTGTCCAGCTTTTCTCTCTGGATACCTGAGTGTGGTAAGAATGGGACACACCTGGCCCTGGTCTGCGGTTGAAACATGCAGTCTGATCCAAGATCCCAAAAGCACTTCCAGATACCACAGTGCAGAGTTTAAGTTGGTGGTGTCTGTTCCAATGGTCTCTTGGCTGTTCTGGCGAATGCCAGAAAGGAACACATAATGCAGCTGATAGCTCCAAGCGCTGTTTTCTCCCCCAGCATTGAGCCAACCTCCTGCTCTGTAAGAATCCAGTTTGGTGAAGTGTAGAAGTATAAAAGTGGACTCAGACAAAAGTCATTATTCCTGCATGGTTTATGGGTGCTTTACACTTTTCTGCCCTTATTTTGATATATATATCGATTACAATATCATAAATTAAAATTGAAAGTAAAGTGGAAGTCATAAGTGATTGTCTTGCCTACAACTGGGTAAGTAGGGGAACGTGAACCGAACGAGCTGTAAGGAGGAAATAAAGGGAGAACTGGTGATTCAGAGTGAGCCTAAATTCATCACGGGCACACGTGGAATTGTCTGCTGTTCTAGCATTTAATTAGGACTCCTCTGTGCAGGAAAACAAATTTAAAAATATTCTTAAGCCAATCCTTCAGAAGACAGGAAGATCAATGTAAAAACATCTTTAGATGTTTTAGCATTTAATTTTAATGTCTGATTTAGTAGACAAAATGAATCATTAACTAAGGTCTTTCCAGACTTTGATCCAAAGAGTTGAGGCTGAGCAACAAGTCCATTTATGCCGTGAACTAGTCTGCCAGGCAAGGCCAGTTGCATGAGGGAAAATGTTCTCAGCATCATGTCTTGCCTTGAGGTTGATATTTGTTCCTGGAGGCAAAGGACTGTATCAGTTTATCTAGTTATTTTGGCAGATAGACCGTGTGCCAGTCTATTTTACTGTTCAAAACAATTACACTTTGCCTGCTGACAGCTTCACAGTTAATTTCAGAAAATGTGTGCTGGTAGGTGATTTATTCTTGCATGTGACTGAATAACCTAACCCTTCACTTGAAAGTATTTGTAGATTATTCATAGGGAATACATTTCCTGTGTCATCAGAAATAACACTTTTTTCTCCCACATACTTCAGCTTACAGTAGATGTGTTTCTTGATTGCATCTTTTGTTTGTTGGTCTCTGTGAGACTTCACAGATGAAACTGGTCTTGCTGAGAGGTGAGTCACTGTTGTCATTTCAATTACCAAAGAATTGTTTTTCTAAATAATATGAGCATTTCTTGTTATATAGCATTTTCTATTTAAGAATAGTTAAAATCTACATCAAAACATCACGGTTCTCTGTGTTATTTTTGTTCACCTCATACTCAGTGTATGACTAGTAACACTTTTAGTGATGAATATCTTCCACAGCCACAAACTCTTTGCTTGTACTGGCTGAGATTCTGCTGTCTTTCCCTGTTAGGGCTCTGTAGAGTGGTGTAGCAGCACGTAGTGCATTGCACCTGCCCAGCTTTCCAGGCGAACTTTGTCATTTCAAGGGTTTGAATGTTTCCTTCTGAAGCTACATCTCATATCCAATATCTCTTGGGAATCTGTTGCAGGGACTCCCAGAAGTTTCTCCCTTGGTGGAGACCTTTTTGCCTACCTCCTCTCATAGTGTGATCTCTAGAAGATATCCACTGTGAGTGTGCTATTGCCTTACCCATGACATTAAATCTGTGTCAGATTAAGCCAAATTTCTGTAATAACAAAATTGGAATGTAGTTTAGATTCTGGGCAGCATTTAAGGAGGAGGACACCAACCGAAAAAACATGTGAGAAGATGTGTAGGTACATGGTGCAGCTATGCTAGGGGTGGGTGGCAGGTGAAGATGGTGGGAAAATAAATAGTGGTAGAAGGCTTGGGTGAGGGAGTCCTTTTTCATTTCTTGCATAAAAGTCCTTGCAGTTGAATAAGGTCTGTTCTTGAAAGTATTTTCATGTCCAGTGAAATATAAGGAAAAAGTTTCTGTCTGTGTTATTCTGGTCCCCGCATTAACCTTCTAAAACGAGTTTTTCAAAATACCATACTTATAAATGAGAATAAGATGTAGCAGTATAAAAAGGCATCCTCTGTGACAGAGGGAGAATGTAATGCAAAAGAACTTACCAATGCAAATAGCAGTATTGGCAGGGTTGGTTTTTGGGGGTTTTTTTTCTAAATAGCACATGTATTTGCATATCTAGCACAGGAAAGGTTAAAACCCTAAATACCACCAACCTTATCTAACAAATAGTTTTTATTTGATATTCAGAGTGTCTTTTAGGGATTCTTCAAAACTGTCAGAGATACACAGTTAGTTCTATTGGCAAGCACCACGCAAACATACATGCAATACAAACTGTGAAAATAGCTAATCCAAATGACATCTACTTCCCATTTTTGACAAGTACCCAGCTTGGCAAATTCCATAAAGGCCAAGAAGGCAGATAATGTTTAAGATTATGTTGTTTCTGTGTGTGCAGAGATTTTCCTTTTTGGTCCCAACAGATTTCCTATAAATCTCAATTGTAAAACATTTCTGTTAATGAATCATATGCTAAAATTCCCTATCAATCTTACAGCTATGAAGCAGCAAACCCAGTCTGGCACAGTGAATCATAATACTTAGCATCTGAAGAGATAACTCACAAAAAGAAAGATGTGAAATTCAGAATCACAGTTACAGAAGTAAAACTCCTGACATTTCCCCCTTCCGCTTCTCTGATTGCACCAAATGTGAAATGATATAAGGTCAAGACCCCACTAGGCAAAGCAGTGTATGCTCAGTGTAGTGTGAAAACCACCACCCTTATTATCACAGAACGTGTTTAATGTGAAAAAATGAAAAATGTCAGTAAGCCCGGTTTTACAACAGAGAGAACAACTAACTCTAAGGAAGCTCAGGGCTGAATGGTGCTGTTTAAAGATGATAATATTTGCCTCAACAGAACCAATGCCTCCTTGGATAAGTTCATTATCCCCCTTATCTGCTATTCCAAACCTCTTGTCATTTACATTCAAATATTACCATTTCTTTCAGCCAACTAAAAATTAACTTCAGACTCGTTCCTGCAGCCAGTAAATATATTTTCAAAAAATTTGCCAATAAACACCTCAAAAATGTGAAGGTCATCTTTATTCTGAAGGCTTACAAAGAAACCACTTCTGCTAATTTATTTTTAGTGTATTGTTAGCTAAGATGATTTCACTGGAATTTTTCCCTTCTGTGAACTCTGTGCCCTCTATTCTTTTGTGCTTCGTGGGGTCTGAGTGGATGTGAAGAAAGCGCACAGCCCCTGGGTGAGTGATTACGCACTCTAGTAGTACCTGTGAGGGAAGCAGTGAACTATGTCCATGGGCTTCCCAAGAGTCTCTTACAGAAGTCATTGATTTCTTTACACCAGTAGTGAGTGGCGTTTGCGGCAGAGAAATAAATTCTTCACCTTTGTGACTTAGGAGTGAAACGTGCTTTATGAAGAGCTTGGTCCATGCTTGAGATTTATCCTCTTTTTTTTTTTTTCCACTGTGAATTTTCTGGAACTTCAGTATTTGCAAACAAAATTCGGTTCTGCTCCTGATCTGATGGGAATTATTCATAATTGGCTGGGGAGCTACAGAGAGGAGCCCAGGCATTTTTGCACCTCTGTCCTTGCCAAGAGCTGAGGAGAAGGGCTCTGGCTCCGGCATTTCCTGGCAGAAGATGACCATCGCTTCCCTGCTCCACTGCAAGTTTGAGACGTGCTGGAACAACCGAGCTGTATCCTCCCCCAGTCTGCTGGCTTGCCACCTCACAGGCATCCACATTCAGGACCCAGCCACTGTGCCAGGTTGGCCCCTGCTGTCTGCGAGATGACACACCCGAGCTTAGGACCTTTGTTTACACGCTCCAAGAGCCTTAGGCAATTCAGACCTGTGGACTAGCATCTCTGACTTATGCAAGTAAATAAGGGAATGCTGAAGCCTAGTCCTTGCAAACCCGAAATACCCATATTCCTCAGTGAAGTTGCCAGGATGTTTCAAAGGACCTACTTCTTCAAACCCTTTCCTGTCTCTTGCTGTGGTCCACATCCTATGGTAAGAATGAGTAGCAATGACATCCTCGTTTCAATTGCTGCACAGGGGATGGCCCTGTTAGCAAACTATTTTTGTGACAAAATGTGAGATAACTGGACTAATGAAGCAGTGTAATTGAAACACACAGAAAAGTAGTGTGATGCTCTACACCGTTAAATAATTCCGTATGATTTGGAGTCTTTTCAAATGGAATAGATGAAATGACATGTCCAGAAGTTTATTTTTCCGTATATGATCAGTGGACTCTGGGATTTTTCTCTGGTTCTTAGCTTTGTAAGTGAGAATTCAGGACACTTCAATAACACATGACATTATATCTAAGGGAAGAGTGATCTTACTTTAAAGATGAGCCTGAAACCTTTCTCTATGCCTCAAATCACTATAGTTCAGCATCCTGAATCTATCTTTTCTGTGGAGGGGTCAGAGTCAGGCTCATTTGTAAAATAAACCTGGGCAAAAGAAGAATCCCAGAGGTATAATTCAGTCTTTCCTTAACTTCACTGGGAGCTGGACCAAGCCCCGTCCTAGATGAGCGATGGAAGCAGACCTTCCTTGCATGCTTGTGCCACCACCAGAAGCCTGAAATGACTTTCTTAATACAACAGATTCAATACCTTAAGTATCACAGCAGTGACCTGAGCACAGAGAAATCCTGGATGTAGCTGGAGATACTTTTACAATATAAGTTAGTGACTGTTGTGCAAAGCACCTATAGGGATTTGTCTTTCAGTAGACGTTGTTTAGGTTCATACAGTGATATTCATTAAATGTTCTGAAGGTTTTAAAATGGCCAGAATTTTTCTTGTTGTTTTGTCTTGCTTTCACAAGATTAATTACTGGCGACCTGTTAGAGTGTATGTGCTGATGTGTTGGACTGGCAGCAGTGTATGAGGGAAGCCTACCTCGACTGGCTGAACGAGTGCTTTCCCACACTGGAGCATGCAAAATGGAAGTAAATTGCACCTACAGCAAACATGCCCTCTGACATACCAAACACCTTCAAACTGAAGAATTTTGCCTGCTTGGATTTCCTGTGGCAGGCTGCCACCTCAGATGGTAATTAAGGCAAAAGCTAAGCAAAAATGGCCTGCGCTGCATCAATACGGCTCCACTCTGAAAACCTTGTAGCCATGTCGCTGCAGCACTAGCTCTGTGAGGAAAAGCTGCTAGAAAGCAGCTCTGCAGAGAGGGACCTGGGACTCCTGGTGGACAACAAGTTGACCATGAGCCAGCAATGTGCCCTTGTGGCCAAGAAGGCCAATGGTACCCTGGGGTGCATTATAAAGAGCATGGCCGGCAGGTCCAGGGAGGTTGTTCTCCCCCCGCTGATCTGCCCTGGTGAGGCCACATCTGGAGTACTGTGTCCGGTTCTGAGCTCCCCAGTTCAAGAAAGACAAGGAACTACTGGAAAGAGTCCAGTGGAGGGCTACGAAGATGATCAGGGGAATGGAGCATCTCACTTATGGGGAAAGGCTGAGAGACCTGAGTCTGTTTAGCCTGGAGAAGAGAAGGCTGAGAGGGGATCACATCAATGTTTATAAGTATCTACAGGGCGGGTGTCAGAAGGATGGGGTCAGACTCTTTTCAGTAGTTCCCACCGACAGGGCAAGAGGCAGCAGGCACAAACTGGAAAACAGGAAAATCTACCTGAACTTAAGAAAAAATTCTTTACTTTGAGGGTGACAGAGCACTGGAACAGGCTGCCCAGAGAGGTTGTGGAGTCTCCTTCTCTGGAGATATTCAGAACCCACCTGGATGCCATCCTGTCCAACCTGCTCTAGGTGAACCTGCTCTGGCAGAGGGGTTGGACTAGATGATCTCTAGAAGTCCCTTCTGACTTCTACCATTCTGTGATTCTCTGTGATTCTGTAACAGATAATATAACACATAATCTCCATCTCACTGCCCTGCTGCAGTTTCCAGGTCTGGCTGGCATCGGGCAGCCATGACGTGCAGGCAGGACGGGTGCCTGATGGCACTCACGCCATCTGTAGGTGTTCATGTACATCAGCTCAAAGGCCTCTGGCACAAGAGGCTGCGGAGACCCTGATTTCTCTTTACAGGCTCAGCTCCTGGCTTCTTCGTCTAACACAGGAGAGGAGTGCAGCAAGGGCGGTAAAATGGCTTCTGTATAAACCTATTTAGCTGACGTCAGAGTATTGCTAATAATATCCAGAACATGTGTGTAGGATTTTCAAGGAAGAAACATGAGAAAACACAACACGGAGGAGCAAATGACACAGCCGTTAAAAAAAAAAATAAAAAAGGTGGTAAAGCTGTTACTAACAAAGTTTTTTATCAATCTGCACCTCTAGACCTCTGAGTGCTGAAAAGCATGAGAAGTAAAATGACAGGCCAAAGTTACTGTTATGTCTCATGGCCTATCAATTTTCTTACTTAAAAAAAAAAAGAATTTGGAATGGCTTAGAAAACGCTGTGTTTAGATTGCAAAACTTCCTTATTTTGTGTCATTGGGATATTTTTATTCCCTTATCAATGAGGTTTACATATTAATTTTCTACTATATAATACTATCTCTTTTCAGTTTCATGCTTTTCTGTTGCTCTTCATTCTCTGTTCAAAAGTAAATGTTTTCTGCCCATCTCATTCCTTTGTACTTTTATAGGAAGAATATATGTGGTCAAAACACAGGCGATGGATAAGTCATTTATAAGCAAAGTGAAAAGTCTGCCTAGAGAACACACTTAAAATTATTATTTTTTAACCAAAAAGCTGCTTTTCATCAAACAATATGAAATATTGACTCAGAAGTAGGTGATTCATGTCATAAACATTTTTTTCCTAAAAATGTGACATTTCAACGCACCTGTGGTCCAAAGGGAAGGTGTTCTGAGGACATCTTATCCAACCCCCAAAATTCTCTGTTTCACTGTGATTGGCACTGTCATTAAGTCATCATACTGTGTCTTAGTAAAGGTAGAACACTGAACTTCAAAAGAAATACAATAGCTGTCACTATGAAGTAATAATTTTTGTTAGAGCAAAAGTTTGAAGATGTCTGGATTCAACAGAGGCTGCTGCTCATGTACAGTATCCACATCTGATAATTTTAGTCAGACAAAGATCTCCTGTTAGTGAACCTGCACTGGAAATTGTTAATTGCCATCCTACCACACTTATGTCCTCTTTTGCGTTATTCCATACAGAAATTTTGCAAGGAGCAGGCTTGGCTTTGAACTAGCCACTGACATTTGTGTAATGTGTATGTGTTATCTGTCATTTTCATTTGCAAGACCACAGTGGAGAGTGGAAATAAACTCCTAAGTCTCCAACATAAAGTTCTAATACAAACCTCCATGGATGCTGAAGTTCTGTTCCTTACAAAGAATATTTCAGAAAACAGAGCAGATATTTTGTTATCAAAGCTCAGCAGAAACAAGAAAAAAGTAAAATGATACAATCCACTACACAGTTTTTTAATAGTCCTGATCCTTTCTTAGTGTATCTAGCTTCAGTTACTTCTGAGAGCCTGTGGATGCCATAAATACTTCATAGGTACTGATAATTTCCTTCAGAATTACACAGTAATCACAGTACCTTTTTTATTGCTTCAAAGACTTTTATCTGTATACTACTAATTCTTGTATAATGATTTTTTTATTGACAAAGAGTTTGTCTAAGTAAGAGTCAACACCATGTATTAGTAAATAATTAGACTACTCCACTGCTAATTACAACACTCCATTGATTAAACTAACCCTTTGACTCTCTTACTAAGTGTTTATATCTAGAATCTTGGCCCTTTACTTTCTTTGCTGTTATATTTTTTTAAAAATTACTAAACCACATATGTATATATGTATGTATGTATGTATGTATGTGTTTCTACCCATAACGGTTAAGTGATTAGAATCGCTGCAATTAATAGACGGTCTGCAATGGTGGCCACACAAAGGAAACAAACATCAGTTACATATCATAAAAGCAGTCACTTGAAAAAACTTACAGCAATCAAAAGACAGATCAACCACAGACCAAAATAAGCGCCTAGGAACGATCAATCCAGATGAACCAGTGACGTTAGCTATCCCTAATATGGTCTTGGGAGAAGCTAAACAGGCCAGAACAAAAGATATTGCACTCCTGACAGTGGGAGGGGGATGTTAACGATATGTCACTATCTCCACAGGAGTCACTGGAGATGGATCTCTGTGGTCCACGAGGAGCCATCAGCAGCATCCCCCTGCGAACACAGACTTGGCAGGCACTTTCTTAACAGCAGTTTGCAGGAGGAAAGCAAGCAAACAGGAAAATGAGAACCAAGGAGGGCAGAAGAGAGGATTTCAAGACTTTTTGTCCTAGAACAAAATCTATTCCTTTGAAACATTTCATAACTATCGACACCCCACTGCCCCAAGAAAAGAAGGAGCAAACAGCAACAACTGGATGAATACTGGTCTTTCTAGAAGCAGCTTAATTACAGCAGCTTTTGATTAATAACATAAATAACAACACAGACAGAATCAGTTGTTGCTAGTTTCTTTCATATTCTACATAAAGAACAAGTTCTCTTAACACAAACCTCAGCCAGAGCCTGTTGCTGAAATCAACCTTCCGAGTTAAAAAAATGTGAAGTCTGGTGTGAGAAAAGAAAAGCAAAATGCTTACTGTAACCTTGTGTTTTCCCTGGTGGAGAAACTCTTTACAGACTCCAGCAGCAGGCATTTTCTGGCCAAGGACTTTTACCGACAGCTAGTACATTTATCGATTGCTGGAAACCCCCATGTGAAGACCAACCAAATAAGTAGCCTGTAACCTCAATAAGTAGCCTATGAATTTATCTGGATGCTTAAAAACCTAGTCCAGGTGTTTTGAAAGGATTTGCCAGGGCCCTTGGCTGCCTCTTGTGCCGTGGGACCGTGCTCTGCGACGGCGGCACTGCCTGCCCCTGCCTGCCCCTGCCTGGCTTGCCGTGTGCCTGCCCTCGCCTCCTGGCTCGCCTCTCCCTGGGGACCAGCCCGGCTCTTGCTGCTCCCCAGATGATTTTAAAAGATCCCTTTAAATGCCAAAGCACTTTCCCCAGCTGAACATGTTACATGGTAACGCATTATTTCTCGGCCTTTGGTTCAAGGCCAGACAGTACATTTTATGGTCAGTGTGGGAAAAGGAGCAAGAATTTTTTCCTGCTTGTTTCCCACTCTGCTTTGCTCTGTAAGCAGAGCAATTACTGTCGTGCACCAGAGAAGAATTTCCAGCTGTGGGAAGTCCCACAGGAGAAATTTTGAGGAATAAAATGCCTCTAGAGTATTCTGCTAGGGGATTACTCTCTGCTCACTGCACTGCCAAGGCAGATAATGGACCCTTCGTGGAAGAGCCCTACCGCACTGAACTCCAGATGCGGCAGCTAGAAGGACATGACAGCTTTTGTGACGTTCACATGCTACCAACTAACTAACCCTCAGAAATCTCACCTGTCCCCGTATCTCTGGTGGAAACACGATGCCAGGCCTGGCCATACCTGTCTCCAGAAGGTCCAAATATACAAGGAAAAAAAGTCTGGTGTTAAAACGGTGGAAAAGAATCCTAAAGATGTTTCCAAGTAATCCATTGAATGCTCAAGATGTGTTAGGCTTCTGACAGTGGCTGTGCCCAGCCAGATGAAATACAGGTGCAACTGCTAGAATATCAGGATTGTGTGATTTACAAAATGGTTTTTGGGATGTTCCAGCCTTGTGCTCGATACTGATTCACTGCCTATTTCCTGGCCAAAGAGCAGTGCTCCAAGCAACATTTGATGTGTTTTTCTGAGGGCTTCTTACCATGGGACCATGACAACTCTTAATTAGGAGATTTTCAGCGGGTTTTGCCCAAAGCCACTGTCAAAATATCTCAGCAGTGCTCTCTGTAATGATCAGAGATATTGGAGGGTTTTTCATGCATGTATAGATATATTCACAAGTACAGATATATCATCCAAATTTCTGGTGTTTGTAGCTTTGGTAGAGGTTGCAAAGCCTTGTGATAATATTAGATAGATGTAATTTGTCACTAATCTCTTCACCCTGTACCTGCACTCAGGTCCCTAACCCATCTGTCAGGGACACCACTAGGTATTTCAAACCACTCAGCAAACTCCAGCAGCTCCCATCCCTTCCAAAACCCCAGTTTGGCGGAATCATGTTTTCTCCTTCCTCCCCAACTGTGCAATTCACACCTCCCCCATGGACTTGCCTTCCCTCAAAACCTCCTGGCGTGAAGGCTGGGTTCAGTCCAGAACCAACAGAAAAAGGAAGAGTTAATAATCAAAGTGCAATTTTTCTCCAAGTTTTCCATGCCCCAGAAGTCCATGCTGAGACTATGTGTCCTAAAGGACGGCACTAGAGGCAGTGGGATACCGACAAGAGGAGAGGAAAGGCAGGTGAGGGCAATGGTGCAACTAGGACTGATGCGATGAAGAGTCCTAGCTCCCACCTTCCCTTTTTGGCTCCAGACACAGCCTCAAAACCTCTGAGGCAGCAGGAAAAATGAAGTCCAGCAGTAATTTGCAAGGGAAATACAATTAGTGCATTAAGGTTATTTCACTAAATAATCCCTTTTGCTCCATCACAATAGTTGCCTTCCCTGACCTCTGCTGAGAAGGACTCTAAACTCCACAGGGGACAGGCTGAAAACCACCACTCAGAGTTATTCAATGGCTGTTTTTCTGCACAGAAGTTGGAGTGCCGTGCCTTTGGAATAAAGGGAGTGCACAGCTACCACCCTTTTAACCTTTCAGAGAGGCTGTGGAGAAGGAAGGGCTGCCAGTAGGACATCCAAGCACTTTTCTGCATCCCAGGGACACTGAGGACATTTTCTGTTGTTGGTTTTTTTGTTGTTTCTTTCCCAAACTAAATTGTGGATTATTTTTAACTTGTTTATTTTGAGCTGGTAGTATGATCACAGTTTACCTAACTTCACCATCTAGTGCTGGAGTCCTCACCACTTGCTAACAGTAACAAAAGCCTGGGGAGACCCTAGAGGGTAAGACATTTAACAAAGAGACTATTACATCAAATCTGTGTTGTCTTGCACACCAAATCTGTGTTGTCTTAAGATAAGTTTGTTCTTGAGTTCATTGGCATAACTCCACAGTTACTCCACTCACTTTGTTGGAATATTTGTTCCAGAGGCAGTATCAATTTTGGAGAATTAAAATAATTAAATGTCATGTCCAGTGCAAAGAAAGTTTTAAACTTTCTATGGGAATGCAAAATGGTTTAAGGCCATGTTTCAAGAAGTGACCATGTTCTTGCAAAGAGGTTGATGATAATGGCCTTCTTTGTGCTCCAGGTACCAAAGACAGGACTATTTTTGTGTTGATAAACCTTTTTCACAGAAACATTGGAAGAATCATGGAAGAAACTGTCTGAAGACGTTTATTTGCAGATACTATCATTATAAATACCGGTTCAACTGTCCCTTATAGGATGCTACATACTAACTCTTCCTGTGACTGGCGTCTGAATCTGAGTTTTCTCCAGCAGCACTGCAAGTTTTCTATGTGGAATGATCAGTTTAGCTTATAAGAACTTTCAAAGTAAGATCTATTAAATGAGCTACCTGAGAACTGATTTATCATAGCTACCTACCACCTCTTCCTCTGCTGAAATACTGAAATAGATGCACTTTAGAGGAGAAAAACAGGTTAAAAATTCCTGCAGAAAGAACGTGAAAGCAGGAGACAAGCTGTCCTCAGACACAGGATTCCAATTGCGATTGGCACAAAACCTTAGTATTTAGTATATTTATGAAAGCGTTATGTTTATTTAAATTTTCTATTTGTATTTATTTAAACCTTAGTATTTCAAAACTGTATATTTATTTAATCCTTATTATTTAGTATATTTATTTATTTAGTATAAGCCACAAAACCTTACTATTTCTGAGCTGCAACAAAAACTATTCCACTTTGTTACATGTTTTCCGTCACAACTAAAGTAAAACATGTGAGTGACCATGCAGTCACTTCCTGCAACCCAATGCCAAGAAATCCATCCATCCACCCATCCATCCACCCACCCATCCATTCATCCACAGGTCCCTGCAAGAGCGAGTTAACCCTCTTGCTGGTTTTGTGTTATAAATCTGTTACCTGGAAAGGCTCAGATACGCTAAATGACAGGTAGCAATAAAACCTTAAGGGGAAAGAACATGAACTCCTCACAAAACTGTTTGAGTAAAGACTGGCAACAGTGACTACATGAATTCACCCATTCTTACCCTACGGTAAATTTGAGATTCAGAAGAGGAAGAAGGAGAGAAAAAGAGAGTAAGGAGCAGGTCGCACACCTTGTGTGCACTGCTGGGCATGGGACCATACTCGAGCAGTTACCAGGGAACCATCAGAGTACCACGGATCCACGTTTTAGCTTGGTTTATGGTTACTGCTCACGTAAGCAAGCCATAAGATAAATAGACCTGGCATTAAATCAATGAAAATTATTCACAACTAGTGGGAGGCAAACATAGGGGCCTGGGCTTTGCCTGTATCTTGGACTAGGACTCTAAAGCCCTTTGCTTTCTTACCGAACATGGTATCAAAATGCCTTCTGTCAGACAAGAAATACTTAAGAGTTAACTCCTGAGGACCCAAAAAATGCTTGAAATAAAATCCTCTCACCAAAGATGGAGACCACTTGTCAAAGGAAGTGTTGATTAATGACCTGTTTCAATCAAATATTGAAGCCATTCTTGTCTAAACTGCATAAATATAGAAAAGGAATTATTAAAAAAGCTCTATGTGTTTCTTGGCAACAGATTATTTGGTTTGGCAGAGTGAAATGCATTTTCATAGGACCTCTGATGGAGCTTAGCAGGAAGGTAGTACACGCAAGACTCATTTGACTTGGCAGCATGAATTAAATGGTTGCAGAGTGATGAATGATAGCACTACATTTATTTTCATATTTATATAGTAGTTACATTATTTATACAGTACCTTTTAAAAATAATAGCACTTTAAGATCTTCCGTAACAGAATCCTAGGAACTTACAGTACCCGTGGAAACACAACCCAGTGCTGTACCAAACTGTTTAAAGGGGATTCACGCCTGAGAGGGGCCAGCCTTCCGCCAGGCTGTGACATACTCTTTAATTCCATGAAATTCTGGGAGGTTACAGGGAACAAATGTATGTTTCCTCTGTATTTCCTTCTCCCAATAAATTGTAAATAATCTTCCAAATGCTACAAACACTAGAGTTCACTGCACTTACCATGGTAATAATATGATAATTGTATGGTATGGTGTCGCAATGAACACGACATGTGATCACGGCTATAAACACTGTGTGATCACAAACACAACTATACACATGGCCAAAGCAGCACATCTTTGAAATCAGTTCATTATTTTATTAATATATACTCCACATAAGTCACTTTCGGGTATTTGAATATAAATACTGGTGGTGTTATAAGGCTTAATGGTCTCCCACATTTATCAGTAGTTCATTCCAAGAGCGCAGGACTTTGGAAGAAATCAAACCTTTCATTACAGCGGGGGACTAAACACTAGAGGCTCCTTAGGTCTCCCCCAACAAAGTACCTTAACGAAGAGATATCACACATTAAGAGGACAGATAACAGCCAAAATCATATGTCATATCAGTCTTTCAGATTTTGTAAACTGTGACTGGAGATGTTCACCGAAGGCAACCTCTGTGCAAGCAGTTGTTGAGAGCTGCACCAAATAACAAGAAAAGATACTACAGATTAAAAAAGAAAAAACAAAAACAAAATTAAAAAGAAAACACCTCTCATCTGTCTTTGTGAATTTGCTTAATTAGCTCAGCTAGACAGTTCTAGCAATGAAAAGCCAAAAACCATAAGCAACTTGTCTGCTCACTGAAATTTTAGGGTCAGGTCTGTTGCTGAGGTGAATTTGCCTCAGCTGGGTCACTCAGGGGAGGAACCGCCGCTTTCCACACCAGTGAGTCTCTTCCACTCAATAACAGCTCTGCTGCCAAAGCATTTTGTAATCGGCAAATTTTGCAGAGGAGGTGTCAGACCCCCTGGATTCCGGCAAACCCTCCTGTGTAATTTCAACTGTGCATACACAGTGCCAGAGAGCAGCCCAAGAAGAGTGGTGGCAGCGGGCACCATGGTGTGATGCACAGTGCTGCAACTCCTCTGGCAGGCAGCATCAATTTGGGGCTCCTAGGGCAAACTGAAAGTGGACAAAAAGGCATTTGGGGTCAATGTCAATGTTTCTTTCAGGCTGAAAATAAATATTTCACACCATCCTTTGTACTTAATGTTTCAGTATTTCTTCTCTCATTCTGCTTTACAGATTTGAATAAAGTAGACAAATTTGCTCTTCAGAATTTTCTTTAAATTAAAATTTTTGATACAGAAAATGTCTAAGGAAATATTTTGATGTCCTCATTTTGGTCTTACTGAATATTAGTTTGAAGGAACTCAAAATTGCATTTTGATAATTTGGTGGGTTGACTGTGGCTGGATGCCAGGTGCCCACCACAGCTGCTCTATCACTCCCCTCCTCAGCTGGACAGGGGAGAGAAAAGGCTCGTGGGTGAGGATAAGGACAGGGAGATCACTCAGCAAGTACTGTCACAGGCAAAACAGAATCAACTTGGGGAAAATTAATTTAATTTATTGCCAATCAAAATCAGAGTAGGGTATAAGAAATAAAACCAAATCTTAAAACACCTTCCACCCATCCCTCCCTTCTTCCCAGACTCAACTTTGTTCCCAATTTCTCTACCTCCTCCTCCCAAGCAGTGCAGGGGGATGGGGAATGGGCGTTGTGGCCAGTTCATCACACATCGTCTCTGCCACTACTTCATCCTCAGGGGAGGACTCCTCACACTCTTCCCCTGCTCCAGCATGGGGCCCCTCCCATGGGAGACAGTCCTCTATGAACTTCTCCAATGTGGGTCCTTCCCACGGGCTGCAGTTCTTCACGAACTGCTCCAGAGTGGGTCCCTTCCACAGAGCGCAGTCCTTCAGGAACAGACTGCTTCAGCACGAGTCCCCCATGCAGTCACAAGTCCTGTCAGCAAACCTGCATGGGCTCCTCTCTCTACAGGGTCACAGGTTCTGTCAGGAGCCTGCTCCCACATGGGCTTCTCACAGGGTCACTGCCTCCTTCGGGCATCCACCTGCTCCATTGTGGGGTCCTCCATGGGCTGCAGGTGGATATCTGCTCCACTGTGGACCTCCATGGGCAGCAGGGGGACAGCCTGCCTCATCATGGTCTTCATCATGGGCTGCAGGGCAGTAACTGCTCCAGTGCCTGGAGCACCTCCTCCTGCTCCTTCTTCACTGACCTTGGTGTCTGCAGAGTGGTTTCTCTCACATATTCTCACTCTTCTCTCTGGCTGCTCTTGGACAGTTTTTTTCCCCTTCTGAAGTATGTTCTCACAGAGGCACTACCACCATCACTGATGGGCTCAGCCTTGGCCAGCAGTGGGTCTGTCTTGGAGCCGACTGGCATTGGCTCGATCAGTCATGGAGGAAGCTTCTAGCAGCTTCTCACAGAAGTAACCCCTGTAGCCTCCCTGCTACCAAAGCCTTGCCATGCAAACCCAATACAGATAAATAAACTTTACATCTAAGACATTTTCACCAAGCTTGTGAAAACTAGTCTAATTTGTGCACTAATGCTGATTTTCTATAAACACATAATTTAAAAATTAAATTTTTAAAAATTAGATTTTTTTTCCACTATGTCAAAGAAGATGGTGATGCTTTCTCCCCAGAGAAACCAAAATATAGTTTATGTATTATTTAAATTAAGAACAAATTACATAACTAGTAGAAATCATATTATGCTACAGTTTGGGAAGAAAGCGGGAAATACTGGAACCTCAGGGGAAATGCAAATAGCGGAACGTAATTAGTCATATTAGTTTCTGGCCAAAAGATTAGATTTTATATCTATACACTTATTAAAAGTTTTACTAAGTGATAGCAACTGGCAAAGACTTTCTAATTGTATCCAAAAGATAGTAATAAAGGCATTTGGCTGTTGCACGATGTTTTACACCGAGCATTGCATTTTCTAAAGTGCCAACGAGACTTTGTGATGAGTCTCAAGTCAGGTCTAGGAGATGACGCATTTTTTGAAAATCCAGGATCCATTCTTGAGCCACTCTGCTCTCCAGCAATAGTCTGACTGATTTGTGATATCTGATGCAGCTGTGTGATTAACTCACGGCAAGAAAACGGTGTCCCTGTCCTAAAAAAAAAAAAGGAATTATTTTCTGAAACTGGCTTTCAGCAAAGATGCACAACACTGTACAACTGGCCTCTGTTTATATTCAGTGCCACTCACTGCTTCTCCAGGAACTTCATTCCAACTGAGTGTAACAAATCACCAGAGAAGTAAACCTTGCAGGTCATTCACAGATAGTTTTCAGATATTGCCCGCTAGTGATGGTGCCAAAGTGCCATCTTAGCNCTCTCCTCAGCCTCCTTTTCTCCAGACTGAACCACTCCAGTTCCCTCAGGCGCTCCTCATAAAACCTGTGCTCCAGACCCCTCACCAGCTTCGTTGCCCTTCTCTGGACACGCTCCAGCACCTCCATGTCTTTCTTGTAGTGAGGGGCCCAAAACCAAACACGATATTCGAGGTGGGGTCTTACCAGTGCTGAGTACAGGGGAATGATCACTTCCTTAGACCTGTTCTCCTGAAGGGAACCTTTCGCACCTGTGTCTTGGCAGACCGCAGCAGCTAACATGCCTTCACAGTTCAGCTGCATGGGGCAAGGGGAATGTTTCACCTTGTGCTGGAAGGTCTCTCAGGCACAGCACAGAGCTACCAAAACCTCTGCAGCTGCTGGCGGAGATGTGACTGTCCTGGGCACGTCTTGGAAATGTTTCTCCGTTCACAACGGGAGAGTTCACAATGGAGCTGGCAAACAGCTTACACTCACGGAAGCTTTTCAGAATTAAATTCTTTCTGAATTTTGCACTGACAGATTTCTCAATTTTCATTTATTCTAGTAGATTAAGACCTAGTCTTAAGCATATGTTTTCTTCTGGAACATATGCTGGGGAGGTACACTAACTGTATGAGTACTAGTAGGCATTTCCTGCACAGCAAAAGACCCTTATTTTTTCCTCATCTGAAGACCACGGGTCCGCTTACCTGCTGAGTCTTCATTAGACCTGGATGGTACTGCTTTACAGACTTTTATTTGTTTGGAAACATAGATGTTGATACATCTTATCAGCTTCATTTTTGTTTCTATATTTGCAACTGATTCTTTTATAGACTTTTCTTCAAACTGAAATAAATGTACTGAATGCAAAGGCAACCAGTGTAACTGATGTAATCGTTATTTTTAGTTGTACTATGAAGAAATACACTGTCAGTGGTGTTGTCAATATTAAAAGCATACATATGATTCTCTCTATTGGAAAGAAATCAGATGCAAACATATTAATGGTGTTTTAAGTATCACAGAGCTAAACACCAAAATGTGTAAGACTACTTTAGGCATTCAGACATTGATACATTGTCTTCTCTTCTTTTTTTCCAGAAATACAATTTAAAAAAACAGTCTTAATAAATGCAAAATAATGAGTGTCCTGCCAGGATATCTTGAAAAGCTATCATATAGAATAATCAGATTGCCTTTACATTTTAAAAATGTAAAATTCCCCTCATGTGAACAGAAGCTTAGGGGGTTTTTTTAGTCAGTATTAGAATTTCCAAACAAATTACCCAGAGTAGCTACCCCTGCTGAATATCTCTCCAGCTTTTCCATGAACTTGGACCAAAACCCACAGTTAATAGTCACCATTTCCCCAACTCATAGCTCTGGGCAGCACTACTAAAATGTACTAATTTGAAGTAACTCTGCTACAGTATTTCAAGAAGAAAGGTTATTTTTTTCCCCTCTTTTGGCAGGTTATTTTAAGGTGTCAATTCAAATTTTTGGCACTGACGTCAAATCTCTCCACCGAAAAGCTGTTCCTATTCTCTGCAGGGCTGTCAAGTGTAGAAGCAATAGACTTCATTCTCCATTAACTGTAATTTTTCCGCTATCCTATTATTATAATTTTCCACCGTGCTCTTGACAGCCTTGTTGGCTGTGCCTTACCAGAAGAAAGGGGTCTATTTATTTGTTTTGTCTTGATGACATTTTCATCATGAAGGAGGAGGTGGCCTTCGGTACACACAGCTTGCTTTGGAGCAGAAAGGAGAGGAGCAGCAGCCGTGGCTGTACTGCGAACACATACATAGCTCACAGCTGTATAGTTCATGGGAAGAATAAAGCTAATAACAGTCGTAATAATAATAGACAATGATGTGTGCAGCCACATTGTACAATGCAGGAAGTTTTTCAGACCAACCTTGACTCTAAGCACTTCCACGTGACACCAAGGAATGTCCCTGAATGGTCCCTATCTGGAAACATCCTACGAAGATGAATGAGGACCCGTATTTCTTTTCACACACTACTGTCTTACTGCAACAAATTGCTCTATTTCAGTGTGTCTCTTTGTACAATAAGGTGCTGCTAAACGGCAGTCACACTTCATAAGCTCAGAAAAGTGAAAGTGGCAAGTAATATATCAATATAAAGCAATTCGCTAGGAAAATGCACAGTGCAACAGACCTGTTCTCCCCGTTTAAATGCCTCACTCCTCCTTACAGCCTTACCCCAAGGACTGAACTGCAGTGGTGCTTCAGGCAATCCCAGCTGGAACAAGGCACTCGGGGAAGGTGAAGACTTCGGACAAGCTGTCCAGGATTCAGGCTCTGTCTCCAGCAATATTTCCTGTGCAGCATAAGTTATTCCTACCGCGTCAGCTCAGGATCTTGGGAAAGCAAAATATTTAGAAATGGGATGTCATGTCTAACTTACCATCATAAACGTTTGGGAGGAGAGAGCCAACTGCTCTGCTTTCTCTGTTTAGCCAGGAATGAACCTGCCATTTTGGATTTTAAAACAAATTAATCATGGCTCCAATCAGTTCCGATCAGTAAGCAAACCTTTAATCCTGTTCCATCCTTTGCATCACTTTTAAAAGAGCAGGAGGTAGATTTTTAAGGTTATTTTTGTTGGTTGGCTGTTTGGTTTCCAGAGCCTTCCAAAGGCAGCTGTCGTAGAGGTCCACATGTGCTGACAAAGGTGGGCACAGGGAAACTCCCAGGCATGGAACTGCAACATCTGTCCTGGGGAGGTGTTTGCTCTCCTGAAGGAGCAGAAGATCACTCTACTATTGTTTTCCTCAGATCTCCAGTCTGAGGGTAAGCTTCAAACTGCAGCCCCAAAAGAGGGGCTCCCTCCTCAGAAGGCAGTGAGAGATATTACAGGAGAGACTGGACTGTTTTAGCCTTAGCTCCCTCAGGAAGACAGTTTGAAGGATATTTGCTGAACTTTCTGCAACCAAGAGCTCACAGCTAGCTCTCCTTATGCAAGGAGAGGGTTTTAATGTCTTTTCTTGCCCCTGTATGCACGCAGGATTCAGAACAGCTGGTAGGATTCAATGCTTACTGTTCCTTTCCTGCAACACCAACAGTTTTTGCCATCTGTATGTGCATTGCTTTAGCTTTATAACATTCAGTATTATAATAGTCTCTGGGAGCTGAAAGATGAGTGAAATGTTCGCCTTTATACATGAGCGTTTCCCAGATCACTGTGCCATGAAACAGTTACTTAAGCTAACTGGAAAAAAAGAATGGAAAAGACACCAGTTCATTAGTTCAGCTGAACTCAAAAATGAAAGAGTAGAAGAGTGAAAAGCAGATCATGCAATTATGCTGCAAACGTGTCATTATGTTCAGTTGAACCAATACTTCAGTGGGACAAAAGTCCCTCAAACCTTTGCTAAAGAGCCTCAGAAGAAACCCAAACCTGTTCCAGGCTCAGTTTATATCCATACTGAGCCTGATGAGAGTTTGCCTGAGCAATTAGTGCAGGACCTCATTGAGTGGGCAGCTGCCTCGGAGGTCCCGCAACAGTGAAAGCCCGTTAGCCCACCTTGAAAATCAGCTGCCGCTGGAAACAGCTACGTGGAGAGGCCAAGGGGTGATAGCTCTACAGAAGCAGGCTTGCAATGTTATTGGCGGGTGGGAGTACTCAGTTTTGACTTGCATTTACAGCGTGGCACCACTGGCTTGAAGTCAATCAGCTCTCTAACTCTTAAGGCCTTGAAATAACCGTGCAAAATTATAGCGTATTTAGTAAGACTGCTGGGAGAAGTAATGCCATCCGAGCCTTTGAACAAGTTCATTGGTTCTTCCTTTCTCATTCTTCTTCTTCCCATTTTAAAAAGATTTATGACAAACAGAGGATGATACTCTTTCGCCTACTGAGGGATCCTACATATTGAAGCTCCAACTCAATTATCTGTGAAGCTTTTCAGAAATCTTCAGCGCAGCAGCAAAATTTAGTGTGGATTAGCTTCCAGCTGGGAAAATAATAGGTGGAAGTTTTGTTCCTTTACATATGGGAGAACAAATACATGGATATTGCTACATAAAATGGTAGCAATTTCTTTTCTGTGGATAAATAATTGCTGATAACTTGGTGTAAGTGAAGGAGCTAATGATTTTGCAACTCTGCCCTGTACCTACATCAGGAGGTACAGGGCAGAGTTGCAAAATCATTAGCTCCTTCCCTTGTATGCTTAATCTTTTGGCCTTGTTCATGTCTTTAGCCTTATTCCTTCAACCTTGAACCCCGTCTGTTTGCGGCGAACACCGACTAGAAGAGCAGAGAAGTGACTACAGTGAGCATTTCCATTGAAATCTCATTTCCAGGTTGCTGCAATATTTGCAGCACCCCAACATTAGAAAGAAAAACAGAGGCTTGGGGTTAACTTCCATGGCCTGTTTCAGTCTTTTTAAATTACTGCAGATCAAACCCCTGTGTAACCACTGTGAATCACACTGGAAATGAGCAAAACCAGCTATTGCTTTCCCCAGAAGTTTAAAGTAATGTCTGTAACGGTTTCACAGTTTTTTGGCTCAGGCTGAGCGTGCTTACAATGAGAATTACGCACCTCGTCCTTCTGCAGCTCTAGCCCAGCAGCCCTCTTGCACAGAGCCCTTCTGGGAACTTTGTGGTAACCTCAGGGGTGCTCTCCTTTTCCAAGAGTAAAAGAGCACCGTGCCAGGTCCTCAGCACCAAAGAAGTTTTACCTCCCTGAGGGTCCTACAGGACAAACTACCAGTTGCTGTCAGCTGGGGTTGGGGGCAGGTCAAGATCTGGGCAGGGGCTTGGCAGGTCCAACAGCTTACAGCTGGGCAAGGGTGTGTGCAGGACCCTGCACTGAGCTGCTTTGTTCCTTGAGGAAAAGAAGTTACAGAAGCGTATCTTTTTATTGTACTTGGGGGACATATGATGGATGTGTGCTGTTGAAAGCTCTGTCAGGTAAGGGAATATCATTTTTATGTGACTTCTTCTTGAGTGAGCTTTGACACCCAGCCCTAGTAATATGCTGGTGCACTTTAGGTGTCCTTGCTTCTTGTGATGACTGGGTTTTACTGGTGCCTTAAATGCTATCCGTATTGTTTATCAGCGAGTCAGTTCTCACGACCGTTGCCAGTGAAGAGCATTTTAAGTGATGTTCTGGTTCATGATATGGTCAAACTGATGGTTAAATTCTGGTTGCAGAAATCTTGTTGATGAAGGTGATGGGGAAGGGGAGAAAACCAGAGCTTGTTTGTAGCTGAGTGGTTTAAGCACAAGGTACTGGCAGTTTACTTGCTGTGTAAACTGAGAAACATTAATGTAGCTGAGAGACATGAAATAACCGTGCTCTGCTTTTTTTCTTTCATGGTTGTACTTTTTAAGCTGTTTTCCCAAGCTATTATGCTTGCACCTGAAAGGTTTTGCTCTGGTGTGGGAGGCAGCTATATGGAGAAATCAGTCTGAAGCGTAGTCTCAGAATATCCCCCTCTTGTCAGTATCTAGGGCTTCTTTCAGTAGGTGCAGAGAGCTCTACTGCTGGGAAGGAGAGAAGAGAAAACGGTCTGCTCTAATTTTTTGTCTAACTGGGGGAAACACTGTGGAAAAATAAAGCACCTGTGCAGAGAGGGAGGGAAAAGTAGGGAGTGAAACAATCCACATATTTAGATTCTGAGAAGAGGAAATTAATTATATTCCCCAACACCCTAGTTGATACTAACACAGTGGTAGCTGATTACAAGAGGAAGCATTTATGTTAATGGACTTATTTTGTGATTCAATTTTCTTTCAACTTCTACCATCTGTTTTAAAATACATGTTTCTGTTAGGATGCTAATAAGTACACGTGGTTTAATGCTGCATGCTAGTCACCAATAGCTCTCACTGATTTAAATGCAAATTGTATTTTGCCTGAATCTGGTCTGCTAGATCTGGTCCCTGTTTGAATTACAGTTCCTGGGAAATGCTGAAGGGACGGAAATGTTCATGGAAAGATATGTTCATGTGTCTTTTCTGCTTTATTTGGAAATGGTCCCTCAAAATGTAGCTAAAGTTTGTGATGTTTGGAATTGTGTTTTGGGCCAGGAGACCCATTTATAGCAGGCAAATGTCTGGTTTGCTTCATTAGCTGCTGCGTGGCAGTTTTCATCATTAAAGGTGGCACTGTTTGGGCATTTCTTTCAGTTATACGTGGAGTGTATCTGACTATAACTAAACACAAGTTTTCCGAAACGGGAAGTTAATTTATTGGTGTAGTGGGAAGTCTCCTCCCAAGCAAGGAATAAAGTCAGCAGTTTTAAACAGTTTAATGAAGCTCTTATCAAAGAGCTGGTGGTGAATGCTTTGCATTCATGATTTGTATGAAACTTTTAATACCTAAAACCTCTGAGGGCCGTGGCACAAAACTGGTCTGATACTGGAAGTTTTCAGCAGCATCGCACCCCTTCCCTCACACCTGAGCGTTTCTTGTAAGACTTTTCTGCTCCTCAGTAAAAGAGCTTGTGTGAATGTGCGTGTATAAAGCATTTATTTATGTGGCTGTTCAAAGCGATGGCATGGAATAGGTAGAGAAAAGGAGCAAATGTGGGGCCCTCAGCTCAGCCATAAAATGAAGCCTTTTTTTTTTTTTTTTTTGGTAGCCATTTGGGTCACCATCGCTTTCCTTCCAGAGGCCATGAGAAGCAAAGAACACAGCCGAATGTTGAATTTGGCTGGTTCGTGGGGATCTGTATGACTCACCTCTGCTAAAATTAACTAAGCTTAATTTGTAACTTGTTGCTCAGTAAACATAAAAAAAAAAAAAACAAACCAAAACCTAAGAGACCAATCAGGCACCAAGAGATGGTGTTGATTTGGTTTTCTCAACAACAAACTTGAAAACTAGTACCACTTACTGGTATTCCTGATAAAGTCACAAGATGAACTGCGGATGAGCAAGCTGTAGTGTTTTCTCTCTCTCCCTGGTCTCACCTTAGCCTCACTGCTGCTGACCAATGCATGAGAACATTTAAACTCCAACTAGAAGGTAGTACTGCAGGTTGGACTCCCACTAGATAATACCTTTTTTGTTTTATCACAGATGCTGGCCAGTGTAAAAATGGGAGTTACTGTTAACCTTGTGCTTTAAGCTTTGTCTTAGTGCCAGAGATGATATAATCATGATTAGTTTAACCAAATTTAACAAACTTCAAAAAAATATATTTTTAATGTTAAGATCCTTAATGTAGTTGTTTTCGTGTGCAGCCTTTCTTTCTTTGAAGCTGGCTGTTCAGGGGACAGTTTTTTCGTCTGAAATGACAGCTGCACTAGCCAGAAGAGTTATAACAGTTTTTGCACTACTGAAAAATAGACACATCTTCCCAAAATGGGGATTCGTTTTCCTAAAAGAGTGACCCTTAACTCAATTTTAACTTATTTGATTTCGTAGATGGACATTAATACTAAGCAGATGAAGAATCCCTCTGGATTTGCATTTTTATATCTTTTAGTACCAAAAAAAATCATCATGACTAAGTTAATTTTTAGTGTAGTAATAGGACTTAATCAGAAATGACTGTATTTCATTCTGAATGTTATAAATCATATACAAGTTTTACATCTTAAAAAAAACTTATTTGCGAAGAGGATTAGGCGGGATCTTCTAATCCTCATTCCATTTCATCTGTTTTATTAATAAACTATAAATACTCATTCTAATTATGTCACGCTTGCCATGGGCCTGATCCCGAGAGATGTTGAGTATCTGGGCCCACGTGGATCACCATCGACGTCCTGCTCCAGCGTCACTCCTGCTTTCTCAGCAGCCTGCTTTAGCCAGAGCTGGTTTGTCCCCTCTTGTCTTGGCTTTGGTTATATGTAATCAGTGCTTCTTCCAAGCCGGCTGCCAGCATACTGCAGTTCTTTAGATGTCCATGCTTGCAAAGGATGTCGTAGCTGCAGCAAATTTCACAGGACATCAAGCCTGCAGAGGCATGCCTGTACTTAAATTTCTACATTGTGTATTCCACCGGGCCTTACGTGCGTGCAAGTAATTGTATGGCTCAGGAGGCATTATATTACACCAAGTAAGATAAAAATTGCAGGTGTTCGTGCCTTGCTGTGGTTTATGCTGACAGTCACAAGTGGGGAGGAGGGAATGCTCACATGCACAAGAGAACATGGAATTTTAACACCAGTATTGAGTGAGACATGCAATGTCACTACAGCTAAAATTTGTCCACTTGATGTGTCATCAGCCCCCACTATTTGATAATATATAATGTTGCTGAAATTGGTAAGAAGTCTGCTTTTGCATTTGGCATAGTCAGGGTTTTGCAAATCATTACTAATAATGCCGCTATGAGGTAAAAGAGACTTGAAATGGATGCGGGTGGGGAAATAAAGGATGGGGACAATATCTTGGGAAAATCTAGTGTAAACGGGACAGTGCTGGCATAAAATTGCTACTGCTGCTTCTGTGACACATTCATGCAGTCAACAGGAGTACAGAAATAAGCTGAACAGCATATTTCAGGTAACTCTGTCCAAGCAGTTTTCCTTTTACTGCGTTTTACGGTCCTACAGTGCAGCGCTATGTCAATAAATGAGATTGATAGCAGGTCTCCTGGAACAAAGGTGCCTCAGCAATTATCCAGGACAGCTTGCCAGTTTTCCTGGGGCCTGCCAGGAGCACGGTATAAGCCAGATGGGACTTGTTTGGTAGCAACAGTACACTCCAGACCCTGGTGGCTTCTGACTGTACAAAGATGGGGGCACATCCATTTGTAGAGGGGGGAAGTTTGACAAAGTCACAGAGGAAGAGGATGGCTGGAAGCTGTTTGCACTGAAGAACGGTTCACCCAATATACCGTTATCCCCAGTTATCCCTAAGAATGTGGGGGCCATTGCCTGAGATGAGATGGGTGGCATTGCATGAGAAGTTCTGGTGATGGATGATTGTTCTTTCTTGGGAACAAACTGGAGGTAGTCATAGGCTTGGTAAGCCTGAAGCAGCGCCCTTGTTGACCAAGGCAGGTCAAGTGAGATGGGACAAGGATCTTCCCTGTGTCTCTGCTGCTACATTTGACAGACGGCTCTGCTCAGACAACTCATAAAGGCAAATAGAGATTGTCTTGGGAAGGTGGACGGAAAACTAAAGGGATGAAAAACACCCAGAAAGTCCTGTGTTCATTAAACCATGCAATTTTTAACTTTTAACAACCACCTGAAAGAAAACATTGAAAATCACAGTAACCCTCAAAATCATGCACTTACTGCAATATTACCAAACTCTTGAGACAGACCCCTCAAATAGCACTGAAATAATATGCAGCATGCTTTGTAGGTCTTGTTAAAAATTTATTATTTGTCTTCTGATTTTTGAGATGCCAGAGTTCCCCTGAGCCATACTTACAAGTTTTTCTTTGTAACTAGCATCGGTAGGAAAACATCGCTTAATTGGTTGGACTTTATTTTTTCCTCCAGCAGCTGGAGCTCAAAGTAAACCCCATGACAAAAAGTTTCAACAAATTGATGAAAGCTGGTGGTGTTGGGGTTTGAATCAGTGATGAATGCATTAGAAAATACAAAGGTTAGTTCTTTCCTTTAGTAGAGTAAGGGGAGGCAAGATTACTGCCTGCAAACTTCAGTGAGTAAACAGCTATGTAACTCCAAGAGCAGTGTCAGGAAAAACGCAGGAGTAACATTGGTGGCAAGTAAACCTTGGTTGCAAAATGTGAGAAAGTCCTAACTGAGAAGACCAAAGGTCTGGGACAAGCCCTTGTAATAGTAGTGGGAGCAGCAGTGATCATCCTCTAAGAGGAAGGTAATTTGGGTCATAGATGGAACAGAGCTGGGTGCTCTGCTTCCTCCATGAACATCTTAACAGGGTTCGTGGTCTTCCTAAAAAGCGAAGCCTCTACTGTGGCAACTGCCCCTTGGTGCTTATTTGAAAACAGCAAAGCACTTCTAAAGCAAGTCCAAAACACTTTAACTTTGACTATCTCATTTTAACTCCACCGTAAAAGACTGTGAAATTTTCTTTGAGATGTAAACCAATAATGAGCTACACAGTACTTAACTATAAAGACCTAATTATATATGTTAGATTGAGTCTTTTGTTAGTGTATCCCAGATCAAGCTGGGATGCTGGCCAGGCATGATTTCAAGAGATGTAAAAAGGACCAATGAAAAGTAACTTGAACTTGTTTAATTCTAGCTTGTGGCTTTGTTGTTGTTCCGTGTTTAAAACATTAAACACTTCACAGTCTTTTTTTTCTTTCTTTCTTTCTTTTCTGGTCATCTCAAACAAATTTTCTTTGATGTAACTTGTGAGAGAAGAAACAGGATTTGAACTATGCCCTTTAAATGAAGACTTGTACAATACTTTCCTACAAATTATAGTGTAGTAAAATGCAACTAATATTTCAATATGACTCAAAAGTGACCTTTCCCAGTCTCCAACAGCAAGCTTGCTCTCACAAACGTACTGTTCTGAAAAGCTGATGCGTGTGCTGGGCGTACTAAAATGAAAAATATGAGCTGATTTCTCCCCCACCCCCAGTTCTCCCTGAACTATCACATATTATTACGAAAAATGGTGCAGGTCATCAAACCCTCGGAGTTGAGGTGCGCTGTTTGCTGACAAGTCAGCCTACTGCAAGGACACCCTTGCACCTTTCTGCATTATGTCCTTTGCTGGAAACTAGTCTCTTCCACCCATACACCAACAACACCACATTACCGATGCTTCACCCCTCAGAGCAGTTAGGTAGGGACGCAGTTCGTAACTTTTTGGATACATTAGGGGAAGCACACAGATGTGATTTTACATGCTGTCTTGATTTTAAAGATTGTGAGACTCACTTTAATTCAAGTCAGGCTAAGGTTAAAGCAAACAAAAATATTTTATTTATGGAATTCATACAGAGCTTACAAAGGGTTTTGAAGACGCAGGACAGAAAGGAAAGGAAACTGCATGCAGTCAAGATGTTACACGATGGAATCTTTAAAGGCTTCTCTTCCCACATCCCAGTGAGAAGCAAACTTACCTGACACACATTGCCGGGATGCCGCTGTGTTGAACATCCTCTGTCCTCAGGCAGCAGCCACAAGATGTGTGCTCACATGGAAGGCAGGGTAAGGCCTGGTAGTTTCCCATCCCTTTGGTTCATGCCTTGATGGGAGGGAGGGGTGCAAAGTCCTTGAATCTCAGGCCTTCCTGCTTTCACAAATCTTATATTTCCCAGCTTAGTTACCCTCTGGAAATGCTGTTGCCAGCCTTTACCACCTCCCGTCCAGGCAACTAATGAATTTTGTTTGGCTTACCCCAAGTGCTTTCTAGTTTCATGGCCTCATTTAAGTCAGGTGGGACCTCTGGAGGTCTCTAGTCCAACCCTTGCTTCAGCGAGACCAACATCTAAGTCAGATCAGGCACTGGGGATCTTGTCCAGGCAAGTTTTGAGCATCTGCAAGGACAGAAATTTGACATCCTCTCCAGGCATCCTTCTGCAGTGCTTAACCACCTGCACTGCGGGAGCGGCATGAAATTACTTGGACTTTCCCTTGCTCCTACCTATGACCATTGCTTCTTTTACTCTCACCATGTACTTCTGAGAAGGATCTGTCTGTCTTCTGTCCAGCCCTCCCCACCACAGCAGTAGTGGCAGCCAGCCATCAGATCCTCCCTCAGCCTGCACTTTTGCAGCATGCTCAGCTCCCTCTGTGGCTCCTCGTGCATCGTGTGTTCCAGCTCTCGACCATCACACTACCTCTCCACTGAGCTCCCCCTCTCTCCTGTGTTGCGGGAAAAACAGCCAGACACTGTTCCGGGTGTGGCTCTGAGTGATGGGTAGCAGCAAAAAAATACTTCCCTTGACCTGTTGGCTAATTCTTACCCATCCTCACGTGTAACTAGCCTTCGTTGCCACAAGGATGTACTGCTGACTTGTCTGCCTGCCTGCACTCTTCTGCAAAGCAGCTCCCCAGCAAGTCCTGTGCTGCATGCACAGCCAGCATGCTGCAGCGACCCAGCAGGACAGAGTTTGCCTTCCAGTTTACCACGTAATCCTTTTCCCCACATGCTGAATCCCATTTTGCATGAACCACATTTTCACCAGTCACATACTACATCATTGTGTAGATAAGATTAGTGTCTACCTCTTGCTAAGGACAACACTTGACAGTAGAGAAGTACTCCCGAGTAATACTGGGTGATTTGGGATGACGGAGCTCCTCCATCCTCTTGCTGGCATGCTATGTGTAAATAATATGCATTTGACATAGTATTCTTGTACACAGTGGTTTGATAACGTTCCCTCAGTAGATCAAAAAGCTGTAACTTAATCCTTTTCCTAATGTAGCGAACATTTGACAAGTTATTGCTGAAGCTGAGTACTATTTATAGGTTGTTTTACTATTTAGTTCTGAACTCATGGTGACTAATGACAAAAATGATACTGTACAACCACCAAGTATTTTTAAATACTCTCCGGTAGGTCTCTCCTAATGCTTTACTTTTTGATTATTTTTTTTTCATGAAGTAAGGATGGGGGCAAAGTTTAAAACAGTTGTTCCTTTCCCTTTTGGGGGAAAAAAACCCACCAAAGAGCATATTTCTAAACCAATGCCGCTTTAAAAAAATATTGCACAATAAAATTTCAACACTGAAGTATTAGCTCACTGAAGTCAATGGGATTTTTCTCAGCAATTTTGTTGCTGAGCTTCCTTTACACCCTTTTTCTGCTGAGGGAAGAAGGATGAATCTGTCAGAAATGTGAGTGCGTTGCCTGTGGGGAATTCAGTTTGTTATAATTCATTGAAATTCTTCCCCGAGCCAGAACAAGTCTCTGTCTGTCTTGCCTCCTGTTTTGAACCCTATTTTTAGCCTAATTTAGTTGCATAAATAGATTGAAGTTGTGCAGGTGTGATACCAGAGGAATGCCTCTACAGTGGCAATATTACTTAGACTGTAAGATGCTTCAACCAGTAAACGTGGGATGAAGCCATCAGGCTGGGAGAACCTTCTCCAATTTGCTTAACAAGTTAGTGGGGGGTGGGAGGTAGAGAAATATCACAGGACGGACCTTGCCACAGAACACATTGTTACCCCCCTTCCTTGCTGCTTGCATCTCACGAGTCAACTCCTCCATGCTACGGCGGTGGCTGTCCTCTTCCACAGCTGGAGGTGCTTCGAGCCTGAGGAGGGTGGATTGAGAATGGAGAAAGGAAAAGGAGCAGGGATAGGCCTTACCCCTCAGGTACAACAGCTTGGGTAGGTCTCCAGTAACCCATTTATGGCAGACTAAACACATAGGAGGTGAGGCAAGTTATTAAGGGCACAGAGCTAGGACTCACCGAGATTACTTGTATGAAAAGGCTGAATTTGCAGTACCTGTGCTAAAACCTATTGATCAAATCTTTTTGGATTGTGTAAGTATTCCTGATGAAATTCGAGGGGCAAGAGAAGTGGGAGATGGTGCCAATGCTGTAGGGCTGCCCTTTGGGAGCTGCTTCCTTCTCCCTGCCCGGCACAAGCTGGCACTCTGAGCCCAAGGGTGCCCCACGGCACCCACATGTGCCTTGTTTTTCACATCACAGGCTAAGGCAGAATTATAGTTCATCTGCCTGGGCCAATTAAGTCAGATAATTAAAATGGCTTTTTTTCCTCTGTCAGATTAATCTCTTAGCCATACTGTTAGAATTATGACTTTTTTTATTCATCTTTTAAAAACTCATTTTCCGTGCCTGTGTGTTGAGACCCCGGTTCAAAATAACAGCAGTGTAACAAAGAAAGCCAAGCTGTTCCTGCCGGAGAGAAGCCGGGGGAGTTATTCAAAACGTAGTGAGAACTGATAGGATCTGGCTGCCTTAGTGCCTTGAAAGGCAGTCTTAATTTCTTTTAAAACTGGAAGTTAGCCATATCCCTACCTTTTGAGCATGCTGAAATTTATTGTATGGCTGGAAGGGGAGGTTTTGCACATTTCCAGTCCTTTGTTGCCCCTGGGGATCCCCCCAAGGCAGGCGTTCCCTCAGAGCTGCCCTCGGCTGCCCCAGGTCCCTGCTCAGGAGGGCAGTACCCTTCCCCGTGCCCTGGGTTTCACCTGCTAGGTTAGGACATTGCTGGCACTGCCCGGTCCCGCAGCTTTCTCTGTTAAACTTGTCTTCAACAGCAGCAAAACAAAAATCCTTCAAGCCAAGCCTTGCTTCTTTCCCTTCTGCCTCTTCTCTAGCCTGCCTGGACATTTACAGATATGAAAATATAAGCATATGTCTGGGTTGTTTTATTAGGTGTGCACACCTTTCAACCAGCTGTTATTTTAAGCATTTGATGCTGAAGAACTTAGTGCTGAGTTTTGGCTGTGGGGGTGTTTTTACACTGAACGCAGGCTCTGGTCCATCACCGATGAACAAAGCCAAGGCAGACTCAGCACTGAACTCGTCGTTCTTCTGTGATACTCATGGACTTGTAAAAAACGATGAATTAGTTGCAGTACAGAGGCTTTGTTCAGTGAAAATTTATTCTGAAAAGTTGTTATCGCGGTGAGCGTCTTTGATTATGATAGCATGAATAAGTGCTTTGGAAAAAAAAAAGGAATATTAAATAAGAAGCTCATATTCACATGAGAATCTGTTTCTTGAAAGCCTCTAAAATTCTTCACTTATTATCAGGTATTGCAAAGTTAGAGATAAAAGTAACCAACATTAAAAAAATTAGACTATCTTCCATTTCATAAGGCTGTGAGTTAATTTAATAATCAGAGCTTTCATTGTCTCAGTAATTTAAATTACCATTAGTTGTCTTGTCATCATAGGCTGATATGAATAATGACTGTTACATATTGCTCAGTCTGGTACCTTGCATGTACAAGGATTCATCATGATACCACGTTTCATCTTTCACGTAACGGCTGCTATTAGTGCTATTACTGAGCTCGGCTGCCTTCAAAGCCTAACTTGAGCTACTGACTTTATTCCCCTGATCTCCACCAGGATTTAGTCTGATAGCGATAGTGCAGTAGTATCAGAAATTCAGTTTAATGATAACAGTGGTTTGAAGGCATTGCTGATTGAAAAGTAGAAGATGGGTTTTTCCCTTGTCAGGTTTGCACTCATGTTGTTCTCAGCCGAGGTGTAACGTGCCCTTATCATGTGGAGTGAAACTTCTGGTACCAAGAAAAAGGCAATCAGGGGTAGAAATTTCTAGGAGAATCTAACACAGAAATCACAAGCAAGCCTCCATGTTCCCCCCCCCCCCCCCCCCCACGCGGGACG
>VYXH01002573.1:529784-543630 GCA_013397275.1 Burhinus bistriatus | reverse complement strand
TTAGGCACTTTTTGTTTTTTTTTTTTTTTTTTTTTTTTTGCATGCACCCAAGCCCTCATTTGCTATTTAAGTTTCTAAAGAACCTGAACAATTTCTCCTCAGCTGGAACCACTTAATTCCTGGAAGATTGTGACAGCTTCCTGCCCTGAGCCCAGACAGACCTTCCCAATAGTCATTCTGCCTAATCTTCCTGAGCCTGTTTAACTACGCTAAAGGTGTGTATGTTAAAGTAGGTACCTACAAACAACACATTGATCTTTGTCACTTTAAAAAAAAAAGGGGAGGGGGGGGGGAGTAGGGCAGGGTCAAAGGTCTCTTCCCTCATCAGTCTGAATCCAACCTACTACTCTGTCTTCTCTAGGGGTGTGTTGCAAATACTAAGTTCTGTGAAAAGGTACTGGGAAATGGGAAGAATCGTTCTTCCCCTCCCTTGCTGTTGAAACTGCAAAGCAGAGCAAGGGAGACATCAGGATGTGGGACAGGAGAGCCCTGTTGCTGCAAGGACCAGCGGAGGCACTCAGCACAGGCAGGGAAGATCCCACACGCTGCTTCAGGAGTGCTTGCCCACCTCAGGACAGCCCAGGATCCAGGAGCTACGTCCTCTCCTCAAACACAAGAGACAGAAATCAGTTTTGGCAGAAAGGAGTACAGAGCTGAGATGGAAGCACACATCCAGGGAAAAATAGGAGCCTCCAGGGCCATTCCTTTTACAATAGCAATTTTTTTTCTTCTTCATTAGAGTAAAAACATCAGTATCACAGCCCAGAGGCAGGCTCCTAAATCATAAAGGGGTAAGATTTAAGATGTCTCTTTTGTAGTTCTCGTTGATTTGATAAGCTTCCTTTACTTCGAGAGCTATTTTACCACTTGAAATATTTTTACTTCTCCTAAAAAACCTGTGTAACTCAGTGAATACCATTCTTGACATTCTAGTCTTTTGCTCTTTGCTTACACGTAGAGACATTTCCAGCTCTGAGTCAAATGATCTTTGTCAATATTTGGTTTTCATACACTAGTGAATACTTCCCTCTGCAGGAAACCATAAGTCAATAGCAGCCATAGCCTCTGGCAGTGTAGAAAAAACGTTCGAGGCCTGAAGTGGTAACTCATATAGTTAAATTTACTGAAATGGGTACTTGTTTCTTCGCAAGCCACCCTAGCAGTATGGTCATGTTTTACGTTAAGTTTTCCATCAAGGTATTTCCATTGATTTTCACATAGATTTCCCCCCCCGCCCCAGTGGATTTTGACAGCACATAATGGCAGATGCCGTTATCCATGCAGAATATTCTAACACTGGTGCTTACAAATATTACCCTCCTTGCATTGTCAGAGGAGAGAAGGTTGTCTTTCACGTCAGTCATACTCTGCCATGGCTTTCTAAAGGAACTTGACTTCCTACCTAAACTGAACTGTAGCAAAGAGACCAGCCTCTGTGAGCTACAATCTGTCTTTGTAGATGCTTCTGGTTCCTGCACTGCTTAATTTCAATGTCTGATTGTGTCCATTATTTTTTGACAGTCATAAACTCCTGTACTTCAATGCTTTCCCCTCCCCATCTAAAAATCACAGTATTATGTCTTCTTTCTGAAGCTCCACAGGTTTTAAAACACAGAGTACGATCACTACTGTTTGATCTACAAACCAGTACTGTACTCGGTGGTTACTACCCTGGATTCTTCACCTCTTTCAAGTCTAAAACTTTATGTGTTGGCTTAGCTAAAAGCATCACTGCATTCTCCAAACATATGACTGGAACAATCTTGGTTTTGTAGGCTTCTTTTTGAAAATTCTTAAGTGTCCTTATACTTCTTGAAATTTCACCCACCTTCAAGCAGTAAATAAGATTTTCTTTCAATTCCCGTGAGCAGGTACTTGTATTCTAGAATCCTAAAAATTCCACCTGGTTTGACACTGGTTGCATCGTTTAATTGTTCTATGGCTGTTGTTTACATTTTTGGCGACAGAAAAGCTTCTTTTCAAGAAAAGGACCAGCCTCACAAAAATTAAGCCCTTCTGCAGTAAGGCCAAAGCATATTAGTTGGATGGAAAAGGATCTTTTAAATAAAAATTAAGCTATTATTGAGGTATACTTACATAATTCTTGTCAATTAATGCTTTTCCATGGTAGTTTTGCAGTGCCTGTACCTTTGGAAAAGGCCTGCCCTCACCACAGTGCCATATGCCTGACGCCATTCCCAATAGCTTGTGCCATCGTGGTGGCTTGAGCACTGCTTTCACCAGGCAACGCTGCCTCTGCCTCCTAAGGATGTTAAGGGTGTTTGTTATTTATTTTATTAGTGGTGCAGCACCTGCAATGTAGTGAGGAGAGCAAGCCTTTTTACTCCTTCTATTAAGCTGAATAGTTCATAGAATGAAACATAGTTTGGGTTGGAAGGGACCTTTAAAGGTCATCTAGTCCAACCTTCCCTGCAATAAGCAGGGACATCTTCAATTAGATCAGGTTGCTCAGAGCCCCGTCCAACCTGACCTGGAATGTTTCCAGGGACAGGGTATCTACCACCCCTCTGGGCAACTTCTTCCAGTGTTTCACCACCCTCATCATAAAAAATTCCTTCCTTATATACGGTATAAATCTACCCACTTTCAGTTTAAAGCTGTTACCCCTTGTCCTGTTGCAACAAGCCCTGCTAAGAAGTTTGTCCCCATCTTCCTTATAAGCCCCCTTGAAGTACTGAAAGGCCACCATAAGGTCTCCCTGGAGCCTTCTCTTCTCCAGACTGAACAACCCGAGCTCTCTCAGCCTGAGTGGCTCTCAGCCACTCAGGAGAGTTGTTTCATCCCTCTGATCATCTTTGTGACCCTCCTCTGCACCCACTGCAACAGGTCCATGTCTTTCCTGTGCTGAGGGCTCCAGATCTGGACACAGTACTCCAGGTAGGATCTCACTAGAGTGGAGTAGAGGGGCAGAATCTCCTCCCTTGACCTGCTGGCCACGCTTCTTTTGATGCAGCTGAGGATACGGTTGGCCTTCTGGGCTGTGAGCGCACATTGTCAGCTCATGTCCAGCTCTTCATCCACCAGTACCCCCAAGACCTTCTCAGCAGGGCTGCTCTCAATCCCTTCGTTCCCCAGCCTGTATTGATACTGAGGGTTGCCCCGACCCAGGTGCAGGACCCTGCACTTGGCCTTGTTGAACCTCATGAGGTTCACATGGGCCCACTTCTCGAGCTTGTCCAGGTCCCTCTGGATGGCATCCTGTCCCTCAGGCATGTCAACTACACTACTCAGCTTGGTGTTGTTTGCACACTTGCTGAGGGTGCACTTGATCCCACTCTCTGTCATTGATTAAGATATTGAACAGTACCGGTCCCAATACGGACCCCTGAAGGACACCACTTGTCAAAAATCTCCATCTGGACATTGAGCCATTGACGACTACCCTCTGGATGCCACCATCCAACCAATTCCTCATCCACTGGCCAGTCCACCCATCAAATCCGTATCTCTCCAATTTAGAGAGCAGGATGTTGTGGGGGACCATGTCAAAGGCCTTACAGAAGTCCAGATAGACAATATACGTAACTTTTGCCTTGTTCACTGATGTACTCACTCTATCATAGAAGGCCACAAGGTTGGTCAGGCAGGACTTGGTGAAGCCATGCTGGCTGTCTTCAGTCACCTCCCTGTCTTCCACATGCCTTAGCACAGCTTCTAGGAGGATCTGTTCCATGATATTCCTAGGTGCAGAGGTGAAGCTAACAGGCTGGTACTTCCCAGGGCCCTCCTTTCTCCCCTTTTTAAAAATGGGTGCAACATTTCCCTTTTTCCAGTCACTGGAGACTTCACCTGACTGACATGACTTCTCAAATATCATGGAGAGTGGCTTGGCAACTACATCAGCCAGTTCCCTCAGGACTCTGGGATGCACCTCATCAGGTCCCATGGAATTCTGTATGTTCAGGTTCCTCTGGTGGTCACAAACCTGATCTTCTCTTACAGTGGGAGGGACTTTTCTCCCCCAGTTCCTGCCTTGCCATCCATCCACTTGAGAGGTGTGGGGAGAGAGGTTGCCAGTGAACACTGAGGCAAAAAAATTGAGTACCTCAGCCTTCTCGTCCGTTGCTACCAGCTTGCCAGTCTTGCTCATGGCAGGGGGGCGGTCTGTACACTTTCTTTGACCTTCCCTTTCTGGCTGATGTACCTGTAGAAACCCTTCTTATTAATATTTGTTTCCCTTGCCAAGTTCAGCTCCAGCCGTGCCTTGGCCTTCTTGACCCCATCCCTACACAACCAGTCAGCGTCCTTATACTCTTCCCAGGATACCTGTCCCTGCTTCCACTGCCTGTACGTTTCTTTCTTGCCCTTGAGTTTCACCAGCAGGTCTTGACTCAGCCATGCCAGTCTCTTGCCTTCCTTTCCTGATTTCTTACACTTGGGGATCAAAAGCTCTTACGCTTTATGGAAAGCATCCTTAAAGATCTGCAAGCTCTGTTCTGCTCCCTTGTCCCTGAAGGCAGTTCCCCCAAGGGGTCCTGTTGACTAGCTCCTTGAACAGCTGGAATTTTGCTTTCCTAAAATTCAGGGTCCTGACTTTACTCTTCCCCTGACCCCTATCCCTCAGTGCTGCAAACTCCACCAGTGCATGATCACTGCAGGCCAGGCTGCCTCCCATCTTGATGTCACCAATTAGTTCACTTGCATTGGTGGTCCTGTATCACCTCTCCTCTTGTGGGACTGTCTATTACCTGGCTTAATAATTTATCTTCAATGCACTCCACGAGCCTCTTGGATTTCCTACAGCTCACCATGATACTTTTCCAGCAGATGTCAGGGTGGTTGAAGTCCGCCAGCAGGACGAGACCCTGCAAGTGCAATGCTTCCTGTAGCTGCAGTAAGAAGGCTTCGTCAATAGGCTCCCCTCGATCAGGCAGTTTGTAGTAGACACCAAGTAGTAGTTCAGCCACAGACAGCTTGGAACGATTTCAAGTCATGGCGGCTCATAACAGCCTTGTTAGCCTGGTGAAAACTACAATGGGTAGAGAAGGAGCTCCAAATGACTGCTCTAACCCTCCCCTTTTCTTGGTTGTTTCAGGGCCTAATAGGGCTTTTTCTAACTGCAGGGAAGTTCTATTTAAGACTGCTGGATCATTACCTGTTTTTCTTCCTCTGGTTGTCCCTTAAGTTGAAGACTAAATAGCCTGAAGAGATGCTAAACTGATCATTCTGTGTTATGCATGGCAACTGTGCTAAGAAATTAACTGAAAAAGACGACTTGTAACAACTGACTTCCAGGGGGTTGCTTTTATCTCAAGAGTGTATTAACCTAGTAATTCCCAGCTGACTTGCTCTTTAATAGTTTCCTACTTTAAAGAAGTTCCTATTAATTTAGTAACTCTTGTTCATGTTATTAAATGGGACTCTAGCTCCTGGGGACAAACAGCCTTAGTTCCTCCCCATCTACTGGGTTTTTTTCCCAGGAAAAAACAGGGGTTGGAAGATAGAGGCTGCTGCCCACAACAGGCTTGCTCCATAACATTGTCTTTACCATCTGTCACCAACTGTAAGGGAGTAGTAATAGTATTTTTTTTAAAAAAAGGCAAGCAAGCTGATGAAAGAGGTAACTGTAAGAATAAGGACCACCTTTTCTTATTCATAGCAAGTTTTTAATGCAGTGGGTTTAGCGCAAAGGAACAAAACTTCGTTTCACTGAAGTCAGTGACCTCTGCTTTCAGAGGGACTTCTAGAACAGGATAGTATACGGATTTACTTGTATCAGTTATACAACAGTACTGTAAAAAATTTGCAACACCATGTTTTCCCTTTGTCACAACATTTTCAGAAGAAATACATGGTTTGGTTTGGTTTTTTTAAAAGGTTAATAAGCTCCAGCGAGACTTTTATAAATATGAAAAATATGCCTGCAATTTCACACACTGATTAGAGATTTTTAATGATGTGTTCTAAATAAACTTCAAAAACCCTGAATTACAGCTACTGAGTGCTACTGCTGCTTCAGCTGCTTATTCCTTACACCTTTGTTCTTATCTGCAAAACAAAGACCAAATTCTGTCAGAGGGCTGTATTTGGCTTACATCCACCCAGTACTCATTACACTCAAACGTTTGATCATTGTTTTGTACAGTCACACTTCTTGGGATTATGGAAAATAATTGCCAAGGTACATGCTCATATTAATAATGATGGGAGTTGCTAGTTTGTTGCAAAACTGCTTTTCGCACAAGACTGCTTCAAAGATGGAGCATGGTTAGAAATCTGAACGGGAAGGATGTTACCTCAAAAATACAATCCCATGGCTTTCTACAGTACCCATCAGTACCTCCTTTTGTTCACTGGGTAAGTCAGCTCTCCTACAGATATTCATTTTAATGCAATGCAATCTTTGTGCAGCTCGTCACACAGTTCCCGTAAGTAGCTAACAATACCAATTCCACCTAGATTTGGTTGGCCCATATTTCCATTCAAAGTATTACAGAATCTTGTTTTATCAAATCTTTCTTGCACATCCAAAAGTCTGCTGTATTTTCAAGGTAACGCTAAAGATGCTTATCTAAAAGACTTGCAATAAAAAAATGAGTCTTAATCAAGACATCTGAAAAAAAAAAATAAAGCTTGTTTCAGCAGTCTGTAGACTGGAATTCTCAGGCTGCCAGGCACAAATACTTTTAAATTAGTTCCCCCACAGCTTATCAGCATTATACTGTATTACTCTATCTCAAACACTGATTTTTGTCTGGCCTCAGGGACCACTTACTTTAAACATGAAGTAAGGCAAGCCCCCACTTCTTTCCTCCCAACAGAGTTTCTTAGGAAATCATAACAGTTTAACAACTTTCAAATGTGACTGACCCTACTAAGTAAACTCGCTTTTTTAAAATTACTTTTCTTTTTTCAAGGTTTCACTGAGCCACTTAATTACCCTTCCTCTTGTTCAGCAAAGCACCTGCACTGGAGCCTCTGGCCAAAGCTTGCTAGTAGAGAAAGCAAAGTGAATCCTGCAAAGTAAGTTTGTGAAGGTACCATGTGTAAAATAAGTTTTTGTTTTTTGTTTTGTTTTTTTTTTTACACACACCAAATACTAACAGCATAAATTTAATATAAATGTTAATTCAAGTACAGAAGTCAAACACATGATTTCAACATTAAAAATCAGAACACTTAAAACAACTGCTACGTAGCTAATAGCAAAGGCAAATAAAATTCAACTGCTATAACTGCACCTAAATTAATCAAATATGCTGATGAAACACGTTTAACTAAAATATGTAATGGACCACAATAGTTGACTGCTTTTAAGAAAAATTATTCAACTTTAAATCTTTCCACTGCATCATTCTCTGTCTACATAATATTCCTTTTTGACAAACACTTTTCAGATAAAACACCTTACAAACAATACTTTCATAGGTCAGGCCCTTAGACTCTTAATATATGCCCCTTGGCCCATTCCTTGACCAGGAACTGAAACTATATACCAAATTCAAAAAAAAGGATGATCTGCTGTATTAGTTTCAGATTTTAAAAAAAAGAAAAAAAAAAAAGACCTTTATTTTTTGTCATTCAATAAATAAAGCCCTTTACTGAGAAATGCTAAATAATCACCATAAAAATAAAGATGGCTCACTCAAAATGAATTACAGATACCCGATTTAAAAACTTGAACACTATTTTCAGTTTAATGCTAAACTATGTTTTTTAAGAAGAACATGGCCTGATTAGAAAGTGAGTAAGCTGCTGTTCAACATGGATACCACAGCAAGCAGAAGTGCTGGTTACAAGGGATAGCCTGGATAAGAGTAAGGCCTTTGTGAACATGGAAGCACACACGTGTCCCAGCAGAGAAGTACTAACAACAGGAAATGCAACTTAGAGAGCTGTACCTAAAAGTACATGTAATTTTTATGTGTCAAGATTCTTTTTTGCCCATTTTTGTCTCCAAGAATTATCTAAGGTATTGAACCTCAATGTTATGACTACAGCAACATATCTCATGTAGCCTGATGGTGTATTGACATAAAGCCCTTCAAAATACCACTCCTTCATTGATGTAATGCTGTACCAGAAGCAAAGATTTTATGGGACATGTTCTTCCTATAAAATTTTACATCAAGTTACAGAAAAAAATCTGAGTCTGGGATTTAAGTTTCATATTATGGATGTTTATGCATAAAAAGGCAGGGTTGCCATGGTGGTGTGGTTTTGGGTTTTCTGGGGGTTTTTTGGTGTTTGTTTTTCTTTTTTTTAATGTTTGCTTAAGATTTATTACTACAATAGAAGCTGTAAAAATTCTGCATGAAACTCAAAATACAGGAGTAGGAATTGTAGCAAATTATTTCAACATTAAAAATAAGCTATTGTTGTATAAACTATTACAGGTACTAAAGATCTTTTAAACAAATTATCTTTTCAAAACAAATTTAATCAAGCTAACCAAAACATTTTAACATTCAATTTCACTAATCTTTAAAGTGAAATGTTTAATACACACACGTGCTTTGAAGAATTATTCATCAATAAACATGCACTGTGAACTTCCAGTAATTATGTATCAGTGTGGTGTTCTTTTTTCTTTCATGGCGAGATCCAAAGCAACGAATTCCAAACTTTTCTTCTTCAGGGCAATTCAAGCCAAATAGGGTGTACAGTTGGCTGCAGAAAAAGAGGGGGAAAGGGGGAAGAAAATTACTTTTGACTTCAGCAAGCATTCTGCATTACCTTATTCCAAGATGGACTTAACTATTAAGGAACTTAAGATAATGGTATAATAAAAGCAGTAACAGTCTTACGCCAACGTTGCATTCTTCCCTTTCCTCTGCACCCCTAGTACTAACTCAAATAATTACAAAATTATTTAGTCAACAGTTCAAGCAACATCAGAAAGGACCTAGTAAAAAAGAGAAATAAAAACTGAGAACTTAATCTGGTTTTTTTCCTAAAAGCCTTACACTTTAAAAAAAAAAAACAACAAAATATTCTTCAGTACTGAACATAAGTATTTTCTCAGCCTATTATGTATTTTTAACCAAACTTTACAATAACAACCCTTTGATTCACCTCCCTCCACTGAACACAAAGTATTAATGAAGACAACTTTAATGTGCATATTAGATCACTGTTCTGAGTTGTATTAATTTGTTACATACATCATGCGTATCATAGCGGCAGTCTTTCCTATTGTGTATTTAACACTCTAGATTGGGGTGTATTATTAACTAAGTACCAAGTTCTTCCAGATACACACTACATAAACAAAACCCAACTTCATTGTGGTCATCAATGGATTAGAAAAGGGCACTAAATGCAGTCCTGTTTTGAAGTGACTGACTCTACTGAAGTCAGTCATGTTATTTCATACTCCACCATTGTAATACCTTTCTTACTCATTTTTTTTCCCCAAGTTCTCCTACACAGGCCCAGATTTACAAATGTATGTTCCCCGTCCGTAAGTAGCAGCAACAGAAAAATAACGGAATCTTCAGGACAAATCCTCAGTGACTCAGATTAGAAGCTTCGAGCAGTAAAGTTAACACCGAGCACGGATTTAATGCTATTTTCAAACTGCCTTATAAGCTTTTAAAAACCAATCTTACGACACTCTGAGAAGATGGTAATCCTCATTTTAAAAAATGAAAGAGGCCTCAGAAGTGACAGACATCCACATTAAAATTCATCCACAACAGCATATTTGAAAAAAAGAGCACACTTACCCTTGTAGCATAAAATGCAGAAAGTTAAAAATTACACTTTTTGCAAATCAGAGGAGGAGACATTAGTCTTTCTTTTACATAAAACTGACTACCCGAAGAAACAGTCCAAGTCACCAGTGTAGTAACAACTCTACTCCTGAACAAAAATTTAAATCCAAGCTGGAAATGCAAATAATTCAGAAATGACTGAAAAATGACTCGGAGTCATTTTAGAAATAAAAATCATAACCTTCCTTCGTGCTGCACAATCCATGTGAACATCAGACTGGGTGATCCATCAGCAGGTCCACACAAGTAGAGCTATGGTCTCCTTTGAAGAAAAAAATGGACAGAGTATTTCTACAAGCCTTCTTAGAGGTGTGTGTATGGGGAAATAACCTTGAGACCAATTTCTCTAGCAAACAGTCCAAACAGTGCAGCTAAGACAATGTTTTTGAGGGGGGAAAAAATCTGCACGAAACACAATCCTTGGAGGTTCACTCACCTCTACTATCCCACTAGGCTGCATTCAGGGACAGCAAAGTTATATATGCTTGCTCAGGGGCTGTGATAAAAACCATTATGTATAAGTCATCTGATAAATATTTAAGACTTCTAAATTCATACTGTTAAGGAACATTCTGAGCTTTTCTAAAAATGACTTAAAAAACCCCCACCGACCAACCACCACTTATCATCTGTATTTGCTAAACAAAGCCAGCAATTTCTGTAATTTTTTTAAAAACCTTACATTTTGTACCAGGCTGTTGCTTGTTCCAACAGCAATACAGTTAATTTTGATAAAGCAAACTAAGGCAATGTTGAAGTCAAGAAAATCTGTACCATGAAACAGTAAAATAAAAACATTTCACTCGAACTGTGACACCTTTAAGTTTAATGTCCAAAATCTAGGACAGCAGTCTACTGATACATTTGTTCTGAGACCCAGATGCTGAGTACAGACTCTTGAACTAGTTTATACAAGTTTTATCCTTGACTTGTAAATTGCTACTGCATGCACTATTTAAGAAGCTTAAACAAGTGAATTCACAGTAGTAAGATATAATGCTTGTTCCACTTGTTTCAGTACAGTCTACTATATATATTCTATGTGGTGAACTGGAATTAAACTGTTATTTATGTGCTATAGTTAGTTATTAAAATGCCTTTCCTTGATTCAGAGATTTATCAGTGTATTTTTCTTTTAAATACTTTCTGTTAAGTACTTTTAAATACTCTCTTCTACCTAAAAATTAATTTCTTAAATTGTGTCTCAGTGAGACAGCACATGGAATAGGCATGCGTGAGTGAATGAAGAATACTCTATTGTAGAACACGTCTCAAACCTGGAAGATCCCTGAAACAGAGGAAACTTTACTGAAACTTCTTTCCCCTTTCTCCATCACCCTCAAGTCAGACTCAGTAGGGAGAGAACTCCATAGAACTCAGCCTTTGCTACAGAGGGTGTTATCTTAAGGACTAGAAAGAGGTTCTGACATCTTCTGGTATTTCTTCAACCAGTGGAATTTCACCAGCAGTAAGCGAAAACAAAAAAAAAAAAACCAAAACAAAACAACCCACCCCACCCCCCAAAAAAAATATAAAACCAAAAAACCCCAACAAAATGAAACAACTAAAACCAACAACAACAAAACAAAAAAAACAAAACAACAAAACAAACAAACAAACAAAAACAACAATCATGCTTAAAAGAATGTTTTGCTTTTCCAGGCTTCAGATGTTTACTCTCACTAAAGAAAGGGAAGTGGAAATTCTCCTACAATTCAGAGCACATCTATGCAACTTCAAGTCCTCTTCTGCCTATACTTCGAAGTCATCTGGATGAGCCAGCTTGATTCCAGAAGCTACAAAGCTACATTACTAATGCAAAGCACCTGAGTGACAAATAATGCCTCTCAATAGACCTTCTACTTTGGGACTGACACTGCACTAACACTGCTTCTGGACCAGAGGTGGAATATAGAGTCTGTGTTAATTAGCACAACTATACACTCTTCAAATTGGAGCTGCCTCACACCTAGTCAGCCTCCAGGACAAGCAAGAGTAGGTAGTCTTACATGGTTTTCCAACTGGACAGCACATTTAACAGCCAAGTATGATTTTACAAACACTTAGGTGTTTGTAACTCCTAAAGACACAGACTTATTTGTGTTGAAATTAGATTCAAACTAATGGAAAAAGGTGATAATTTCTTCTATGGGGCATTCAGGTTTTTTCATATTGTTTGCCCCCGTTCCTCTCCACTTCCCCTCCCACCCCGTAAACATTCGCCTTCTTCTAGAACTTCAACATGTAGCTCTGCTCCCCTTTTCACAAATGGACATCCAGACATGTAATTTCCATATATTTAAACAAGCCTGAGCTTTTTTCACTTCCTTGATCTGTTCATGATTTATCTAGTAACATTAAAATATAGCTTATTCATCTTTCAGTGAAATCATAGCTTTCTGTATTTTCTCCAAGCATCGTTTTCAAAATATTCAAGTGACACCAAGTGGTAAATTGTTGTACTGCTTTCTGTTCAGGACTACTGTATGCAGTAACAACCAAGTATTCTGTTATATGAAAGTAAATATAGAAATATATATCACCAAAAAAAGCCAACAGAGTGCTTTGAGATTATTAATCATAACAGTTCGATTTTAAAATTCTATCAAAGCACCTCTTTCTAATTCACTTACCTTAGTCTCCATATACACTTCAAAAAGAAAAAAAATCTGTATGCATCATCAAAAGTTAAGTGGGCAAAAAATAAAAATCCTGTAAGAGAAGTTACTTACCAGGAGGAACTATTCCCTGTGTCATCTTTGTACACTCATGCTTATAGTACATTGCTTCCAAGAAGAAACACACTCAAGACTTTTCTCAAAATCACTGCTACTTGGAAAAAAAAAAAAAAATCCTCCCCCCCCAAAATCTCGAAACACATGTATCCATGCAGCATCATTCAACATGCCAAACCATACAACAGACACTTCAGTGAGAAGGAGGGACCCTCTGTCACATCTAGCAACTCTTCTTTAGCTTCAGATGTTTCTTTCAACATAGCGTGTATATTAAGTTGGAACAAAAACAACTTCTGTAGATTAGATAGGGAAAATAAATTCTATTTCTACAGTCCTTAGGGCTATGTTTCAGTATCACAATACCAACATAAAAAATAGGGTTTTTATCAACATGAGAGAGGTGTATCTTTCAAAAGTCCTCCATGTATATTTGCTTTGAATTAGGGCTCTGCATGCTCTATGTGGGGCCAAATCCTCAGAAAAAAGAATGCAGAGACCATGAAAAGAAAGAAGTTTTATAGTTCAGAGATAACAAGACAGCATTACCAGCACAAGGCTGTTAGGTGGACAGCTTTTAAAAACCAAACCTGGGATTTGGGACTTCTGCTAGGTAAAGAACTCACGTTGTGATCATATGGCACACTGAAGTACTGAAAAGCTTTAAAATACTGCTAATTTAAATTCACCTTAAAATGTTTTCCCTATAGCACTTACAACTATAACAGAAGAGAGAAAAATCTCAACATATTTTCTTCATTTTTTTTAAGCTTGTTCGTATTCTGGATTTGACCACAGCTGTGAATAATCATTCTTAATCTATTTTTTTTTTAATTGTTCTGATGATTCTTTCCCAGAAAAGTATAGGAGAGAAAATATTCTCTTTAGATAATGCTATCTGTAAGCCACAAAGTGGGCAGGTATGCATGGTCAAGCATAGAACCTGAAGCTGTCTTCATTCTTCTTTAAAGAAAGAGTGCCTCACACCACTATTTCAAGTTTACCATCCTTTTTGTCTTTGGGATTACACGCGTTAAAAAGGTATGGCCCTAATTTTCATAGCTAGAAAAAAAATAGACACTCAACCAGTAAAATGACCTCCACAGTGTGTACAAATCCAGGCACAGATACTTAGCAGGTTTATTATTAAAAATAAATTATTCTGATCACTTTGACCATCTGAAAATATCACCTTCTGGAGTTGACCTACCAATGCAAAACAAACATAACTGCTAAAGTGGAGATAATGTATAACGCTTTGCATTTTGGAGATTCTTCTTCCTCCAAGACCTTTTGGGCATGCAAAAACCAAAAACCAAGTACCAAGATTCTAAGCAAGAACAGAAAACTTGTTTACATTTCACTCATGCATTG
>VYXH01002573.1:478081-529435 GCA_013397275.1 Burhinus bistriatus | reverse complement strand
AAAGAAGAGGAGAATATAGGATAACAGAAGAGTCTTTCTTAAAGTACTTCTCAGGAGCAGAAGCAGTCATCATTAACAGAGGAGTCCACTTAACCTTTCAGTTACTATTTGTTTCCATATCCCTGAAAATTTAGTTTCACTGTGCCAAAATTATTAAATAAAAGCATTTTAATAAACACTTTATCTGTTCTCTTTTCTCCCTCCTTCCATTCCTAAAGCAGAATCAAGCTTTAAATCTTGTGGATGCAGTCCTGGGCCCTGTATGCATGCACAGCTAATCAGAAAAGGATTATTTAATGTATTGTACGATCTCATTGTGTTTCTAGCCAGTACTGCACTATACAGGATCACCATGTCTCAGACGCTGCCTGGCCCACATACAGTAGGCACTATCCACAGAGAATGCCACTCTAATTTCAAACCTGGAAGTCCATGGCTTAAGAAGGCCAGTATCCTAAACTAGAATGTGAAAAAACACAGCGGTCTATTAATAAACTGAAATAATAGTAATCGAAGCACAACCTGTTCAAACTTCCTAAATATTATAAGAAACTTGAAAAGAACTTGCCCACCACTCCAAAAACCAAAACACTCCCTTCCCAAACAACTCTAGCATTGCTCCAATTCTGAATAATAATAAAAAAAAACAAAACCCAAAACAAACCAACCAAAAAAAAATCCACATCCCAAAACAACCTCAACTTTCTACACACAATTAGACAAGAAACTAGTTTGTATTATCTGAACAAGCCTATCATCTCCAACATAATCCTTCACAGAGAGAACTCTACACAGGAAGAAAAAAAGAAAAAACCCAAACCTCTGGCTCTAGGATTAGTTAGGAACACTTTTTTGTAATGACACAAAAATATTTATGTTCTACAAAACACTAGCAAGAATTGATACAGCATCTACCAATCCAGTCATGCTGAAAGAAATCATTCACAAATCATACACAAGAATGTTACTCTGCAGATCAGAGATATTATGTGATGGTTCATAAAACTTCCAAAATTATAAAGACCACTCCTATCTCATCTTCAAATATACTAGGATGTAAAGGCCAGAAAAAGAGCTAAGTAAGTAGAAGAGAAACTGTACAAAAAACCAAGCAGAACAAATTAAACACAGCTTTGCCTGGAAGTATGAGGAGTTTTCAAACCATTGTGGTATGGCTCTGTAACAGCCTTCAAATCCGAGTACCAAGAGCCATAATTCTTGTTTCTTTGAGGATGAAGTTTGATCAGGTGATGACTACGATTACTAATGAAACAACCTGGCACTAGAAGGCAGTTCTGTGTTCTGAATGCTGTGTGCTGAATATTCTGAAAATGCTGGGCAGGAACTAGATGACAAAAGTGTTACATTTTATATTATTTATGTATTTCACTTTACAGAGCAATAGGGATAACACTGTCAGAACTGCAGTGATCTGTCTTCTTAGTTATGAAAAGATTTTACCATAGCTTTTTATAATATGAAAACTTTCCTTTTCTAGTAGTTGCATTCTAATTTTAAGAAATGTAATATATATAAATGAAGATGCTAGACTTAGAAAGTAATTAAGAATAACCGTATCCCTATTTTCTCCCATTTTCTGCTTAAAAAAAACCCAAAACACTGAACGACAACACTCTTTACCCAAAGGTAATACACGCAGAGCCATGTAACGATAGTCTGCTATAGCCTTAAGAACGTCCATAAAGAGGAATCAAAAAAAACTTCCCAAAACTATTTATTTACCTGAATATGGATCTACCACTTCTATTTTCCCTATTCATAATAAACTAAGAACACAGCCTTTCAAATAAATTTTCAGCACCATAATCATCACATAGATGACCTTATACCTAAGTCACTTAACATGTCATCTAGTTCTTCCTTATAAAACGTTACAGTAGACAAATGTAAGCAAAAATGACCCTAGCATTGCACCGTATAGATGTTTACACACTGTTTCTTCAGTGCTCTCACCTGATGACTCACCACCTGATGAGGTCCAGACTCAGCTGACTATACGAGGAACAATTCTTCTGTAGGCTAACATATAAAGATACACACTCAAGCCAAGATATGTACACAAAGAATAATTTTAAAGTAACTTTTCTAGCTTCAGTTCTTAAGAACTAATTGAAAGTATTTATGCTTACCTAGATGTAGAAGTGTGAACTGTGCTGCCAACTCCTTTGCACCTTCTACTGTTGTACAGAGTTTGTCTGGCATGAAATAACTCTGGGAACCATCTGCAATGCTAGGAATAAGCACCTTGTACACCAAGAGTACTTTCCCATCCTGACTTATGGTTGAATACAAGTAGTATTCTGGTGGTGCCCAGTTATTTTTATTGCAAAAATAATCCAGATGCATTGCTGCAGAACTGAAGTGACTGGATTTTAAAGAATACATGCTAATTGGAGTAAGCTTTATTCCTGGAAAAAAAGGGTATATACATCTTTCACCTTCAGGAGGGCCTGGGCTGTGCTGACCATTAAGATGAACTGAAAGACTTGCTGGCTTCCCTAAGGATTTTTGATGACCATCTTCTTTGTTAGGAAATCCTAAAAGATTTTCAGAACCAGGACTTATCTGACCGTTAAAATGTTGCTTCCAAGTACTTTCTTTGTTAACTGGCTTTGCCAGTGTTACCTCAATACTAGCTCCATCAATGCACTTTCCATTCATTACAGACATAGCAGCAATTGCATCATCTCGGTGGAAAAAATGAACGAAAGCATAGTCTCTCAGCTTCTTTACACGTTCAACTACTCCTGGCTTGAACTTGTTGAATTCAGCTTTAATTGTGTCCTCTGTAGTAGATATCATTAAATTTCTTACATATAATACTTTAACTCTCTGCATTGTTTCTTCATCAACTTCTTTCTCTGGGTCTGCCCAGTCTACTTGAATAGTATGGCCCCAGAGTTGGAATGTTCCTACAGCAAAGAAGCATTACATCAATAAGCAATATGCACAGGAAAACAAAATCATTCTTATAACTACCTCTAGAAAAAGCAAACATGATGTATGCCACATCAAGCAATGTTTTTCATTGTCTGCATGTATGTAAGCAAAACATGTAAAATATTACTACTTGAAATTATTAAAGAAAAATAAGACTCTGCAAAAATTCAAAATGTTCTATCTGTACCCTTTAGGTTAATTAAGCACCATACGCTGTCAAAGCACAGACTTTGCGATTTTGTGACATGCATATACACCATAAGCAATATTATTATTTTACTAGCTGGTAAACACAACCTCTTCAGTAATATAACCACCTTAAAAAGTAAGGTCAACACCTGGAAAAAGCATCTAAATGTAGATACACTAGCACAAGCCTTACTCTATGTTGCAGCAGACACTGAAACCATAAACTAAAAAACAAAACAAAACAAAAACAAAAAAACCAACCCCCACACACCACCTTATTACACATTTCAAGCCAACATTTTGAGTATCACACAACTAGTTTATTCTGCATTCAGTAATCCGGCCACGTTTCTCCCATTACTTTGCCAGGCCTATATAAGTCTTAGTTAACACTCATTCTTAAACTCTGTCAGCAATTAACACAAGACTTTCCTAAATCTTAGCTTTAATAAATACAGGGAGTTTTGTCATTCATTTCAGCAAGGCCAATGCTGTATTATCTGTTTTAATGACTTTGCTTCTCCAACTGTATTGTTTCATTTCCTCCCTATTTAATCTCTCTTCCTCTCTCTTCCAGAATTTCCCTTTTTAACTGCACCTTTACCTATTCCCTCCTCTTTCAATATACTTAATTCCTTCAACTTTCCCTCCCTCAAAAGGTATAAAAAAAGGTGCAAAGAAAAAATCCTCTTCTACTTGTTAAAACTCTTAAAAATATTTTCTAGTAGAAGAGTAAAGACCTACTTTCAAACATTTTTAAAATATGAAACATCAATAACATCACTTATGACACTCAAAGAAAATAAAGGACACATTCCAAGCATTATATCTTTTAAGCTCAACTTTAAGAGAATTTATGTGCAGGAACTAGTGCATGCAAATGAAAACTTGATGTATGTCCAAGCAAATACATATCTTGGTGCAAATTACAGCAACTTCTATTTATGAAACAGATGTCTGCTTTTTCATTCACAGAACTGCTTAAATGCCAGCTTCTTTAAAAACAAAACAAAAAAAACCCCAAGAAGAACATAAAGAAAAAAGCCCTGATTCATGAATAAATAAATAAAAAAATCCTCTTCAGCTGAAAGGCATTCTTGCAGTTTTGTAACTCTCAAAATACCGGGATGATCCATCACCCCACCTCCTGCAAAATGGAGACAGATACTCCCCCAAAAACTCAATTTAATTACAAACAGGTTTACCTGGGATTAGCCGCCTTCTAGCCATTGCAGCTGCTCTGTGAGATTCATACTCTACAAAAGCAAAGCCACGATTTTTAGTTTTGTCAGTGGCGTTTGGATAAACAATGACATCCACCACTCCTTCTGTAACTTTTTTCATTTCATTCAGTATTTCTTCTTTCTTCTTTTCTTTTGGAATTGCTCCAATAAATAATCTGCAGTTGTCCAAGCTTACACAGACACCAATAAATTTCCCTGGACGAATTTCATAATTATTAAGAATCTTGATGGCTAGCTGGGCTTCCTCTTTAGTACTGTACATCACAAAAGCATAGCCTCGATTCTCGCCACTGAATTCCATCATCAGTCTGAACTCATAGATCTTCCCAGCTCTCTCGAAAACAGGAACTAATTCATCTTCATACATATCACGCGGAATCTTACCCACAAAAACTTCACATCCACGAGGTGGTGGAGGACCTTCCCAACCTTAAAACAGAGTTCAACAACAATCTTAGTACAAATGCCAGACAGGCACACTTCACCCCCCACCCTCCCAATTTGGAGGTGGAAGTTATTTATTTATTTTTAGTCTCAATTTAAAACTAGCATATTGCCATCTATTATTTCTTATTTTTGTTATGTTTAAACAAAAAGTGCCATAAGACCACAATTTGTATTTCTTTTAATTACTGTTGACAAGTTAAAACAAGAATATAATTACATATTTTACTATGGCTTAAAGTTCAGAATAAATTATATTTAAGTGATTTTGTAATTAACTTAGAATTCTTTCCTTCGTGTAAGTATCATCAAAGAGCACATAATTTACTTGTGAAAAAAATTTTTTTAAACAGAATTGGGAAATTTTTGTCTTCTCAGAGAAGAAATTTTCATCTATAAGCTATACACTAAGGAACTACATGGTACATATGGAAGCTACCAAGGCATCAGAACTGACATGCATTTGGAGCCACACTGCCATGGATTATCTAGGAAAAAGTTTGGCTCTGTTCCACACAACATTCAACATCTTTATAATTTTCAGCTTTATACACATTTACGACCACTTCAACTGACGTCTGACAGGACATGGCAAGTAACACAGCTTGCAAGCTAGTACTGCCATCACTCACATTGTGGCAGTCAGCTGCCCACATAAAAAAGCATAAACGGACAGTACATCATTTAGGAGCTCCAAAGACAAAAGCAACTGCACAACTTAATCAGGAAAAAAGGGAGGAGGCTATGCTTGACTGTGTAAGAAAGTCATGAAATTAAATAACAATGTTAACTTACTAACTAGACAAACTCTTACCATCATCCTCAGCCTTGTAACTGATTAAACAGTGATTCTCAGTAAGTAAAAGCCATCTACCATTCAAAAAGCCCACCTTCTGATTTTAACACTGCATACTAACTTAGCATTACAGCACATTACAGCCAACTGGGCGTAAGTTGTGACTTCTGACTTTAAGAAAACCTGGTCTGTGACACATTTGCCAATGAGTGACATGTATTTAACAGAGCAAACGTGGAAACAGTTAATCAGAAGCACCATTCCTCAAGTAGTTACCAACTGACCAGAGAGCTTCCTTGACTGGGTACTTATCACTGGACGATAGATTATGGGATTCCCTTTTTTGTAGCAGTTCAGGTAATCAAACTTCAATCAACGCTATCGTTACAATCCTCCCACTGTTAGCGAGTTCCATGCCATCTCAAATTTTCTTCCATGTAATTCTAATGACTTACATATGTAATGACATCATTATGTCTGCAGCAAAGTAGAGGACCCAAACAAAGCAATGACAATTTCCTTTCTTAACTTTTTTTTTTTTAAACACACACTCTACAGATACATTTTCCACATGTGGCCTAAGCTGAACAAGAACTGTGCTGCTGCTAATTAAGGTGAAGAAAAAAAAAAAAAAATTTTTTTAGGGTAATTTTGAGCCAGATCAGCTGCTTGCTCTGGATAACTTGCCAGTCAGATAAACAAGATGGTAGCAGGAAAACAGAGACGACAGTGAGACTATCTCCTCTGGCAGCATAACAAGCTTATAGAAACCACAACTTAAACAAGCAAAATTCACGGTGGAACTCCTCATTTACAAACAGTAATTGTAATTTCTTACAAGCCATCTCAAACATTCAAGTCGCATGTGGCCTAGAAAACCATTTATAGTAACTTAGGGTAATTTCCAGCCTAAGCAAGTATGAAAATAGATGAAGATTTAAAGGAGAAGTATATAATTAACGTCAATGAACAGATTTATGGAAGATACACCTTGTCAAACACATCTAGTTTCAGAAAAGATTAACGAATTTCATTAATAAAAATAACTTTGCCAAACAAATACACTTCATACTGCCTAAGGTTCTAATTAAAAATCATAATTATAATGTAAAAATTGTATTGAATAATTTAAGAACAGGCTGAGCCCTCAGAAAGCAGTCAGTGATGCCCTGCAGTTCTTTTTCCAGTGCCATTTTCAAAATAATTTTATATAGGTAATTATGTATGTAATTTTAGACGGGAAAAACTTCCACAGAGAAATAACTTTGATGCAGCTGTATCTTAAACTACATATAGCAATGAGCTACACAGTTCACGCTTACAAGCATGACTTACAAACACATGGGATCACAGGCCACAAATGAGAATGAACTGAAACAGCAGCACAAAGAATTTTCCTTATTTCTGCTTGTGTAAGTGCATAATCTGACTCAAAAAGAGTTACTGTATTCCACCCGATACAACCAGGACTAATGGCAAAATTCTTGTACATTGGTGATGTCAACAATGACATCAGAAAAATGCTTCATAAAGATTTACGGTATTTGATTCATTTCATCAGAATAACAAGAAATGTTAAGATAAAGGTAACTGACACAGCATTATTACAGAGAATTACAGGTACTAGGTATTTCATCAAGAAAATTTGAAAAAATTATTTCACACTACAAATAAAGCACAAATTCAGCAGGAAAGATGCTAACTATTTTAACAAGCTAAGCATAGGAGTAGATAATCCCACCGTTCAGAGTTCTCAAAATCAAACTTTTCTATAAATATGCTTTAGCCAAAAAAAGTCATCAGGCTCAACACAATAATAACTGAGCAGAAAGGAAACGTGTAAGATGCACAGAATTACAAACTGAATGATCTAGAAGCCACTCACTCTCTTAACATATTCTTGAGAACAACAAAATGACATTTTGGAAGGGGAAAAAAACCTACATAAGTTTTAACTCTTGAATAGGCTAATAATGACAAAAAAGATATTTAAGAAAAGAAAAATATATACCTACTGAACTATTCCTCCTCCTCTGTTCAAGTGTCTCACTCAAAACAATAACAAATTCAATCATTTGGGTTTTATCCATTTATTTCACAAACTTCCAGCCTTTGCAGCACAAGATAAACACACTAATTTCCAGCATTCATATAAGCATGCATTAAAGTTGAATGATGTTGCAACATCTTCAAACAAAATCATCCTTTTTCAGTCCTACTTAAAACTAAGAGTCATTTAAATTTATTTTGGAAAGCAAATTTGAAGTGCTGAACGAAGGCTTTTCCTTGCACTACCTATGAGCATTACTTGTTTTCTGTAAACTAAATCTGCAGCAATAGTTTCAGCAAAACTATTTCAGCAGGAGACAGGACTATTTCAAGATACTTATTATTGCTAAGTTACGTGATCACAGTATCAGACATGTTTTTGAAATAGTATTTAATACACAAGAAAAAAAATGTCTTCCAGTATAGCAACACCCTGAAAATTGCCTACTAAATCCAATAGCCACTGTTTCCATATTGCAATATACATATTCCATATACTGCAGGACTTAATTCTACTTTTTTTTTTTGTCACTCACTTTAGTGGAAATATCAAAAAACATTTTAGTGACAAAGTTTGTTTTCACTGCAGCAATAACTTTCCAGTTCAAGTGTGTGTCTCCCATTTGCACCATAACAATGGATCCCAAACCACCATAAATTAACCAGTAAGATGACTGTAGTTTTTATAGCATCAGTAGAATCTCTATTATTCTCTGGGATTTTTATCAACTGTTATTTTCTGTTTACACATGGATACATACTCAACAATTTCCAGTGTAGTAACACTTTCCAGCGTATTAAGTGAAAGAACAATAACACATTAATATTAAACTGACTGTTGTACTTCACTGTTAAAAACACATCCAATGAATGATAAAGCTCCAGAAGCTCAGCATTTATCAATTTTTCTTCTCAGAGTTAAGGCCGGGGGAGGGGGGAGTATAGGTTATGTTAGATATGGAGAACAGAATAGTCAACTCTGAAAATAAAATGAGTTAGATTATCCTCACTGGTGTTATCCCAGAGAACAGAGGTTTGTAAAAAAAATGCTTTGGTCAATGCAAGTGGTAAGACAAGAAATAAAGTAGGTTACGCAAGGTATCACCCACTTGTTTGTCCCTTCTGTGCCACTAAACGTTTTCAAGCATGTTCTCAGTCATATGGAACACACTCAGTATGTTCAAATCCACATTTGTTTTGCTACCTGTCAACTCTGTTGCTTTTGAAGCTGTGACTTAAATCCACCGAGAGCAAATGTTCAATATAGTCTACCACAAAAGATCTTAAACTGCTGGAAACTGTAAAGCATACCAGGACCCTGTATGTGTTGTGTTCCTACAGTCTTTCCCTAAGCATCTACTACTGGTCACTGTCAAGATACAGGACATGATGGTACACAAATTTTCAGTCTGATTCAGTGTAGCTCTCCTTACACAAAATAAACTCCAAGTTCCTAATCTCAAAAGAAACACTTACCTGGTGGAGGACCACCAAATTTTCTTTGCCCATTTTCTTGAACCATGCTGTATCCAGTCTTCTCCATCAGGGCCAGTAAAGCAGTCTCATTCCGAGTGCCACTTCGGATTTTGCCACATCCATTTGCTGCTGCTTTATTTTCCTCATGCATATCTCCAATAGCTTCAACAGAACACTGCAGATATTTCAATTCAGATAATTCTAAGTTGTTATATGTATACAGAAGCTACCAAAGCACAGAAAAGCAACTGAATGCTATACTTGCCTACTTACTGACTTTGGCGGTAGGATTGAAGCCTGATGCTAAACAACTACTATCATCTATATATTTGCTTTCAAAACATTGTTCTGTAGCCGTGATGATCTTGAACTTTAACTAGCAATTATATATTCTATATTCAAATTTTCGTAAGTGATATCACAACTGGTTTCTAAGTATGCTGCCCTTCAAGAAGAATAATGAATTCTTTCATAAATCATGTTATCAACATTGCGTAGAGACCTATATGCTACTCAAAGTGACAAGTTCCACTTTCTTATTACTACATTTTATAGAAATACCAGTGATTGTGAAACTGTATTTTAGTACAAACGTACTTAAGAAATACATTAAGTCCATGCCTAATTAATGCTAAGAATTCAAGGAATTCAGGAGCAAAAGTAATTTAATTAAAATCAATATGTAATAAAACTAGGCAGAACTGTCTGGCAAAACTAAGCAGTTGAAATAATTCCACCTCTGGGGTCCTTATTTTCATGCCCCTATCCATTTTCACAATTTCCAAAACTAAAGAAGTTGATCACACAGTTGTTGCTGCTCTACCAACTACCTCCCTGGCATGCCAAGATCGTGTACAACAGCTTTAGGTTTCTGTCATCTAGGTGATGGGAAACAATCACCCCAAGGAACCCATTTGGTAATTACCAACTTTTCTAGTCAAGCCCCTAAAAAAAATAAACTTTCAAGTCAGATTTTTTTCCCACTGCCTCTTTTTCCTTCCCTAATTTATATTTCTTTTCCCCAAGATTTTCTGCCTTACAGTCTACAATACTTAGACAAGCAGTCGTCTTCAACACTTGCCCAAATGGTATGTTCAAGTGCTATGCCACGCATTCTCCAAAAGAAATAGTGCCAAGAAAATCATCTCCAGAAAAATAAGCTACAACTCCTATTTGTTCTTTAACATCTCTGATATTTTCAGCTTGCTTTGTCTTCATGGTCAGGGTCCAATAAATAACATCCTGAGACCTCAGCAGTTTATTGTTTCCAAGAAAAAGTTAAAATCAGCTTCAATTTCACACAAATGTTTCTTGTCAAACCACTATTATTTGCTGAACAATGAGGCTTCCTAGTTAAGGCCTCAATTAATAAAATATCTGGAAAGCAGAGAATAAAGGAAACTAAATCAAGGACAGTAAAGAGTGCATAAGCATTCACATGTCTGTGTCTTCATTAGATTTCCACTACTCAAGGTCTCAAGAAACCCATTATCTCAAACACTGCAGTAAACTCAAACTTGTCACACTGAACTGAACACTGACGAAAGGGAGATAAGAAGAGTTCAAAAACAGTTAAAATTGCATCCTTTTTCCACAGTCTGAAGATGACGCCTTGTCCTCTTCAGCTTGTCACTTCTGGTATTTTTGTACTAATTATACTATTACTTCTAGCTTGATTATCCAAATGAGCACCATTAGCCACACAGATTATGCATGTTACCTGACAGACGACTATGTAACTCCCTACCACTAGCAGAAACAAGAATTAGTAAAAACAGAGCCATACATAGTGGTTAATGTAGCAAATGTTATCCCACTTATCTTTATATATAAAGGTTTTCGGATGATTGTTGGTCACACTAAACAAGCCTTTGCCTCCATACTCAAAACAGTAACCATACCCATGGTTGCTATTATTCCTCCTTTTACTCCTCACTTACACGTTGCACTGAAACTAATCCAGTATCTCAAATTAAAACGATTTTGCATAAATTGAAGTTTTTCAAAATATTATACGCTGTATTTACGGAGTGATTAAGCCCCTTCCATTGCCACATTCATGCATGTTATGCAATGGTATTACTGTGCAGAAGTGGATGCACCCCCCCCACAACAGCTTAGGCATTTCAAATGTGCTTTGAATCAAAGTAATAATGAAACTATTCTTCAGTGCATTCTTTACACAACAGCCTTCATATGATGCGAGACTCTATACATCCCTTAATTAGAATGGTGATAGAACAAACCCAACTGCAATTTCTTCCATCCTAGAAAAAAGATGATTTTTGGTAAAGAGAAATATATTTTGTCTTTTCTATCAAGCTGGTATTAATTTTGGGGCAGGAATCCATGCAACCAATCACACTGGAGAAGTCAGGTTTACGATACCAATTGCTGGTCATTAAAAAACCCAATCCCCAAACAACTCCTGACTTCAACAAAATGAGATTCCAGAAAGGAAGCGGAGTAGAGCACAAAAAAATCCCTGACAGACTACAGCAGTAACAGCACGACCCCCATCTGCTACAAATGCTGTCCCATCTCCTTTCAGCAAGTGAATTAAATTTACCGTGTTTCACAGCCTACAAGCTGCATGGAGATGCTGTCATCAGCAAACCTCTCAGCAGTTTCAGGCCTAACAAGGTATGGATATAGACAACAAAGTTGGGGCAAGGGAAGGGTAAATTAATTTTCCCTTTGTGTCAATGAATTCAAACATCCAGCCAAGAACATTATCTGTGGAAGCAGCAAGGCGACACCAGATTAAAATCGTGGGAGTTGGTGAGGGTGCCCACAGCGCTCCCAGAAAAGTCAGAGCCACTGAGGAGTTAGGACAAGACACCAGTGGAAGAACCAAAGGGACAAAGGACGTGCCCCAGGGCGAAAACGCCACCTGAGGCGGCAAGATGGGCATGTGGGACAGGGAGAGAAAAAACAACAGCCTCAGAAATACCCTGCGCTGCTCTCGCCAACGTGCACGTTGAGGGCAGCAGCCGCGGCCCGCTCTGCACACGTCCTCGTCCCTCATGCCGCCTCCGCCTTTCCTCACAGCACAGCAAGGGCCCGAAACCGCCGCTGTCCCCAGTCAGGCGAGGCCGCGCCAACGACTCCCCACTCTCCCGNCCCCCGAGGAAGGGTAGCTGGCCGCCCGCCGGCGCCTCTCCCCTCCTCAAAAGGGGGACCGTTGGTTTAGCTCACCGTTAGCTTTTCTGAATCTGGCTGGTGTTTTCTGTGTCTTTCAGGTTACGTCCGCTCTTAGAAAGGTGTATTTGCACCTTTAGGATATGCTCTGGTGTAGGCTTGTGCTTCAGGGAGCGTATTGGTACAGCTCCGAGTTGGCCAGTAACACCTAAGTGAAATAGGCCTGCTTTCCATCCTTGCTGGTTTAGGTAATATTTCAATCTCTTAGAAATGAACCACGTTAGCTTAACAGCAACTAAGGGCGCATCCCAAGCCAGTTGGGCTGGAGGCCTTCCAGTTTTAGCATTGCCCTTGAACTCCCATCAAAAGTGCTTAGGGGTCACAGCTGTGCAGCTGCAGCACGGGGCTTTGCTGAGCATGCATCAAATGCACCAGTGTCAAGAAAGGGTACGGGATTAGTTTGCGAGTTCTTCGATGTAGTGTTACCAAAATGTTGTGGCCCACTTTCCCCATCTAGCAAACAAAAGTCAAAGCCAAAATACTTTGACCAAAGAGTTCTTCCCCTCCCTTTTCCTAAGATTTAAATGGTCAACTGTATGTTTTAATACGGCAGAGAATCCCAGAAATTTAACTTAGGGATGTAAAAATTCACCTTTATTATGAATATGTTCCAGAGCTTTTAGCAATCTAGTTTTAAATGCGTACTTCTGTAAAACTGTTGCAGTATCATATTAGACATTTAACTATTCAAGTTCACTTATTTTTCAAAGAGAAAGCTTGTTAACCTTTTATTAATGATGGCATGATACAGTAATCATGTGTTTTACAAATTATGTCTCCATTTAAAAGTTCTGAATGGCCAACATACCGAAGCTATTGCCTTCAAGGTTAAATTTTACCACCTTTTGATTTCAGATGTCCTCTTTCTTTTTTGACCCCATCTAAATCAGCCACAAAGCCTCTAATAGGAATGAATTTCGGGTATATTAAGTTAAATAAAGTTTGGGGTATTTTGACTGCAGCTCGGTGTCCCTGTTACCTTGGAGACTGCTCACTCCCTGGCAGAACATTCCATGTGTCTCAGTTGTTACTGCTGGTGGAAAGTACTGAAAGAAAAAATCTCATCTAAGTGAAGGAAAAAAACAAACAAACAAACAGAAAACCTCCAGCATTTTCTTTGTATTTCATGTAAGTGACATCTTACTGGATAGGTTACCATGTACCGCCATTTCTGGAGTACAAATGACTGCCACACTAGGATAGAGGAGCTGAACAGCTGCTTAGCTGGAAATGTTAACCCATTCCAGCACTTAACACCAGAAGATCTCAAGAAAAACTGTATATACAAATTTGACATCAAGTTTTTCTCTTTCTGACATGAAATGAATAAAAGAGAAAATCAAAATAACCAAAAAGTAGTCAATGTCTAAATTATTATCTCTTATTAAACATCAAAGTCAGACACAGGAACGAAAGACGACTTTGTTTTTTTCACTGACTCCTGCCTCTCTAAAACCAACGAATGATCCTTTTCTTCCTTTGTTCCTCAAGTGCTAGTCAGAGTTCTCACTACCTCCTTGCCCACAGGTGCCAGCTGCTTTTTACTCTCTGACAATTGTTCATTATAATTGGGTTTTACTAGGAACAACTGTTTCTAACCTGTATTTGTCTTGGATTTTGATGTGACTCGTGATAAAATCTGAGCTGACTATTTCTTTTCTAATAAGACAAGATTTACAGGAGAATACAATATTTTTATTCGATCAAGCAGTATATCTGATAACTTCAGGTCTTCAAAAAAGAGTTTGCACTCCTGAAAGCTTCTCATGGCTAAATCAAAACTATTCACCTCAGTGGTCTCTGAAACATTGCTTTCCTTGTCTTATAACGAGCAGAATCTGCACCAAGCAAACCCTTCAGTCAATCTCCCATTTTAAAAAGTTAGGTTTAGTTACTTTTAACCTTTAACACAATGTGTCATTCTATCAAGTTGGGTACAGTTGTAGGGGATAAGCCACCTCTCTCCTCCTCCAGGTAGTCACTGCCCCTGGTGAATTCTACCTTGTTTTAATTTCTTCCCCTTGTACTCAATGTCATTCTGCATTCAAAAGACATATCTCACTCATTTTTCAGTAGCCATCATTTGGATAAGTGTGGTAGAAGGAGTAAGTAGGGCAATTAAGATCTTCATTCCCATTTTTAGGAGTGACAACTTCACAGCAAACGGAGTTTCTCAGTTGTAATTTCTTTCTCTCTCCCTATGCATATATAAATACCACTCATCCAAATTAATGCCATATTTTAATTCACTTATTTTTAATGAAGTTTGACTAAAGGATGGGAAAGAAGACCAGACCCAGAACAGTGTTTGTTATTTATCAGGGTATTTAGTTTTTTACTGCTTTATTGAATCGGTACCTTAGTACATAACTGTTTTAACTTTTAAACCTCATAAATAGAAACTTATTTTAGGATTATTTTACACGAGTTACAGTATAATTTGCAAAAAGCATTTGGCACAAATTCTGGTTAGAAGATTACTTTAAATTGCAAATAATGTGCTATTTGCCCTAAAGCTTTATACAGTTCCTATTAACACTGAGTTAGTTTCCTCATGAATGTCTTTTTGAAACAGTCACAAATCTGATGGATGAGGAATGAGGGCAGAGTCCTGCCAAGATTACGACATTTATTCCTTCGGCTAAATTTGAAAACGTGAAAGAGGTGTTTTTCTTATACATTTTGTAGCACTGCACCAGACAGTTGCTTTTCTTTTCGTTGTAAGTTATTTTAGGTAGCTGTAACACAGAAGTCCTTGATGTTTTTGAACTTCTGTTTCATTGGAATGCTAGCAAGCCGCAGCACATATATTCCTGGAGTGGGCTATTACTGCAGTTGTAATATGCCTTACTAGAAGCATACGTTTTTTTTGGGAGTGTAGATTTTACTATGGCCTGGAGCAGGAAAAGAGGGTATGTAGTATTTCTGCACTCTTGACAGGTTTGATATGTAGGTAGTGGAAATACTTTAAAAGGAAGCAGACATCCTTTGAAGTTTAGACAAAGGTCTCTGTAGAAAACCTAGACATAATATGATTGTAAATCTAATTATAGTAAGCTGTCTAGAAAGACTTAATTTCAGTCAATCAGTCTGTTTTAGTTTGGGTTTCAGTTTATCAAGTAGCAGCAATGCCTGTTTAGTAAGATCCTCCTAGCAAGGCATCCTAGCGCCTGAAGGGTCTTTTTTCTTGAAAGATGCTGTTTGCACTCATTCAGCTTTCTGCCTTAAAAGAGTTGGAATCTTTTTTAATTAAAAAATTACAAAATCTGATACTGCTGGAATAAGCATTTGGGGGAACAGAATATTAATTGTAGAGAAAACATCTTACAGAATTGTTTGGGTTTTTTTTTTTGTAAACTGCTTTGAGACACACATGCCACACGATTTTAACATGCAGATATGCAATGAATATGAAAAAATGGATCCTGAAGCACATTCTGTCTTCACTTACCAGAGTATGAATATCAACAATTTCACTGATGTAAATGGAATTAAATCGACTTTAAGCCAACATTGCTGAGTGCAGAGTGATGTAAAATGTTCATAACAAAGTGTATAAAATCTCGTTGCTTTTTTTTCCCCTCATTACCTCCAGAACTATTGTTTTCTGCTCCCTCTGTATCTCACTCTAAAAACCTGGACCCTGTGTGATAAAGCCATACCTTTAACCGCTGAGCAAAACGGCTGTTTTCTGGCAATACACCTGGCCCCCGGAGGGAAGGAGCAGATGGAAATTGCTGAAAAAAGTAACACTGCAAAGGGTTGGTGGAAGAAGAGGGGAAGCCAGGGAACAGATGGGAAGAAAGGATGGGAAGGAGGGAAGGGCCAAGGGAGACTGAGAATCCTGTCCTGCTCTACTGTGGTCTTTTGATGCTCCAGCGTTACAGAATGCTTTCCCATCTGCTTTTTAGGCAGTTGTTTTAAATGACTGCTGAAATGACAGTATATCCTCTGCACATCTGTACAGCAGCAGTGAAAGAGGTTTAGTGGTTTTAGTGCTTCTGAAAGTGGCTACTGCCCCAACAACCTGGAAACCAAAGGGTTTTTTCCACAAGGATGTGAAGCATAAAGACTTGTGGAGCAGGCTTCCTTTCGTCACACTGCTGGTGTCTCAGTCCTCACTGGAGGGCTCGGAAAGATTGGAGACAGTCCCCTCTCAGTCACTGCTCAGTTTTTTTATTGCTCTGCAAATATTGTCAGAAAATACTTGAATTGTGGTAGATTCCATGAAAGTCTTGGAGCTTGTTTCAGCATTGGAACCAAAGAGGCATCAGGCATCAAACTGTAGTCTTTGGCCATACCTGAGCTGACTCAGACATGGAACCGGTAGTTTACCAGGGAGGCTGAAGATTTTTATATCATATTACCTTTTGAGTATTTAATAATTCTGGAAATAAGTTCCATTGAATGCAACAGTAGAGAACAAGATTTATTTTTCACTTTTCCTAGATTTAAATATTTTAAATACTTTAATTGTAGTTTGGAAGGTGGAAAGAGTCCACTCTTTCTTTCGGTCGTTCATGATTGGTTTTGAATTCCAGCTTATTCTGAGAATCCTAAAAGGCATCGATTTATCAATTTCACATCCTTTTAATTTATCCAGCTGCTGTGAGCTGCTAACTAGCTTTTAAGTCAGGAAACTGGACTGTCAATGCCAACTATAGTCAACTTACGATGCTTCTGTGTAATTATATTTTTCCTGAGGCTTGAAGAATATAGTGCTATGCTTGGAGACACAATTAAGAAAGTCTGAAATAATGTAACCTTGTGTTTTTGTGTGTTTCTTTCATTTATATATATACACATATTTATAGATATATTTGTATATTATACACACATAGAATCCCATGACTTACCTTTGGGGTTTATGATAGTATTCGGTTAAGTGCAGCTAACAGAATGATTTTTAAATGCTTTTCTGTATCTAACTATTGTCTTTCCTACAAAGCCTAGTGACACAGCCCAAACTGCAATGAAAAACTAAAACAAGATCCTCTACATTGTGGGCAACTGTAAACAAAATCAGTGTTACGCAGGTTAACTGTTCCTTCCTGATTTCTGGTTAGATGTTACAACAGTGAAACAGGAAATCAAAGTCAACATTTCTAAACCTACTGAGCAGTTATGTACACTTAGTAAACATCTGATTTACTTGGTTTTTAAATGCGAATTTCATAGTTAACTGTTCTCAATTTGCAGATCTGCACAGTGCATTTTCCTGAGGGAAGTGAGGGAGCCACTAGGTGGGAGTATGTTATCTTAAAAGAAGGTTTGTCAACCCCGGTTGTTTTTATTTTGAAGAAGCTCTGCACCTCCCTTTCCCCAGCATCCAGGAGATCCTGCAACACCATCCACACCATGTTGAATTAGTGATCGATTTGGGATTTATCGATGCTCGTGTGCGCACTGGACACTGGGGAGACACTGCCTGCGTTGCTGCTCCTCCAGCCCCAGAGGACTCAAGCTGGAGCAAACCAGAAGCAAAGGCTTCCTAGAAGTTACACCCTCCAAAAAGCAGATCTCCTATCCAAACAAGGACCACAAGCACTCTGCATAAGCTAGTTATGTAGAAAGCCCCAAGGACACAGGCTAAAAAACGTTCAGAGGATCACCTTACTAACATACAAGCTAATAATTTTTTTTAAAAAAAAAAAAAGCCTTGTTAAAATATATCAAAGGCCAGGCATTCGCCAGAGAGAGAACTGACAGGTGATTAAGATACAGAAAGGGCTTTTTGAGGAAGATCAGATCAGCAATATAAAAGTGATAGAGCAGTTTTTGAAGTAAGCCCATTCTTTTCTACATGAAAGACATCCTCACATTAGTCCTAAACTGAGGGGTCAATAAAAGGCATTTTAGGACTGATGAGTAAACTCAAAGTAACAAACTGACAAGGCTGGGTGTCGTCAAGTCTAAAGAAACTCCAGGATGATATTGTTGGACTGAGAGGTGTAACGTGTAATAAATTTCTGAGGGCAGCCATGGTACTAGAAGGACGATGCCAAATCAGCCACTTTCAGAAGAATGTCAGCACAAATTAGTGGAAACTGCAAAAAAATCTTACTTCCACACCAGGAATATCTGAGAGTTGTAAGGCTGTAAGTGGAAAAAATGAAAGCAAAATGATTATTCATTGTTCCCTGTAGTACGAGAAGGGGAGGGACGGCTAATGTAATCATCAGGCAGCCAATTTAAAATAAAATGCTTTTTCAGATGTCATAATTAATCTTGCCATAGAACCTTTCAGAGACCAGACAGATAAGCTAAAAAAGGAGTAAGACAAGTTCACGTAGGGTGAGAGTATGATGAAATGAATGCCAGCTTTAAAGCTGGAAGTTGGTGAATTGCTGTATACGGAAATTTTTGAAAATATATCAAGATTCTGCCTGTACTGGTACCCTGTCCCTAAGTGCTCACTGATGCTCATTGGTGGAGAATGATACCGGGCTCAGCTGACCTTCGGATATTGCCAAGTTCATTCCTGTACTCCTATGATGCTGAAAAGTTTGGCCCTCATCTATAAGCTCGAGGCTCTCAAAGGTAGTTAAGCTGTTAACAGTGTCTGGTTGTCTTGCTGCAGCTCTGGATTGAGAGTCTGGTTTTCCTGAAGATTAATGGGAGTAGTGGTGTTCACAGAAAAAGATCTCAGAAGCCAGCTGAAGAGTGCATTGCCTAGACCAGCAAAAAAACGTAGGTAGAAGCACTGGTGGCAGTGCAGAAGCAACCATCTATAGGCAGCTGACTAAACAGATTTGAAGAACTACAAAAAAATTAAAAAGCTGCACTGTTTATGACCTGTAAGATTCTTCAAAGCATAATTCAGTGTAAAGTTCATAGTGATCAAGGGTTCATTTCTGAACATCATTATTAAATTTCCACAGGTATAAGATTTTGGGGAGGTCAGGGAATGGGGTAGGAGTAAGTTAATCTTGCTCTCTATGAAGACAGTGACAAAGCTCCTTTTAGTTTTAGCTGGAAGAAACATAACCCAAGGATGCCATTGTAATAAAGAAGCTTGGAGTACTATGTACTCAATTACTGTGAACCCGTCCTAGTGGGATAATTTTTAAATACGCAGTGCTAGTAAAGTGATTTTTTTTAAAGTAACTTCTCTTTTTTCTTTTTATTAGGATCAAATGTTTTTTGTATACAGATGTCTTGCTCACATCCCATGTCCCCTTCCTGCTCAGTTACACAGTGAGCTCACAATTTATGTCACAAAGGCAGTGTCTTTCCCATAAGAACAGACTGTTGTTGCAAGCACAAATTTGTATTTAATTGCAGGATTGAGTACTGTCTGTAAGAGAGCTGTTAACACAAACATTGCCCAAACTGAAAAATGCAAACTAGAAAGTTACTGAGGAAAAGTAATTTCTATAACTGGTTTGGGTGGATATTTTCAGTTTGCTTGTAAAAAACCTCTTTGCAAGTCATAAAAACCTCATTATAATTTTGAAACGCATTTCATGACACTGCATCAGGTCTACTGCCTGTGCAATTCTCAATGCTTTAACAGTATTAGAGTTACTGGAATTGCTCAAAGACAACAGAAATAGAAATGCTCCGTTCCTCACTGGAATTTCATTTCACTGGCCAAGCAGAATTACTGCTTTCTCCAGGAAAGTTTTTGAATAGACATTATTCCCAGTCTACACCCTGCCTGTCAATACATGATCAAATTGTCATTCTAAAATAGTTACTTGTACAGTGGAGGGGTTCTTTCTTACATACAGTGTGACCAAACCTACTTGCTGTCAGAAATTAGCAGTAAGAACTAAAGGAAAATAAAAAGCTGTCTTTACTATGCGATCATCAGTGCTAAATGGCTGATGCACTGGATGAAGAAATGTTACTTTTGCCTCTATTTGTCAAGTCTATGTCCTAGTTTATGGCACATTTGGATTTCCAGAGGAGCTGAGTTTTGTACACATCCTAAGCTTGATGAAAGACTAAGGAATGGAACGTGGCAACGTGACTGTGGATATCATGGGCTACATCTTCACATATACTTTAGGCATTGCAGCCTTACACGCTTGCTGATCTGAGGCGATTCTCAGCCCTGAGTGAGACCTTCAGGCTCCTCTTCCAAAGCTTAGGAAGGCTTAGATACTTTGGGAAGGACTCCTCAGGAACTGGCAGAGCTGGAACCCGTGTAATGTAACCCATGAATAAAACAGATTGGGATGGAATTTAAACAGTCTAGGGCGTATCTGCCTGATTCAAAGCTCTTGCTTCAGGTGAGTTGGTATGACTGCAAAACAGAACAGGATCATGAGGTGCTATCTGTTCAGGCTCCAAAAGTGACAGAGCTGTGATAGCACGATGCTGAACCAAACAGCTTCTTCCCCTAGGGCTAAATGCAGTTCTGTTTTTCACAGCTATGCTGTTTCTGGTTGTGGAGACAACCAAGTCATAGCTGGCTCCAGGCAACTTATGCAGTGCTCTACTGTGTCGTTTAGACAGACTCTAAATGAATGTGGTTGAAACCAGGTGCCTCCCTGCTCCTGAGCGTTCACTTGGAGCTATGTACAATCTTGTCTGCAAACAGAAATAGCAAAAGTTACTCTGTTTAATATCTAACTCTGATCTTTCCACCAGGAGTGCAGGAGAGCTCTCATTATCTTCACACCCACATTTCTTCACTTTTGATTAGAATTAATTGCTAACTTTTTACCTACTGTGCGGCAGTAGCAGACCCACCCCTCCCTGTGTTTCTGTGCGGTAATAAATGGAAATGTGCAGGTACTTTCTGCAAAACTGCAAGGTACACAGGTGCAAATCTGAGTCAGGTCTAAGATTATGCAGAAACAGAAGATAAGGTGGCTTGGCAAGTTCAGCAGAGCATAACTCTCCATTTGGTTGTATTCTTAATTGTATACAATAGTATACCTCCTTAGCCTCACAGAAAACTCTGGTTTCACAGGCAGGGAAATTGCCTTCTGGTAAGGAACCATGCATTTTATTTATTTGCTATATCCAATGTAAGGAACCCACAACCTTATGCAAATATTAAGCGAGTCTTGCAGCTGGCCAGAAAACAGAGAAATTATTATTGTCCCAGTTATAGAAATGGGAAAGAATTAAAAAAGAGAAACTCTAGGCAATAGTTAGAGAGGTACAGCAGGTACCTGCTTTAACTAAACCAACACTGCAGCAAAGCAGCAAAGCTTTGCTCTAACCTGATAGTCTCTCCCTTATTTTTACCTGAAAGTTTTCTGAGTGGCTGCAGTTTGTGTTGTGTCAAAGTCAGAAATGTCCCAAGCTTAGCATTTCTAGTTTCTGGCTGCATCTAGGGATCGAGTTCCCACTCAGAACCTCACTAGGGCCCATAGACCATGAGAAGCGACACCACCCTCGGAGGAGGGCAAATCCAAGTCCAAACAGAGCCTGTTCCAACAGAGTGGCCAGAGAGCCATTTTCGCCTTCTAACTCAAAGCCACAGGTGTTGCCAGACCTGATAACAAAAATTCAGTCCTAACCATGAAATAAAATTAGAAAAGGTAAGGAGTAGCCACCTCATAGCCTTATCCAAAGTCTGGTGAGTCTCCTGCAGGATGGACTGAGAAGGTCCTAGGAATAGGTCTCCCAAATTCCCAGAAATGCTGTAACCATCATATTTTTGCACTCTTTATTAAAATGGTATTGCTGTTTCCATTCAGAGTGCTGCTCAGTAAGGAAGGGACTCAAGGGTTTGTGCAGCAAATGGGGATGTCTACCTTAAAATTCTGGCCAGGTTAATCAGCTAAACAAGGTCACAGAATAGGTTTGCACATTTGTATGTGGTCATCCATGTTTGCACGGATGCTGTTTGCATGATGCCGGTTGCGGTGTCTGATAATGAGTGCTCCCTTGGAGCATGCCTTGGGACAAGGCAGGCCAGGAACCACTACAAATAGCCACTAGAGGTGAAGCTACGCTGTAGCAGTGAGGCAGTTTAGCTACACTGACATGAGTCACACTGTACCACCACATAGTCAGAACAAGATGGACCCCAGCCCATTTTATTTACTACGTTAGATTACAGCCTGTGGCATTAATGGCATATGTCTTAACTTAAGGGAAGGCAAGTTAATCCATTTTGTCTCGGCCCTAACGTGCAACCCTGTCTCAAGTCCCCTAAACTCCAGCTGGGGACAGGAGAGCACACACATCATTGTGCCCAGTTGCCCAGCTAAGCAGTATCCAAGTCCGCAGACACACCTCTGCGTTCACTGACTCGTCCTTCAGCACGCTCCATGTGCCTTGCCCTTCCAAGTGAAATAACCCTACCCGTTACCTGCCTCCTGCACTTTCACTGCTTTGTTCGGACCAAGCCCCTATTTGAAGGTGTTGTGATGTACTTGTAGGGGAGTATGCAGCTGATCTGCTCCAAATCGCACCATCACGGAGCAGCCACCGACTGTTTTCCAATTCACAGATATGCTATAGAGAAGAGGCAATGACTAAAACAAGGTCACAGGTCTAAATAAAGTTTCGTAACAAACAGGGAAAACATTAAAAAGCTACAGAACATCTTAAAGAAAGTTTTCTACCCTATGAGACACAGAAACAGTAAATATAAATCACCAGTTTTGTCACAGACAGAACTGTGGTGCTGCAATCAGTGTAATTCTGATTTAAATCTCTTAAAGATCGCCCCACTTCCTCCCCTTCTCCCACAGTCTCTGAGCACTCAGGACCATATCCTAAATGTTCCCTTGACTTCAGAAGCGAAGCTAAGTCACAAAACATAGCACAGAATGGATTTTTAAGAAATTACACTAAAAAGAACCATCAAATACTTTTAGTGATCTGTTCCTTAAACAGAGGAGATCATTGATTTTACCCGCACAGTGTTCTGAAAGATTTCTGCAAGGCTTATAGGAGAGTGCAATGCACTACAGCAAAGGGCCTCAAAACTACTAAGCTTTTCTATCTTCATTTCCCATCAGTAAGCCCATCCACAACAGTTAAGTGCTCAGAGGAATCAGGCCATAAGCTATTGCAAAGCATAAGGAGCAAATTGTTCCTGGAGTCACCTGAGAACTTTTTTTTTTTTTTTTTAAATTTCAGTGGATAAAGGAGATGCTAACTAATGACTGCCTAACACAGTTCTGTATCATTCAGTGGTATACGATGCTTTATTTAATGTGAGAACATGCAATAAATAATACAACACCATATTATTTCTAGAGATCACAGGTCTAATGTTTCTTATTGCTGCAGCTTGCTTTCTGAAACCTGTCTGGACGATGTCAAGTCACACAGAAGTTTAATTCCCTCTTCCCCACCCCCTCAGACTTTAACAAGTATCGCCATGATTTTGTTTTCATTAAAAGTCCCAATAGTATTTATATGTAGCCTTCTCCTTCAGCACAGGAGGACCCAAAGGTGAAATCAAGCAGCAGATGACTGTTCACCGCAAAATGAGTAATCATTTATGTTCCAAGCTAAAATAAATACAAACAGAAAGCTCACTGTTCTAATGTCTTCATTTAGCAACTTACTACTTTTTTTTTTCTTTTAAACACAGGTTTTATAAAAACATTTCAAGCCTTGTGAATGCTCATTTTGTTTTCTTTGGAAAGCCTGAAGTGAAACATCTATCCTTTTAACTTGATGTCTTCACTACTTGCCCTTCCCAGTGGCACAGGGGTGACGGTTATAGTCCTCCATTACATATTCTGGTTTAACCACACAGCTTTTCAAAACAGCTCCACCACTAAAATGAGCTGCAGCTCTAGATTTACACTCCCCATCACCATCACTTACAGTTCCCGATGAACAATTTCACTTCTAAACACACGCATTTCCGAACAGCTGAACTGCTCCACAGTTTTCTGTGTTTTTCTTATTATAACTAGCTCCTTCATTTCCATGGCATCACAGTTGAGCTCAAGTCTGAAATGCAATGCTCCACCTAGGGCAAGTGCTTATTTTTACTCAAGTAATTACAGAAAAAAAGTTGACATTGACATTTACCAAAATATTTCAGAGCACAAACACCACCCGCTGAGCTGAACATGAGAATTCATGCCTGCTAGTCTTGTTTTTTCCCCTCGGAGTATGAATGACTTGACTCATGCCTGACTCTCACAAAATTTCCAGATCTCTGCTAGAATTACAGTTGGTAGGAGAAACTCCTGAACAGGAACTTGAATTTTGGTTCCTGTGCCCGCGTTATTACTTGTCTTTGACGAAAGGATACAGCAAGACATTCTAGATCATTTCAGAGCCTTTCATAAGATTAAAACCTGGCATGTCGAAGGGAAGTTCTCTGCTACTACAGCTGGAAGTCTGCAAGGAACTGCTTTCATGTCTTTCATAGACACCTGTGAAAATCCCAGCTTAGTCCCCCAGTTTAATCTGGATGCTTTTTGCTCAACAGCATTAGCAAAGCAGGAGTGTTGGTCCTTTGATATTGAAGCCAGAGTAGGAACATTTCTCTGCCTTCCAATGATCCCACTTGTGATTTGGTTACTGGTCAGGACCCCGTTGTTTATTGTGTAAGTGAATCATAAGAATTACTGGAATTCTTATAAATCCCAAGTAAATAAAGGGGAAAAGAAAAGCCCACCTGTAATCAGACACCATGTAACTGCATGTTAATGGGCTGTTCAGTCCCCTAATGGGATACGTGTGAGAAATGCTATAGCATTATACTCAATTTCAAGAGGCCAGCAGATGTTTCTAAATGAATAAATTTTCTTTATATAATTACAGAAATGACTACAGTTCATACCTTATGGACAGCAAGTAAAAAAACCACACTGGAATTTATGTAAATATTATTAATGCATACACTATGAAAAAACAATTCATATTAATTAAAAAACACCTTAATTTTAAAAGTTTACCAGAAACAGTTACACTGAGCCTTGCAATCTTTGAAAGCAGAACAGAAATTGTTTACAAGGATCCAACAGTAATTGATATCCAGCTGCTTGGAGCTGGGCTGCAGACTGAACGTGTACTGAAAGCTGGGCTGAAATCCCCTCTCGGTTGATGGCAGCAGCACTCATGCTGCTGCCTCCTACGAGCCTAGAATTTCACCCCAGTCTTTACATTCTTCGTCGGTTATAGTGGAGCAGCCAGAAGAAGAAAGATGATTAGAGAGCAGCCAAGTAGACTCACAGTTCAAGAATCCAATCTTCAAGCGGCTGTAAGGTCTAGGGGAAGGAGAAGGGGGTTTATAGCACAGTTAAAATGAGTCTCTAAAAATGGGGAAAGTGGCCACTTCAGTAGCAGAGCTGATGACAGAATACTGAACACCACTCGTAGAAAGAAGGAAATCTGAGTTTCAGTCCTTGGTGACGACACCATCGTGTTCGCCTTTGACTGGAAAGGAAGGCAAGCATAGCCTGTGAACGTGTAAGTGCATGTGTCGCATGCAAGGCATTCCAGGAGCTGAACAATTTCTCTGCATATATCAAGACATTGGTAAGAAAAAATTTGCAAAGGTTTTTTTTAGCACTCAAACAATTGGCTAGATGCACTTGATTTCAAATCCAACTTTACACATTCTTGATAAACAGAAAGGCCTCAACATGGAAGACAGAACATTTTTAGCACCAACTGCTGGCTTGCAAGTGACTTATTCGCAAGAGACGAGTATAGAAAGACATGTCATCTTTCACCGAGAGGCATCTTGTTTTAAGGCAATACCCAAAATGACAATATAGCCACCACAGAAACTGCTCCAATGACCCGTGATGCTTTATGGCACCCACACAGGTCCCATCACTGAGGGGAGGTAGGAACTAAATTGGCATCTGTCCTACTCCTCCCCGCCATGTGGAACGCTGGAAATTTCTGACATGTATACGTCACTAGTTGTCATAAAGCAAGCTAGTTTCCATCCTGTATCCCCTAAAACACTCTGTAGCCATTTATATTAGCCATACTAACCACTATCAGTAGAAAGGAAAATGCTGAGGAATTGCTGTCTTTCCTTACCACTAACCCAATTAAAAAGTTGTTCAATACAATTGCAAGTGTTGATGCAATTAATACGAATGAGAGATTTGTGAACGTTTCCCAGAAGGGAAATGACTGTAGCCAGTCCAGCCAGATGTGCTCCTGCAGCACCCAGCACCCAGCCTAGGGCAGGTTTTTCTTCTTTGCTGTCAAAAAGAGTCAGTTTATTTACTTGTATCTCTGCTAAAGAGTATTTTAGGAATGGAGACAGTAACTTGTGAATATACACTAAATCTATCAAAGTGAGAGGCAAGTCGTTTGTTCTCAATATCCATCACTTTGTGGAACCCCACCATCCATTTTTATTAATAGTTACAGCACCCGGATATGCAGCTAAGAAACTGAAGAACATAGAAGAGTATTATGAGAATCTCTTATGGCTAAAGGCAAGGAGCAGAACTGCATCGCAACCCTACTTTTTCATGATTTAAAGGTGTGTTAAAATGTACCAACTGAGATTTTCAGGAAATCTATTATTTGGCTTACACAGTAAGCTATGCCTTGTGCACTGTGTTCTAGACAAAGTTGTATTTAAAAGTGGCACACAAGGTTAAGAAACTTTACGAGATGCCAATGAGTAATCTGTGCTTTCATAAATACAGTAGTATACAACCTATATACAGACGCTGGCTGCGAGCCTCCAGGAAGGCTGTTAGCCAGCCATCCACAGAAAGAAGGGAATAAAGATAGTCGGGAGCGTGGTGGAGGGTGCCAAACCTAGGCAGACTATTGATGCTAATCCCACAAGCACTGAAGCAAGAACACTCCTCTGGTCCCGAATAATCATCTTCAGGGTCTCACAGAACTGGAAAAAAGAAAAGAAAGGGAAAAAAAAAGAAAAAAAAAAGGAACGATCAGGGTTAAAGAGGAAAGGTTTAGATGCCCGCGCTCTCCATGACAGACCAGCGGTCGGTCGCTGCCCCAGCTCTCTGGAGCGCGGCCCAGGGCGAAAAGCAAGTCGGGCACCGGCTCACCACCCCAGCTTTAGCCCTGCGACCCCGGCGGGAACGAGTAGCTTCAGAGCATTTTAAAAGCATATTAATTAATTGTCTTACGAATTCCGCCTCGCTTTCCTCACCACTTGAAGCCAAGAGCGGCCAGGCTACCCGCCNCGGGCCGCCTCCTCGCTGCCCAGCACCTGGTCCTCGAAGAGCCGGTCCATGTGGTTGACCAGGATGCTGCCGCCGTAGGCGAAGTCCTCCACCGTGTCCACGCGGATGCTGGCCGTTTTGGTGATGACGCCCAGGATGAGCCGCTTGTTGGTCACCACTTGCTGGATCTGCCGGCGGTCGCCGGTGAAGGCGGGCAGGATGTCGGGCATCAGGTGGGCGACGCGGTTCTCGCCCAGGTAGATGCCGAAGTGGATGAAGAGGGTGCGGGGCACCTCCAGCAGGTCGCCCCGCTTGAAGCAGCTGGTGTCGTAGTAGCCGGGGGCCGCCGGCGGCGGTTCCCCGCCGGAGCCCGCGGGCAGGGGCCGGACGTGGACGAGGAGCAGCAGCTTCTCCAGCAGCAGCGAGGCCGCCTGCGGCACCGGATTCTTCATGGTCGGCGGGGGCTGCTCGGCGGCTGCCAGGGCTCCCCCCGCCGTCCGGCCCCGCTTTTCTAGGCTACCGGGCGGGGCGGGGCGGGCACCCGGGCCAGCCCACCGGCTGAGCGGCGTGCGGGGAGCGCCCGCCCCGAGGAGCGGCCNCCAAGAGCGGCCAGGCTCCCCGCCCTTCCCAGCGGCTCCGCGCCGGCGGCCGTGCCCGCTGCGGGCAGCGCGGCCGCCAGCTCCGGCCGGGGCCGGCGGCCGGTACCTACCGGGCAGCAGCTCCCGGGGCCCGTGGCGGCGGCTGACCTAGTTTCGGGGAGCGGTGGAGCGCCCGGGAAGGGCAGAGCCACCCCCNGGCAGGGGCCGGACGTGGACGAGGAGCAGCAGCTTCTCCAGCAGCAGCGAGGCCGCCTGCGGCACCGGATTCTTCATGGTCGGCGGGGGGAGCCCTGGCAGCCGCCGAGCAGCCCCCGCCGTCCGGCCCCGCTTTTCTAGGCTACCGGGCGGGGCGGGGCGGGCACCCGGGCCAGCCCACCGGCTGAGCGGCGTGCGGGGAGCGCCCGCCCCGAGGAGCGGCCGGGCTTTATCGGGCACCGCAGCCGGCCCGCCACCCCTCGGCGGGCCCAGGGCCGGGTGCCACTCGCAGCGCTGCCCCGCCTGCCCAGGTACGAGGGCGAGAAAAAGCGCGTTCGAAGCCCTTCGTACGCCCCAGGGGCGCAGCGGGGGGCTCCTTCAGGTTCACACCGCGGGGCTAACGGCGGGGCGAGGGGGCCAGCGGCGCCCGGCTCGGAGGCTGCCGCCATGGTCGCTGGGCGGCGGGAGAGGGGCGCGGAGCGGCGGCTCCTGAGCGCGCCTTTCTTCCTCGGAAGAAAACAGGTCCCGGAGGAAGAAAGGGGAGTCACATTTATAAATTAACTCGCCCGAAAGGTCCGCCAGCTAAGAAAGAGTGGGAAAAGGCGGAGAAGCATTCCCGTGCATTTTATTTCATGCTAATCCATTATGCAAATGGATAAACCCTGGCAAGAGAGCCCACAAAAGAGCAGCCCTGCCGGGTCAACAAAGCCGCCCCGTCTGAGGCTAGTAAGTTTGAGTAGCCGAGCAAATTCCCGCGCCCCCAGCCCGGGGACTGCGGGATGATGGATGGGACAGACATTCATCTTACCTGGAAGATGACAGGGCCCGGAGAGTGGCAGGGCAGTGGGCCGCCCGCCGGCCCCCTCCTCACCCGCAGCCTTTCGCCGCGCCCCCGCCCGCTGCCGTTGCCTTTTGTTGGTGCCGCCGCCGCTCCTGCTCCAGCCCTGTCGCTCTGGCCGCAGGGGGAAGCTTTCGGAGTGTGTGTGTGTGGGGGGGCAATGCTGGAGAAGAAGTCGTTCGTCAGAGCATCTTCCCCCAAACCCAGGCTCTAAAGCTGCCAACTTGCCCAATCTATCGTCCTGCAGGTCGTGGACGCTGGGGCAAACACCGCAACATAGGCCATGCCACGTGCAAAAAAGGGAAGCAAGAGGAGCACTAGTGTGTAACAGCTTTGCGTCTCTCCACAGGCAAAAACACGCGTTGAAACAGCAAGTTATTTTTCCCTCCTCAGCCACTTCAAAACTGAGAGCCTGTGGATTAAGGATGAGATCCCTAGGCCACACGTGAGCTGTAGGAACCCTTTGGTCACACCAGCAAAAAAGAGAAAAGGTTTACCATCCCTTTTCTTTCCATCAGGGAACAGCTCTGGTATGAATGGAAAGGCAAAGGGGACGTGGAGGACCCAGCAGGTGAGAGCCTCCTACCACCATGGATACTGAACCAAGGCCCAGGCAGGATCTTCTGCCCAGGGAAGATGAGGCTTATCAATGAGCCAAGGCAAGTTTTCCACTCCTCAGGGCAGAAAATGCTTCAGGGGAACAGGTTACTTCACTGCTCTCCAACACAAAATGAGAGTTGCTGTTGCCCTCTTATTTCCTCCTGCTTGGAGCAGAGAGCAGCTTCCTGGGGAACTGCAGATTATCCTCACCTTGCTTCATCTGCAAAGACACAGGCCCCCCACTATAACCTCGTTTGGTCACTGACGACAGGCCAGAGCCCCAGCACTTCTTACCAGAGTGATCAGGCATTTGGGATTTTCTCTGGAGAGTCTCAGCCAAATTTTTACACAACAGAGGCTTAGCCCTCCTCAAGCCCCCTACTTCAAATCACATCACTTACAAAAGAGAAAATACCTTACAGATGCGGCTTATGATGCTGGTAGGAACCCTGTGGATTACCCACCAGCCACACAGAATTACATAATTGAAACAGCATCTTTTCAAATCTAGATGTTAAATATATTTGGAAGGTTTGAAGCTTTTGCTACTAGTAAATAAAAACAGGGGAAGGAAGGAGAACTTCTCTCATTTTTAACTACTGCATTATTTTTAAGGGACCAGGGAAAAAGAAAACACTAAAACCCCTCGTCATGATAAAGGGTCTCACCTGTTTGGTGGTGGTCACAGCGGCTGGTCCAGAGTTGGAACACTGTGCCACAGCCAGAAGGTTATCAAAGACTCCACTAAGTCCTGGCACAGAAAGGTTCCTGTCTCCCTCCGGTGAGGATAAGCACTGGTTCTGCTCTCTGCCACCATCTGAAGACCCCCGACCCCTTCCCCAAAGCTGTCGAGGGAGTGTCTGGATGGTCTTTGTTCAAACAGGCGTTAGAGATGCTTCAGTCCCACAGTTTGGATTTCTCTCCCCTGCCCAAAGAAAGGTAGAGGAATTCAGCTGAACTCCCTGGCAGAAACAGGCATTTCCCAATGGGATCTTTTACTTGGAGACATCCTTTGTTTGCTTTCTTAATGCCAGTCAGCTTTAATCCCAAAATCACCAGGATCCATTTCAAGTAAATCCGGAAAGGAAACCAAGATGAAACCGAAGAAGAGGAATTGCCATGAGGAGGAGACTCAAATCTTTACTGCATGGGAGGGTTTCAAAGAAATAAGGTGAGAGGTGTGACATTTCTGCAGTGCAATTTCCTCATACCTGAGGCACTAACGAGCCTCCTCTCTCCCTCCGCCCCAAACCACTCGATCCATCTCAGGCCCGGAAACCCCAACAGAACGGGTACAAAAGGCGTTATACAGCTGACAGGTCTGTGAAACAGCCTCGTTCCTCCAGCCAACGCACGTACCCAGCTGCAGCAAGTGAAATCCAGCCAGGTAATGCTTCGCCACTACCTTGCAACTGTTGTATTACTGTCTGCAAAGCGCTTAATACAACACATCAAAGTAATTTCTTAATAAGGCCATTCAGGTTCTTGAAAGGCGGTCTGCAACCCAACGTTTTCTGCTTTCAGACCTTAAGTCTTGCACTCCTATTACTCTCAAACTGCCATGACACAAAGTTTACAAGGTATACTTAAAATTATTTTTCCTCTGTTATGAAGGGGGAACCCCCCCACATTTTAGTGGAAAAATGGCTTCAAAGATAGCTAAACTGAAAATTTACTTTGTGCCTCAAACTAAGACTCTGGCACATCCTTTATCTTGGGTTGCTTTTGTATAACAACTTTTGTACGTTTAATGTGCAAATTGCAGTGGGAAAAATCACTTTTAAGTATTTAATATAACACAGCAAACACTCAGAAAGTTTTGTTTGGACTGTGAGCTGCTATAGAATGGTTTCATGATAAACCCCATATTTATGTTCAAGAGTTATGTAGAGATGCAGTAAAAAAAAGAAAGCACCCTTTGTTTTATAGTGCAGATGAGCCACAGCACAGAAACTTCCCAGGTAAGATGTGTGAGCTAGTTTCCATTACACCGACACTCGTGTATTATATGGAAACTTATTTTATGTACTAGGCATTACTATTTCCGTCCTGCCCTCACAGCTAACAGAATAGGGAAAAAGCAGGAAAGGCAATTGGAAGGGTAAGCTCTTGCCTGTCTGAGGAGCAGTCCTGGTTTTACAAGGAGGCAAAATGCATTTTTGACTGAAGTTAAGCCAATGCTGACTGCATACATGCTCACCTTTCAGTACAATTTACGTTTTACCAAACTTTTCTCGATTACTCAATCTCTACCATAGATTAAGAAACAAATGCAGCTTTAACAAGCTTTCAGGTCAGCTGGGACTGCTGGAACAAGTACAGGTTCATGAATTCAAAACATGTTAAGGAGGTCAAGGAGGATAAAATCTTTGGATAGGGATTTTTGGAGGCCATAATTTGCGAGAAAAGTATCTGAAAAGCAATGCCACTTGGTTTAATTTGGTGCACTGAAAGAAATAATGGACAGAAAGCATGTTTGTGCAGGATGGTTTCACAGTATCCAAAAGGGCAATTCCAGTAATAATAAAAAAAAATAACGCCTTTGTATTCCCATATCCGATCCATTTGAACACTGTACCATTCTTTTCAGCAAATTACAGCTTCTATTGTAGAGCTGTAAATGACCAGCTCTCTAGAAAACAGTACCATTCACTTTTTCAGTTTTTGTATTTAACAAAGACTAGGGACAGAACAGACAAAATCTGAAGGAAGAAGGGAACCAGCAAAACAATGCATGAAACCATGTATGTGAAACCACCTCAAAACAAAGAACTTTTGAGCTAAGTATCCCTCTCTTCCAGTAGAAGAAGCAACATAAATGACTAAAACAATTTATACTTTATAAATGTTCACTTTTATTCAAAAATTATTACAGAGTCACTTAAGCAGCATATTGAGTGAACTGCAAATATTTATTGTAGCCTTTTTATCCTTGTAGGTTTGCTACTGAGGTCTATCGCTTTTTCATTTCTTCCTAATACCTTTGTCTGTTTTACTAAACTAATAGGCTTCCAAATTATTAACAACAGTTTTCTAACAAACAACGACTGTAAACGTAATAAAACCAGCATACTGTTTTCCCTTTGAAGTTACTGTTTTCCTGCAATGAAGTAATGACTCATTTTTTACAACTGGACTGAATCATGCTGTATACACAGATAGTAATTATGACTCGCGAAGAGAATAGTATGTTTAGATAGATAAAGTGTTCACTTATGATACCTTCAATTCAAATGAACAAAACCCCAGAAAAGGTGGGAACAATTCATTGTATAGTCCTCATTAGCAAGCAAGTCTAGGAAATTAATAATAGTGGTAGAACAGATTGAGATTTAGGAACAACTAATAGATAGTTTTGGTGACAGTTACAAAATACTTATTTTCATCATTTTATCTGATGTTGTTAATGTCTCATTTTGCCAGCACTAAACAATTAATACAGTCTCCCCAAAATAAAGGAAAAGATTCATTTCTGTCTATAAAATGCCTGAACATGCAGAGTATTATTTATATGGCTTCTGCAGAGGAAATACAGACAGTTATTGGGCCAGAATTTCCACCCTGATATTGTCCCAGGAACTATGATATGGTTTTTTAAGTCTCTGTTTAATCAGGTGAAGAAGTTTAGGAGTATCCTAATCATATTGTGCAGGAAGGGGAGTTGATAACTGGGAGTCAGAAGACAGAGCACACTGCATTCAACATGGTATTCCTTCACAGCAGGAGACAAACCTTTCTGTGGGAAGGGCAATGCAAACGACATTCAAATTGACAACAGTCAAATGAACTTAATCCACATGCAACTGCTGCACAAACTGAGGACTTAACAGCCCTGAAACAAAACGAGGTATCCCTCCACCACCTGGCCCCGCTTCCTCCCTGCCAGGATTCCACCATGACAAGAGAGAGTGAGCAGGCGGACTAGCTCACAGCACTCTCCTCATCTTCAAATTTATTCCCACGCCAAGATCCGTGATTTCCTACTAGTCAGTGCTTTCAACTGATGGATTAATTAGTACAAGATGTTGGAAATTGTAATAATAAAGCCTGTCATTAATTGGACAAAGTGATGGAAGTTTGGTGGATCACCACCAAAGGTCAGCATTTACTACCACTCACTCTATAACAGTAACAATTATTACTCTTCTGTATTGCCCAACAGGGAAGGCTGTTCCCCAGCACCAGATACTGACTTCATAGCTATGCACAGCAGGTTACTCAGCCTCACTCTATGCGCAGGACAAAAAGAGCTGACAGGAGCTCAACTGTATCGGTCCATTTAATTTTCAAATAAAGATTGAGAGAAGGAAGAGAGAGATGGACTGAACAGGAGGTAATTCCATCTTGGAACAAAGATTATCTTGTCTCATAATTAAATGTTATCTTGCAATTTGATTAAAATTAAATGTTATCTTGCAATTTGATTAAAATTAAATGTTATCTTGCAATTTGATTAATTCTATTTTACAGGAAATAAATTAATTCTTCATCCAATGTATTAACTAGACAGGAAATGTTATCAGTCACAGACAAAGCTATTAGTCTGGTATTACTCAAAACATTTGCTAATCTGTGCCATATAGCTAAGCCTCTGAGAGATAACTGTCACTAATTTCTACTCTTTGACTTTAAAAAACAAACAAACAAACAAACAAACCTCAAACATCACTCAAGAAGCCAGCTCTTGTTTATAACATGTTTTTATACCACTCAGTGTTAAAAGCGTATGTGTTAGACACCTGTTACTCTATCAGTGATTTTAAATCAGGAACATTTTTGATCTGGAAATCCAACAGCATCTGTCCAAGTGCTTTGCCCTGTAAGAAAAAAAACCCAAACCAACATTTCATTTTACTATCTAAATATACCACCTTTGTACATTAAGTTTTGAAAAATGGTTTAATAAGGTATTTTTTCTATAATAACTTTAAGAATTCAGTATGTTTTATAACTTTTATGAGTATTTGTCTCTACATATATATAAGTTTTGGGTGAGTTTTATCAAGCCTTGGATTGTAGGTTATCCAAAGTTATATTTACCTTTTCCATTTCTTTGGCTCTCTCACTTGTCAATCAATATAACTAAGGAAGGAAAACTATACAGTTGAGTTTTCAACCATCTAAACCTGAATAGTTTCTTCATTTATTTGGTACCTAGTGCTAAAATCAATTTATTTTAGGTTCAATTCTGCTATACATAGCATCATCATATTTTGTGATCAGTCTTCCTGACTATGCTGAGATTCTTTGTACACTTGAGCATTTCTCAGCGTACGGTGTCAGAACTGTGCTTTGCTGGAGCCATAGGATTGCCATGTTAACGGATCTGATCTTCAGGTTTAGATGTTTCAAATATTTAGTACGCAAATTGTACACTTTCAAAAAATGTTAGTTTCAGATTCACATAATGTGGTCAACACAAAAGATACCCTGTCCATCTATTTTTCTCTTTCAGATTTATATTAATTATCAGTATTTTAACTATAGGAGTCATAGGCTAAGCTAGAGGAGTTGTCATACAGTTAATGGTTCCTGTATGTACTAGGAAACAATCAGAATTGTCTAGTATATCTGCTTTTTCCAAAACATGACAGCATTTTTGAGAAGCTAATTTTGCTGGTGCATCTGAAAACACAGGTAGCACATCATAAAGAACATAACTGATTTGAAGACTCTCTTAATAGTTTCTTGTACGCATCTTTTTCACCAAATATTCTAAATTAACTTTCTGCTTCCCAGTGTTGTTTTCAAATCTTAAAACAATTAAGTAGATAATGTATATTAACAGGAAATTAAAAGGAACTAAAGAGTCAAATCCAAAAGCTTAAAGTTCCAGCCCAAAAGTCAGTTATAAAGAGACCGTGTACATAGTTACAGAAGATAACTACATCAAAATCAATGCTTTGATACATGCCTGCGGGTCACTTCTTAGGGATGCTATGCCACCACCACCAAGGGAATTTTTCAGAACAAAATTTAATCCATGAATTCCTGGCAACTCGTACCTGTAAAATAAAATCTACACATTGAGATTTTGAAAGAAACACTTGTACAGAACATCAAGCAAAAGAGTGTGCAAAAACTTCATGCTTATGATGGCATCCCCCCACTGCTGAGTCAAGCCTAAAAGCTAAATGAAGATTAACCCATGCCCTCCCTGCCTTCTTGTTCCTTCCCCTTACTCCAAATCAACAGTCCTTAATGGTTTTAAAGTAGGACCATAAAGTAATCATTCTCCTCTTATTTAACTTCAAAACTCATTCATTTCTAATGAGGTTGTTTTCTACTTTTTTTTTCCGTAAGAGTTAAAGCCCGTATAGAAACCTCCATAGGCAAGAGGTTCAACATCCAATATGAACTCAGAGAACACAGTGGTCAGAACAAAGTATTTTTTATATTTCCTAGTTCTGATACTGAAACATACAATCGCTTAATTCCTGGAAATCACTTTTGCTAACAAAGGTCGCCAGCTAATTGGGACAGCACACTCTTTATTACTGAGAAAGAACTATGAGTCACTAGATCAAACTCTTATGGCCAACATTTCAACACCTTCTTTGAGCCATGTACTTTGTTCAGATAAAATTTTATTTTAGTGTGACAGACCTATTTTTCTGTTCCATTGCCACTGTAAGCATTTTTCCATCCTTACTTTTGACTGGTACAGTTCCAATTTGGAAACTTTTGTAGAAGTTTGGCAAATGGCTCTGTGGTTTCCTAACAAAGTTGTTTCAAATTCCATAAATAGGTCTATAGTATATTTCCATTTGCCTCTCCTTGCACAGTTTTTCAGTGTTTTGTCAGCTTCTTTGTATTCCTCTTTTTTCTTTGGTTTTGCTTTCCTCCAATATTTTCTTTGTCTAAGCACTTGATAACTTTCCTTTTTTCCTTAGGAAAGGATTTAATCAGAACATGAGCAAGACATGAGGAATAACAGAGAAAGACAATACCCAGTTCTTGCTCTGTCTCCAGATGTTTAACTGCTGCAATTTAAATCACACTTCCGCCAACACCACCTATTTTTCTTTAGTCATCTATCTGATCTTCATCTGTTTGGGACAGATTCTTCAAATCCATCCTCCAAAATAGCTAGAATTTTTTGCAGTGCTCTTGCACTGCCGATTTTGTCAGTCTGAGGTTTATCTTTTTCAGGTCCGTTTTAGCATTGTGAAAATTATGGCTGTTGCTGATATTCAGAGCTCTGTATGCCCTTGTATCTTGGGCAGATGACCCAAACCTTTCATGGAAAGAGATGCGGTCGGCCTATCGTTCTGCGGAGCGGCCTGGCAAACACTTCAGTTCTCATTATGCTCTTGCAAGCAGTAGTCATGGAGTGTCTACGCCTGTCTCCCAGGCAAGGACTTTTCACTGTTCCTTCTACTCTTTCATTACCACACTCTACTTTAGTATTAACACTATTAGTTGTTACAGGAAGAAAACTGGTGTTAGCATCCTGTTGACCTTCCTTGAAAACTAGTCGCCAGGCAACATTATCATGCTTAAAGGAAAATCCATTGGGAAGGCAGGAAAGTTCAGTTAATCCAGTGCTCTACTAGACAACAGGAATATGAAGAATAAAGCAATTTCCAAAATAAGTCATCTACATAATTTACTAAATTTAATTAGCTTAATCAACGATATAGCAGGATCAAAGGACCCCACAAAATTTTCAACTAAAAAACTCAATACAAATTGCCAATAACCATACACCATGAGAGCTAGAGATCTACCAAAACACTACACTGTAAATTTTACTCTAAAAAAACTGGCAAAGACCCACAGGCAGCAAGTGATTTCACAACTGGCAGATCTCTCCATGAGAACTAGACTAATGGAATATGTATTCCAGAAGCTAATACCTCAGCTCTCAAAAGAGGTTTCATGAAAATCAATCATTTAAACAAAGTAGGAGAGAAACTGAAGAGTGTACAAAAGCAGAAACAAATGACAAAAAGAGCGGAAGAACGTCATTTCATTTTCTGCAGTAACTCTGGCAGAGGGAGTATGTAATACAAGCAACAGATCTTAATTTGGAACATCACAGAATGGCACATTCACTTCAAGTACTTTAAGGAAATATTTACAGTGAGATACTCTAGCTAAAACTAGGATTACAAAATAATATGCAAAGGTCAGCATTTTCAATATTTAAAGGCCCGTTTGAAGCATCTGAGTATCCAAAATATTTCTGCACAAAAAATACACTCCACAATAAAAAAAGAAAAACCACTATAACCATAATAATGGTCTTAAACCATCAACAACGTCAACCAAACTGTTGGCAACATTTACCCAGCATAATTAAACAATTTAAGTTTAATTAACTAAGATCTAAAAGAAGAAAATATTATCTAATTGTACAATTCAATCAAAACTTTTAAGAGCTGCTTTTAAAAAGTACAGAACATAAACTCTTCAAAGAATACTAAGTCTGTGACAGAAGCCAATAAAACAAGGAAAATTCACTGTTCTAGCTGAACTCCTATGCTTATGCACAATGGGGTGCCTGCTTAACTGCTTCCTTTAAAGTGCTGTCCGTACACATTCAAAGAAGTCAGGTTTCCCTGTGAATTTCCTGTTAAAATGCATGGAAATAATAATGGTACAAAAATTGTTTAATGCATTTAAATCAAGAAAAAGACTGGATTCCTCCCATCAGGGGAAAGCAGGAACTGAGTCCATAGGCTAAGAGGTGTTTGCATACAAGATATACTGTAGAGAAGTATTTTTTCCCCCTCATAATACATATATGTACAAAAAAGCAATCTAGAAGCATCAGTATCCACATTTCTTGTTCTTTAGCTCTTAGTAATGATATCCCATAAGAAGAAATCAGCTGTTATGTTTTTATTTCTGAGCACTGGAAGGCTCTTAAAACATAGACAAGATAACCAGATTTCCGAAGATGAAACCAGCAAGTTCTCACAGGATGATTTTACTATCCTTAAATTACTGACCCACTAAATGAAAAGTTTCTTACTCCATATCTTAAGACTATCAGATCTCAATTTCTAAAGTCTTGTATTGTCTTGGTTTGGGCTGGGCTGGTCACACCACACAGACAACCTAGTATTAACACCACAGAGGACAAAATGCCAAAAGAGAAAAAGAAAGAAGTCGTCCATATGCAGCATGTTATTTTTAATGGTGGTTCCAGTCAGCATCTTTGAGCAAATTTCTGTATGAATACTGTTATCTCTTCCTTACCCTCACTTAGATTGGTCTGACCTTTCATGTTGAGCTTATGCATCACTCCTATGCCCAAGAAAAACTGTGATTAACTGTTAAGAATGTACACTACCTGGGAGGGAGAAGCAATCACATAGGTTTGGGATTCTGGGGTATAGGGGAGGTAGGTTGAAAGACCATCTTTTTTTACTATGTTATCTGAAAATGTGGAAGTTTGAGTTTTCAGTGTTCTCTATCAAAAATAATCCCACCTTTTTGCTGTTTAGTACACCTATTTAATAGTTTTAATGAAAAAGAATGAAAGGCAACTGGCTGACAATCTGTTCTGTAGTGAGGCAGAGCGTGGTTGGTATGTTTTCAGCAGGAAAACTAATATGTATTTTTTAACCACTCATGTTTTAAATAAAGGAAATTAAGGAAAATGAAAGAGTAAGATAGCTCTTTTAATGACAGTTAAAACTAAAAATAAACAAGTAATTTAAAAAGAAACTATACAATCTGAAGCACATGAGCATAATCCTTATAATCCTAAATATTTCCACAAAAGGATTTATTCTTTTTCCCCTAGTAGTTTTTCAGTTCACTCACAGAGCTCCATTATCACATCATTAAAGGAAGCCAAACCCAGGAACAGATAATCTAATTAATCAAAATAAATTGGCTTCATCCAGACACAGCAAATTTCAACTTTTATTTATTAACATAAACAGCATTAAGGAAACACAATGAATCAACTTCCAGAACTATCATTAGGAGGCATGACATTTTTTATTTCTTCCCTTCTCTGCTCTGTTTCAGAGGAAATTCAATTACGTTTCTTGTTATCAGAATTTATTAGATACACAGATTTGTTAGCACTTATGAAACAGTGGGTGAGATCTGCACTGAGCCGCTTACGAAGACAAAGAACAGCACTTATAACTCAAAGAGCAGTAGTTAAAATGACTCCAAACTCGCTCTGAGCTTTGAGCTGAACCCTTCTGACTTAAGCGCTTTGAACAAGCAAAAAGACAACAGGTTATCCATATTTTAACAAGGGAAAACAGCAGTGGTTTTTTTCCTTTAAATTCTGGCTGGGTGCATGTGGCAAAAAAAAGTGGGTGAGAACAGCGTACTCAAACGAATAATTTCTCTGAAGTGAGTGAGCTTCATAAAAATTAAAATCTTCTTCTGAGATAGTGATAGGATGAGGCATGGGCTGAGTCTATACTGGCTGCGTGCATGTCTTTGAGGTAGTGTTTTAGGAATTTCAGACTCCCAGTTCTGAAGCTCTGAGGCTTGGGGGGGCTTCAGTTACTAGGGCTCCTGCAGTCCAAATGGTTCAAAACCACTGGAAAAATGCATTTCTCAAAGGACATTAGAATCACGGAATCGCGGAATTTTTAAGAGTTTTAGAGAATTTTAGAGTTGGAAGGGACCTCTAGAGATCATCTAGTCCAACTCCCCTGCTGACGCAGGAATGCCTAGAGCACATTACTCAGGACTGCATCCAGGCGGGTCTTGAAAATCTCCAGAGAAGGGGACTCCACAGCCTTCCTGGGAAGCCCGTGCCAGTGCTCTGTCACCCTCACCATAAAGAAGTTTTTTCTTGTGTCTGAATGGAACTTCCTATGTTCCAACTTGTGCCCGTTGCCCCTCGTCCTGTCACTGGGAACCACTGAAAAGAGTCTGCCTCCATCCTCCTCCAACCCACCCTTTAGATACTTAGAAGCAAAGTTATTTTTATTTTCTAGAGACATTCTGTACTGGAACAAAACAAAGAAATAGCCCCAACACAAATATGCTAATTTTGAGAATTTAAATGTCTTCACTAAACAAATTCACTACCTTTATCCAGCTTCAGGAAAGGTCCAACTTCATGTTCTTTTTCAATGACTATTGCTCAAGTTGTTATTTAAGAAGGCAAAGAAAGCTACATAAAAAATATCAAAGACAATATGCACAGGTTTGCAATACTTACATTAGCATACTTTAAGATAAGCTCTGAATACCATCACGTATCTACAACTGTGGACTGAGCAGCAAGCTACTCACCTTGTTACTAGTTCTTCAGGTTTTTCTTGCTCTAAAAGGTGTTGGAAGTAATTCTCCAAGGCTTGAGCAGTTAAAGTTTTCTTTAGGTATGGATAGTAGAGGGGATGCCGTGCTATCACACCTGTTAGGTATAATTGTTGTTAGCTGGATTAGGAGCTATTAAAACCCATTTGTATTTATCTTTTCAAAACTGATTTGAGATCCTCCTCTTAACTCAAACTGTACATATGGATCCTCTTTAATGAGCTCCTGAATAAAACCCAATAGTATGACAGCTTTCCCTCTGTTAGTAGAGAGGTAGTACAGAGCATGACATAAAAGAATGCTCCCAGACTAAGTGATTATTGGACTTTTTCTGGCTGCAAACATTCCCTGTCACTGAAAGACACCTAAAGAACAACATCATCATCGCAACAACCAACCCACATGCAGTTCTCTTTCCCTAAATGGCTTGCATGACAATTAACCATAACAAGGCATGATCAGTGACCGAAGGTTTGGTCCTTGCCCCACTCCTTGCATGAGATCCTGACGTAAGTGTGAGAAATCACAATTACATTTTTATTGCTGAAAATATGCTTTCATAAGCTTCAGGTAACTTCATGCTGAAGCTGATGTTCCACAGCAGGATCAGGAAAGGAGATTTGTGTCACAGGGATCTTTTTATCTGTGGACTTCAAAGCTAATTTAATCTTAGAGGTCAAGTTTGTTGTTATTATTTTTGTTCCCTAATAAAGCAATAGTGTCTTTATATCTGAGGAAGTCTACTAGCTATGCATCATTCATGATTTGGCAATGCTACATTGCAACAGTGGTCAGCCATGGGAAAAGAAAAAAAAAAGAAAAAAGAAAAAAAAGAAAAAAGAAAATCAACATTCCTTTGTTCTTCAACCCAAAAAAGTTTCACAAACAAGGACAAGAGAACTATATTCCTAAATATAAATGAACAAAATTCATCAGTTTTATAGCACGACAGCTAATAGCAAATCAAATCCCAAACGCACCTTTAATTCATACTGAGCTTTGAACACCACACGCTCTCATCTTCCAACAAGTTAGAGAGCCAATTGTTGCATGCAGAAGTAAGGAATAGAAGGAATTATTAAACAATGCAAGAAGCAGCACAATCAATGTAAAGAGACTGCACACTGAAATATGCCATTTGGATTAACAATGTAATAAAAACATTCTCTTACGTGCAAGAACAACTTCGGTATTTCCTAACATTGTCAATGTTTCAGCCATATATATGTTACAAAATTCATATATGGAAATACTATACATGATCAGACAACCAAGAGTTTATATTACATAACACACACATGAAGGAGTAGCAACTACTGTGTAAAGGAAACCTTAAAAAGGCATTCTTAACTTTGGGGAGCTCGACTTTGCAACCCTAAACAAAGATCTTTCTTTGTTGTATGACATGCAAGTATTTTTTCTTAGTACCTCAGAATTCAACAGCCGCTGAACAGAGAACTACAGATATTTCAGTAGTAAAATCCTTTTTATACGGATTATTTTTTGTTTCATCACAGAGACAATTAAAAAAAATAAATCAAGTGATGTGAGAGATTTAAAAAAAAAATAAGAAGAGCACTTCATACGTAACTCTTATTTGAAAATCTTACATCACTTCAGAAAGCAAGAAAAAGAAAAATACCTATGTTTGCAGAGTTGCCTTTGTCTCCACTTCTAGTATAGGCAAGATCTTCTAAGCGGTAAGTATGTGGACCACTTGGCAGATCTGTACAATATAAAAATGAATACATTTTAATGATAGCGACAAAAAATAGTACCTTTTGAAGAAGTAACTGTCATTTTAACTGTATACCTTCTGCATTGTTTGTAGTACTCCTGAAAACATTTACAAAGCTCTGTTCCCACAGGAACACCTAGGGAACAAGAGCTGAGGCTGGGGGCCAAAATTATGAAATTGATCCCTCCTGCTCCGTCTCCCAAATTCCTTTTACCTTTTTACAGCTAAATGCTGTGCCAGGCATCCCCTCTTCCACCACCCTTGAATATGAAAATTCATCTTGGTCTTAGCAATGTGGTATCTCTGAAGGAGGCATAGCAGCTACTTGTCATTTCTTGAGCAGCTGACAACTTTTGTCCCCTTAACACACAGATCTCTCTGCTTCCAGTACAGGTGGAAAATACACGTAGTTGCTACTGTTCTGATAATTGTGTAATGTCTGTATATTCTGATAATGTCTGTAGAAAACAGTGACAATTTAAAATTCCTTTTCAATACAACATGTGTATCTCACTTTCATACACAGTTATGACAGTTACTTACTCAGCTGCATAGAAGAGACCCGAGATTTCTTTTCCAAATTACTAATTTTGTAAATATCTTAGTATTATATAAAAAGTCGTAAATGGTCGTAAATGCATGCTCTATAGGAAGCCAATATTAATTTTTTAACTTTGCTTGAAAGTCCAATACTCAGACATTGACTTGAACATAACGATTGTTGCACTTCATTGAACAAAGTTCATATTAAGTATTATTTTATACACTTACACACAGCAAAAAAAAGAAAACCCAAATCCAGAAATTCAATCTTGTGGGATCCACACAGTTTATACATGAGGTTTGATGGTTAAGTTACATGGAACAGACCTCTTGCAATCGTTGATTACTCAGAGTAGTAGGCTGTCATCATCTAGTTTCTGTTCCCCAAAGCAAGAGATTAGGTACTTGCTTTGTCACTGAGTTTCAGTTATTCACTGATAGCAGCATAATACTGAAACTCAGAGCATAGGTTATATCCCAGTTTGTAGGCAGTGAACATCTAGTAATTTCCAGCCAGTTTTGCTTCTTATCCAACTTCCCTATGGCCACATCAGCTCTCCTGGGATCCCTGGCTTTTCAGTCCCAGCATCATTTAACAGACTCATCTATGCTCCTGACTCACATGCAGACTTCTCACTCCTCAGTTGCCCTCTCCTCTGTCCCCTTCCTGTTGTTTTCTCATCCTTCTGCACACAAGTGGCAGCTCTCCTCCTCTCTGCTCCTTGGACACCAGTAGGGGGAATATTCCGAGCAGGGAAGCAACAGCCTTGCTGCTTTCTGTCACAACTGCTGGTGCTACAGCTGCTAGTGGCAGCCACAGGAAGCAACTGACCAATGTCCAATTTTTTTTTTTTTTTTTGTAAAACACCAAACAATTCAGCCCTGGGTCACATGCTTGTCACATAAAATTTCAGTCTAATGTGTTAAAAACTGTCAAATTTAAAGGAATTGAAGAGAGGGTCTTGTAAATCAATTATGTCAGACAAACTTCACATTGCAAGCCATAATGCAATTTGAAAATGCATCAGTCTATCTTTTCCATATTGTTATTGCTTCTGCTGAGGGTATCAAATTATTGTGCTTGTTTTGTGGTTTTGTTTTATTTTTAGGGAGTAAGAGACCTAATATTAAAGAAGTTCTGCTCTAAATGCTGGCCAAAGGCAGACTGTATTGAGAAGTAACTATATCAATTTAAATTCACCCCTCACGATACAAATGAATGTTTAAATTATACCTAAAAAGAAAATTAACACTCTGGTAAGTTCAAGTATGACTTTAATTAAAGTGCACCTACTATTAAAGCATGGATAGATACACACACCATGAACTGTGTCAGGTGATCAGGTAAACCCAGCCCTAGCCAAATCATTACCTTCAACTCCTTCCTGCCCACAGAGAACTGCTGACTCCTCAGACATGAGCCAGGCTGACCTAAAGAGCTTTAGCAAAGCTGGGTAAGAAAGAAACTGTGTCCAAATCCTAATGGCTGCAGTTTTCGCTATCCCATTCAAAAAGGAAGGCTGCAAGTCTATGGCACCGGCAGCTGGACAAATCCCAAAAGTTCATTTAAGGTATGGGGTAGGAGATACTGTGGATGACAAAAAATGCCTCACTACAACATGACACATAATTTGTATAATGTATGATACTTATTGGGTTGAAACAGATCAGGCAACACTTAAAAGAGCAGCTTTGCTGGCACATTTGAGTGGCAGTAACAGGGAAAACAGTAACGAACAACTGGGGGCTCTCACCACAGCAACATCTACTGGCACAGCTGGATCCAAAAGGGAACATCTACCCACACCCCAGACAACAACATATCAGCATTAACTGCTTTAACTGAGACCTAAAGTTTTACAACACATATCGGGTCTCTGTCAAAGATGAGCTGAAAGAGTGATTATAGTTTAGTCTAGCATAATGGTTCTTCATTGGTAATAAGTCATGGTAACATGAAATTTGAAATGGTGAAAGCCTACAATGAAAGAGTTGACACAGGAGGTTTGTTTCAAGCTTGATGCTCACAGGCTTTTCCATGTTCACTTCCATAGAAAATGTAAGCAGAAATGTGTCATGAAACTTGGCAGAAAATATTGAAGGGTCTATTTATTTAACTGGGGAATATTATTTTTTATTAAACATCTCCATTGAGAGAGAATCTGAAAAAGCCCAGCTAAAGCTCCGTGTTCATTTTGCACAAGACTACCACACTTCATACACCATAGAAATCACATTATTTTTAATAATTTCATTCAATACACAATTCAAGAAAAAAAATGTAGTGCTTCTTCAAAGGCTGAAGTATGGTAATGTTTAAACTGTATAAGCTGTAGAAGTCTTTTCCCCATCAGACATTTTACACAGATAGTCTTTGACAGTCTCCCTTTAAACAAAACCAGTTTAAGACAGTGTTCTGGTGTGCTCATTTATTATTACCCTAATTAATTTATCTTTCATGATCTGTTTATCAGGAAATTGTTTTCATTTAATAAACATCTTAAATCTACAAAAGAATTCCCTTCAAAGCTAGGGCAAATGGTAAATTCAAATTCCACCCTCCCAGAATCACATCTAGCAGCATTTTTGAAATCCATTTTCGCATATTTCTCTTATCTATTCAAAGACAACTAACAGTCCCTCACACTTGAGATAATCATGAAACTAGGAAAAAATACTTCCCTCCTTACTAAATGCTGACAGAAAATGTTTTAGCAGAAATTACTCCTTTTACAGCCTAACCCATTTGTCTATTTCTCATCCATGCTGTCCATGCATTAAGTCACAGAAGTAGGTAAGCATTTAGTCACATACAAAAAACATTTCTATATACGACTAAGGGCAAAAGTTCAGAGATCCTTCTCAGGGGAAACAACCAAAGGAGCTCTGCTGTCCCTCAAAAGTGGGGTTTTTGCCTGAATAAAGCCTGAAGAATTCAGTACGTAAATGCTGATGTCAGGCACCTCAGAAAGTTTTCTCAAATGATAAGACGGCAATGGGGAGTCCAACAACTTTTTATTTCTCCTATATTTATCATTGTAGTCACCTTGAAAAAAAAAAAAAAATACCAGGACCTCTGCTAACCTCTTTACTAAACAGAATAATGACTTCCTATTCCTTAACTCGCCCAGTTGGATGATGTGAATCCCCCACTGCCCTCCCAGGAACTACCAGGTATAAGAGATTCTGGCGTGACATTAGATTTGCAACAGCCTTAAGAGCTGGAAACATACTTCAGTTTAACTTGTTTCTGCACAACACATAAATCATTGCATTGAAGAGATGTTTGAATAGATAGGGAAAATGAATTCATGCATGGCTACCAGGCATCCAGTATCAGTGACTTTCAAGTGGCAACACGTTGTCATATATGTATTTCAAAACTTCTCTACAAGATACAGAACATTCCCTACTAACTTATAATTAGTCATTACACTATTCTATTACCAGTTTTGAGAAATACTACTCACCTATAGCTGGAATCCAGAATAAATCTTAACATATTGGTTCACAGCATTCATTTTTTGAGTATACACAGACTTAAATGCCTGAATTACTCTTTCAGCATTAGTATTATTTTTAGAAGTATTTCTAACAAGTAACCTTTAGGTACAGGCACCTGACATAGATATGAAAATATCTATCCACAGCTTTAAATTAATTCTCTCATTTCTCTGGTGAGAAGGAATAAGGTAATAAAGACTCTGTTTGGATGAAAAGGGAATTACGAAGTGTGCTGTATGTTAAGAATTACTGTATATAGTTCTGCCATTAGAAAGAACATAAAAATCTTCAAGTGTCTAGCACTTTCAATAACCCGTAACCTGGTATGAACACCTCTGAACACTTCCTTTCATTGAAGACATCCTGACCTGCTCCATTCAGCTCACTGGTTTGCCCTTCTCAAGTTTCTTCTATTCTTTTGTCTGAGAATTTGGTTAGACAAGTCTAACAGCAACACAGGAATTATCATGCCGGATCATTAATGTAGTGTGTTTTCTTTAAAAGTCACCAGTTCCAGGTTGATCCCATTCTTGTTCAGCTGCTGTATGGCATAGGGCCAAATTTCAATCATCTAAATGGTAAGCATTCTGTAAGTCTGTCATCCAATCAGAACACAACTATTTTGATGTAAAGTAAAACCAACTATTTCCAGGATTAACAAAGTAAGATTGCAGTATACTTTGAAACCATGTTTCAATTTCAAGCCAGTGTTCAACTGTCTGCAGTTGTCTAAGACTCTGGGTTTTTTGAATAACACTTTACTTACACACTTGTTATAGTTTCAAATATATTTTACACTGTGTGATGCTAAACTCCTTCCTTTCAAGGAAAGCAGCTGAAGTGTTTTGCAACGGCCTTAAAAATATATAGTATAAAGAGGTAAAATATATTTCACAGACAAAATCTAGCACATGATTTTGCAGGACAAAGACAGCAAATGATACATTCACAACTAAAAAGATGAACGTACCTTTCAATTCACTGCTAATCTTGGGTGGATCAAACGAAACAACCTGATCTGATGTAAACGTGAGATCCTCCTCAAATGTCTCAACATGCTGCCCATTTAAAAATAGGTTGATCTGGAAAGAAATACCCATTTTCAAACCGTCAAATTAGAAATCCAGTGTGACGTGAATAAATAAAGCATATTTCTAATTAAGAATTGATCTGGCACATTTTCAGTAATAGCTTTATGGATAAGGTTCTGCCCCACCCTTTTAAAAAGTCACAATAACAACAGTGATCCATTACATACCTAAAAGAAATCTTTGTGTAGGGGAAAAAAGCATAAAAATCCAAGAAATGCTCTATCCAGTCAGGTATGTTTTAAAGGAAGGCAAATTTCTCTCTTTCCATCTCCCTCTATATACAGCACCACTACATGGAATTTTGCATCACAGCTCTTGAGAGTTGGATCCCAAAACTTGAAAGCTTGCAGCTATTCCATGGTATAACCCCCTTTTGTTGTTCTTAATGTCACTGACTGTATTAATAAGAAACTTCTCTTTGGATCCTGAATTCATGTACAATTTTGTGAAAGCAACTTATAAAAAAAAAAAAGAAATTAACACTGGATATTTTGGGTTTATGTTGAGATGAAAATATGAAGTAAAAAAATGCCATGCTGTTCACCTTGCATGATGAACTATCACTACTCCCACCACCAAAGAAATCCAAAAAAATACATCGTCAAGTCTGCCATTTAATTAACTGACTGGGCTATTCACTTAAGATGTAAGCAAAGGTTTCTCTGGTTAAATAATATAGCACAATCATGGAGAAAAATTAACTGCATCCATTTCATCTGCATTGGAGGACACCCAGTATTAAAGACTCAGACATACAACCAGGTTACGCTGCCACAACAAAACAATATACACCAACTTAGCTGCAGTAGTTACCAGTGCTCAGTTGTCAGCAAATGCAAGATAATTGCATTTAGCTCTCTTTCTTTAGCTAAGAGTAACAAAGGCCTGCAATGGAGGAAGATTAAAAAAAAAAATATATTTCAGAAAAGCTGTTCTTGCCTTCAGTAGGTTTGCTACATTTTTTCTCCCTAGATAAAGTTTTAGGTTACTTTTTTAAACATAAAAAAAGCATACACGTAAAATAACTAGTTTGCACTGTAAAGCCACTGGTGACCTGTGATAAAATCGGGACAATTGTATAAGAGCAGTGGAAACAACAAACGAGATATTGAATCCAAACTGACACCCAGAAGAAAGGTGTTATCAAACACAAAACAAAAGAACCCACTGTGGCAATGTTAACATATCTGAAAATCTCCTTATGGAGTCTTTTTGGTTTTAGGTCAAATGCCGAACCAGAGCCACTAGACTCTTTGTAACTGAACTTCCAATCTAGAAAAGCAGTTAATTCATACCTTACTTACCCTGTAATCTCAAGATAGACCATTGTTAATACATGGCTAAAACTTTGAATCACTTGAATCACTTACATCACACTTTTACATAACCTTCAGTATACTGCAGTACAACAGTGACAGGTCACATGGCATTTTGCTAATAGCTTAGCAGTGCATTCATCAGATTAGCTACCTAGAGCAAGGATTTTGATTTTCTTTATTGAAGAGAGTAGATGAGACACTGCTTTCTTTCCCTGATAAATCAGGTTACTATTTAATCTTAACAGCATTTTACCAAGTCTGGAACACAGTGCTAACTAATAAGTTTACATTTAATCTGATAAACAAAACAGTGGTAGGTTAAACTTTCATAAAGATGATAATTTCATATTAGACTTGGCAAAGACAAGCCATTTGTATAAAGCAAAATGTAAGTGACAGTAAAAGTAAGTACATCTTTAAATGACAAGAAAGGTTGGGTTTGTGGTTTGGTTGTTTTTTTTTTTTTTAAATATTTTTCCACTATGCACAGTTTATAAACTTAGTTTTAAGAAATAAATAGCATCTCATCTGTAAAATTAATCTTAAATTATTTCCCACTACTACTCAAAGAAAAATGTAACATTTGGGCTTATTTGAGCTAAGCATTGTATGCATGTTAAAAAAGGTAAATGAAACAGTCCTTTTCTAAAATGCTTGGAACACTTAAATTGATTATTGACAATTGTTTTAAAGAGTTGCTTTTTTAATCAACTGGTTTTTGTTCGGTTGGATTTTTTTTTCCTCTCTCCCACCCCCTTTCACTTGCTGCCTGTGCTCCTAAGGCTTCCCTTCACCACCCTAAGCAGAAGCCTGTCACAGTATCTGTGGTATAACCCAGACCAATGTTCTGGCCTTTGGCCATTTTCTTGATGGTGAATGAGTGAGAAAGCTCTAACTGAGTGACAAGTATCATTATTAGGATGACTTGGCATGAGATGCATGCAATAGCTAAAAGTCAGTTAAAGGCCTTGGAAAAAGAAGGGTATATATGAAGTTTTGTCTGCAGTCTCCCAAGGATAAATTAAATATCTGATAGTATTCAAAAAGCAGAAACCAACCTTTATAAATCTAAACATTTTATGTTTTCAGTAAAACCAGTTTCTTCAAGTTTATCCTGAAGACTTCAATCTACACATAGGTACACGCGTAACGGAAAGGAAGTAGGACTTTAGCTCAACATTTCATCTTACACTGTAATTTCTCACCTAGGTCTGCCTAGTCATCTTAACCGTAACTTCTCAGACTGAAAGACACTATTGTTACGAACCGAACAGGGCCACAGAGACAGAACTCATTCACAGGCTCCTCCATGATATTTATCACAATAGTTACACAGGCTTTCATAATTTTACAGTTTTTGCAATATAGGCAAGAGCAGAAATTATTACTCCTATTTTCATAGGCAGGGTATTTGGGAGGAAAAGGCCGAACTCTCTGTTAAGGTAAAACCTGGCTGAATCAGAGGAAATTCACTGATTTTAATACTTATTTCCAGTAGTATATGTAGACCCCCACACCCCCTCCCCCCGCCCCCCACAAAAGTCACAAGACGTGTCCAGGTTCACAAGATCATTGTTCAACCCTCTGAACACCCCATTGCCTTCTCTTTAAAGAAGGACCATTAACTTTCAAAAAATATGTAATTTTCATAAGCACTCTTTGCAAATGCAGTAAAAATAATTCAAATCTACAAATCAGGAACCTGAAAAAAGAAGTTCAGTTCTGAGGCAAGTTTTTCAAAATTCAAAGCAATTAAAATGCAACGTTGGCAAGTTCAACTGTTGTAAAACATTCTGTGTGAACAACATTAGTTTCTGGGAAAATATTTTTTAATCAAAGTTACCAGAATACTTTGCAGTTTTAGGACTCAAAGTCACTAAAAAATGCCAGAGTCAGCAGAATTTTTTCAAATTACTTCAAAGAGAACAGAGCAGGCTTTAAGCAGTAAGTCTTACCTGAACATTGCTTTTGGGATAATAGAAGAAAAATGGCTTCAAAACTGGAGACCTAGACACACAAAACAACAAGCATAAATGCATTTAACCAGAAATTAATGAAAATGTCAGATCATACATATTTAGATTAGTCACACACCAGACAAACACTTGGGAAATTAAAAGCTATTTAGTCATGAGCAGCAACAGTTTTCCAAACAATTTTGGAAAGTCTGAGAAGCGTAGAAATTGCTTAAATTTCATTATTAAGAAAAAAAGATTTTGTTTAAAACAAATAAAAACCCCCAAAACCCAAACAAACAAAGAAAATCGAGGGGG
>VYXH01002573.1:446094-475050 GCA_013397275.1 Burhinus bistriatus | reverse complement strand
TAAACTTTCCTTTTGTTCCTGAGGTCCAGCCAAAGCTCTCTATTTAGCCAGGCTGGTCTTCTTCCCCATTGGCTCATTTTTTGGGACATGGGGATGGCCTTCTCCTGTGCTTTTAAGAGTTCCTGCATGAAGTATGACTAGCCTTCCTGGGCACCTTTGCCCTTCAGGACTGTCTCCCAAGGGACACTCTCAACCATGCTCCTCAACTGCCCTTCAGAGGTCCAAGGTGGCAGTTCTGCTGGTTCCCCGCCTTGCTTCTCCAAGAATTGAAAACTCTACCATTTCGTGGTCACTCTGCCCAAGACGACCTCCAACCTTTACATCCCCCACAAAGCCTTCTCTGTTAACAAACAGTAGGTCCAGTAGGGCGCTTCCCCTAGTTGGCTCCCTCATCAGCTGTGTAAGGAAGTCATCTTCCACACACTCCAGGAACCTCCGGGACTGTTCCCTCTCTGCTGTGTTATATTTCCAGCAGACACCTGGGAAGTTGAAGTCCCCCATGAGAACAAGGGCGAGTGATCGCGAGGCCTCTGCCATAGTCCTTATCTTGATCACAGTGCTCTGTAATCAGAGACACATCTGGAATCAAGAAAGCTAAAATTCAGTGCACATGTGAATGACATTCAGAGACGGTAATTATAGTAAATAAACCTACAGTTATAGAAGAGGTCTTTTGCCTAAGGCTTGTCCTTAATCACTTTGCCAGCTTGGCCAGTGTGCTAACACAGTACTTGCACGTTATAACTAATTCACAAGATAAACAGACTTCACTGACTATATTTTTAGCCAGAGGCTGAAAAAACAAACCAAGCAACCAACCTCAAAATACAGCAACCTTTAGAAGGTGGTACAGTTGAGAACAATTGGAAGGGATTAGGGGTGTTAGTATTAACTCCTCTTTCCCCAGAAAAGCCTGTGGTGTTTTGTAGTACAGGAAAAAAAGAATGCCTTCAACAAAAAAAAAAAAAAGCACCATGAATAAACACCTTCCTACCCAGTAAGTTCTACTGAAAAAAAATGCAGTAGTGGACAGGATATGAGAGACTCTCTTACATTAATGTTACACAGCTTTATACCAACTGCAGTTATTTTACTGAATTATGCGCCTACTGTGTTTATCTAGGTTGTTGGGGGAGGAGGCTGGATATGGTAAGGTCATGTTGAAAACATAGGTTCATAAAGTTAGTTAATTTAAATTATCTGTGGATTGTCACATGGCTCACTTCCTGCTAGGCAGCTGAACTCCTCATTAAGGATACCAGATTTTGCTCCGACATCAATTTCAACTTCCTGAAAGCTGTCGAAGAAAGCTCTTCACTTGCCTGCTCTCACACAATGGAACTTGGCTCCTACAACAAAGCAGTTCTCTAAACACTGACAAGAAAACAATCCATCTAAGAGCAACCACTGCTCACACCTCAAGGCTACGACAACCTTCTGCTGCTGCTTGCTATGGCTAGTCTTGCAAAGTTCTCCAGCATAAGCTACTGTAACAGCAGATCTGCCTCTGGAGATATTGCAGCTACCCCTGCACATAAATGCAATTGCAGAGCAAAGCTACACCAATACCCTAGTTGCAACATAATATTAATTTCTATCTTACCATTATCCAATCCATTGTTTACGTTAAAATAAGATGGAAGCGTTTGTTAAGTACAAATTTTATCTATATGCAATTCCTATTTAGACTTCAGGCAGAGAAGACGAAACAAATCTTAAATTGATTGTGGCTTATAATTAGTGATTTGTTATTTGTGCAAAAAGCACTAGAGCACATCATCTCACCTCAACAAAGGGCTTGGATCTCCATTACATATCTCCAGTAAAACTGAAAGAAGGCAATGGAAGGTGAAGCACAACCAGGTAGCGGTAGGCTTGCCACTGTGGCCAGACATACTTCTGCAAATTTAATTGTGAACTGCTTTGATCAACTGTTGTCCTAAGACACCTCCTTTAAAAAGATCACCTCATGCTGTACTTTATGCTTACTTTACATTGCTTGCTTAGATATATGCGCAGATGCTCTCCCTCCCTTCTTTCTGGAAGAAGACTTATCTTTATCTACAATGACATGAGTAATCTGTCACACTTGCAGAGAGAATTGATCAGGCTGCAGTACCAAGTCGAAAAGATTACCAACTAAACTGAAGATGTTGATCTCGTTTCCCAGAAACTTTACATGACCACTATTTGCTATTAGAGCTCCATTCATTAGCTCCTCAAGGCAGATAAAGTATCATTAAACACAGTGTCATCCTATCTACCACCAGTCACCCTCCTGAACAAGTTGCTTCTCTTCAATTTGATAAACACTACCATTATTTCCCAGCTTCCATGCCCCAGAATGTCACAAAACCAATGCATTACAAAATAAACTGAATGCCTTTGAGTTGGAGACCTTCCTTTCAATCCATTTGTATTCTGTTGATGATCATCTGTAGGTACAGTTTTTGGCTGGTGTAATCATCAAACTGAATATCATACTTATTTTGCTTCAAGTGTTTATGATCCAAAAGCCCACCATTTCTGAGAACATTTTCCCTCACAGTGCCCTGAGGACCTAGCCTGATAACTACAAATTCTTGAGGTGGCTGGGCATTTAAAAGCAATGAGTAAATCCTGGCGATTACACCACTTGAATTCCACTGATTTCATTTACTCCCAAATATATGACATGACTGGAGAAATGTCAGGCACTAGGTCCATTAAATTTACTTCTTTCTAGGTGACTAAGCACTGGTATAGGACCCTTCCTTTGGATTCTGTGCTTGAAGGTTTGAATCTGCAAAATAAAAATCAATTATTATTTAGCAAGTGCTTCTCTTTGGTTAATCTCTGCAATTCTTCATACAGTCTTAGCCTGTCTCTTCGTTTTATGACTCCTCCCTCCAGCCTATTTCCAATCTTACCCATTTTCAGCCCAATTACCTTAGGAAAAACAAACCATCATCCTCTGTGTGTACATGTATGTATATTTATATTTGTCAGGTTTTTTCCTTGTGTCCATGATTCTTCCAGTAGACCTGGAAGACCCCAAATTTTGGGCCCAATGGCAAATTTCATCCAAATCTGAAGGATGGAGAGGAATCTCAAGAATATGAAAGCAAGCTAACACCCCACGATCACCACGCCCCTGTGATTTGGCAGCGTTGTAGTGACAGATGTGCATGTAGATAATACAAGGTGAAGCCCACTCCAGATATACTCCTTGATATGGCAGTTCCATCATTTCTGATCCTCCGTGTATGTTTTTTCTCTCCAGCTGCCCCTCTTTTTTATTTTCTCATCCTACAAAACTCATCTGAGGATGGACTTGCAAATACCAATACTTTTGAAAATGATCTATGATATGCTGGAAAAGACGACAAGTTTCCGATAAATTTCATGAACAGTGGTAGCAGGCAAACAAAAAGAATACTGAGGAAAACCAATGTTGCTCTCAGGTGGGGCTGTCACAGCTCCCTCCTTCTTCATCCTTTGTCACTCATTCTTCTCTCCTCCCTTGCACCAGCTCTGGTGTTCACACAAGCATTTCAGGGAGTGCATCCACTGAAAACCAGCTCTGGTAAAAAGAATACTTAAAATTGGCCCAAGCAAGCACCTATTTCAACGTGTAGAACCACCATGTTTTAATACATTGCAATCTATGCCATAGATATGATACCCTATAAAATGCCCCACGGCAGGAAAAACTCTGGTTGGAACCCGCAATCAACCTACGAGATGCAAATTTGCAGCAAAACAAGCTTCATTGCTTCCAGCTCTTTTAATACCCCACTAGATTTTCTGATGCTGGGAGAGCCCTATGTTTTGCCTCCTTAATAGTTCATCTATCCTATTCAAATCCTACTTTAATGGTCACATCTAATTTTGGCTTATTATTTCTTGTTCTTTAATCTGCTTCTGTCAAAAAAAAAAAAAGTATTTCTCTACAAGTGTGTATATTTTTCAAAAGAATAAAACATTGTGCAACATATGAAAGATGTTAGACTGCATGAAACATTTTTTAAAATGTTTTGGAGTAAAAAAAGCATGAAAATGCTCTGACTACTGGAAATCTGAAAAGCTTTAAGTATCTTAAATTCAACAGGTGACACTTCTTCCTTTGAAACTTCACTGAAGTTCCAAAATACAATGTCTCTTGCTCACCAAATTACAGTTTTTGACTCTAAATGGTTCGTCCCTTATATTTCCAGTGACTGAATTAGCTCAAAAGGTTATTCATCTATTTATCCATATTCTAAGGAAGGAATTCTAAATATGACATATTTACGTATAAAAACAGAGATCAGAGTAGTCTACTTCTCAAGCATTTTTCTTTTTAAGTGATCAAACTAGACAAATCTGAAATCCAAGGTTTTATACTCAACAGTTCTTACAATACAGTTGAGTAGAAGTATAAAATACACACAATCTTTGTTTACAGGGGTCAGTTATACGATCTTAATTATTCTATCTATGTCCTCCAAATACAGTAGATAAACTATCTTCTGCAATATTATTCTCAAAAAATGAGGACTGCAGTAAACCGTTAAAATGCGGACATTTCTGGAAGCATCTTCCAACACACTTCGGAGATCAGTCATAATATTTACATATACTCAAGCACTTTAAAATCTCAAGTTGTATTAACCAGCTGTCATCTTAGTGTCAAACTCCGGTCATTTTAATGTGAAATAAGGGTCAGTACATGATTTCAGCTATTAGTAAAACATTTCTCAGCTACTGAAGCCCTATTAAACTATAAATGCCAGTTTCCCACAGCAAGGGTCTTCTTGCACCTCTTCTACACTGCATCTTATTCAGAATAAAGTATCCAAATTAAAAAAGACAAAATAAATACACTGCATCAACACAAATTATTTAAATGCTATCCATATAGCTGACCAGACTGCATACAATGAAGATATTTTCACTGAGTAGTACAAACTCGGTCTGTGATTGCTAGCTTTTATGAAGTGAGGATGAATTTCTATAGACTAGGGAATGCAGAACTGCTGCAGAACTCCCACCGGCTACTACAGATTTAAAAATGTGAGTTTATATGTCTAGGATTCTTCACTGCCAAGTATAGAAAAGCTCACTTTATAGAACAGGAAAAGAGCTCCGAAGGCCCTGCTATTAAGACTGAACATTACAAACACATTTGAAGCTTTTATTTTTTTCAGGAGACCATACATGCATAAAACCAAACAAACTTGCTAGTTGCTGTTAAAAAACCTGTCTATTATCAACTTTCAAAGTATTGAGATATAAACAAAAAGCATACTTTTACAAATTGAAAGTTTAACAAACTCAGCTGTTAATTGTAAGAAAAGACAAAGATTGGATTAAGTGTTTGTCTTTTTTTTTTTTAATAGTTTTTATCACTTTAAGCCCATCAGAAGACCATAATCCATATGAAAACTGATTAACTGTTCAAACAGGCAAACTAAATACCATGCTTAACGTAAGTTTACAGCAAAGGTCTTCCATTCCAAACAGAAAATGAACAACAAATCACTCTCTAATGTATGGCATGTCTATATACAGTAACTTTAAATTTTTCTCTGGGCTGAAGAATTTCATCTGCAATTTTAATAATACATCAGAAAATTTCTGTCCAAGTATGCTCATGTGCTCCACTGGTCTTCAACAAAAACAATGGGAATTAAAAAAGCATCAGAAAAAAATGTTAGGGAATACCTATGAAAATCTCAGTCTTTCACTCTTGATTATGGAAGCTTTTTAAAAGATACCACCTTCCCAAACTTCTCTCTTGCAGGTCTAACTCCTTGTCTATACTGCAGAGCACAAACACATGCATGCTTCAGCCCATTCCAACATATAGGTAGCATTCCTTTATCTTTTCTTTCTGACATAGAGGATGAGACTTCATAAGCAACAGGGAATTTCAAATCAGCACAATGCCTTGAGATGGTTGTCTTTCTACTGATTTTCAGAAGTAAAGATCTACCATAAATTGGGGGAGGAGAGGGGAAATCAGCACATTTCTACACAGAAATTATGTAGTGCTGTCCTTTTATGAGGCCTAAGTTTTATTATTATCCTTTACATATACAAGTACCCAAAAATGTATCATATAAAAAATGTTTTGAAATAATCAAAGCTGCAAAATGAGTCAAAAGTTAAGAAATACTAACATTAAAACTTTAAATTCACTAGAAGAGCTAAAAAGCACCTCTCTGACACTCAAGACCTAACACTCTAAGTCTCTGCTGTGAAGCATTAGGAAGATCACTCCTCAACAGAATTGTTGTAATATGCTTTTTAATCACAGGAAGAAAAAGATTTTCTTTTCGTCTTACTGTTGTTCCCTGAAAAGTCTGAAAAACTGTAACTGAAAACTCCCTCAAGTTTATCAGGCAAATAGCTCAAAAAATTTTGACTCAAGTGATTTAAATTTAGCCTAAATGAAAGCCACCCAAACCAGGCTTTTAGTACTGGCTAGTAAAGAAATTAATACCTCTTTTACCTATAATTCTCCTATTATGATACTATAACCAAAATAAAACTGCCTACCAAATCTAGCTCAGGGGTCCAGAAGTAGCGACTAGCACGCTGAAACAACTTGATGAAACACAAAGAGTTCCAGGAGCACTCCTGGATTTCATCTCAAAAGATGTAGCTGATAAACGCAGGTAAATCTAAAAGCCTAGGCTCAGTGCTGCCTCCCTCTCAGATATGGGTACTGGAAAACCCCATGGACCAGAGCAGGTGCTCTTAGGACTCCCCATCCTTATTCTGAACCATGAAATTTCCGTTCTCTATCCCTCTTCTCCTCCACTCCCCATTCCTAAGTTTGAGCCAGCCTGGTCCCCTTAAATATTGGTGGAGTCCCTCTCTAGCACGTCTTACAAGGAAAGCAGAACCAAGGACTCTGATTCAAATTCTTTTGTGGTTATGCTTCCTTCTGCTATCTCAGGAAACCATCTATAAAGCAGACGGAGTACTTTCCAATGTTACTAGATGTTAAAAAGCTTACTCAATGGTGTTTACACAGCTTGCTGGAGATGCTTGTATGAAAGGTGCTATATATGAAAATCATTATCTGTACCATTGTCAACACATCACTTAAGAGTAACAAACATCAAACTGCAATTGAGGTGAAAGAAGAATACAGTTAAAAACAATACTTCACAATCACTAGATACAGTCAAAGCAGAAAGGCAAAACTCTTCCTTTTTTCTTTTTTTCCCTTTTGTCTTGTACAGACCAAATAAGTGTTGTTTCTCAAAGGTCACTCAAAATGTCCAAAAATAATGAAGTGTTTCAGTTCAGGTGACATCATCCTACAAGTCAACAACTCCTCCTTTCTCCATGCTGCTGGTTACGAAGGATTTATAATTTGTTCCTGGTTTTCCTTAGTTTTTCAACAAAAGAATATACAAAATAAAAAAGGTTATTTGCAATCATTCTCATAGTCACTACCTCTATGTGTTAGAAGGGAGCTAACACAGGAGAGATGGAGGGGAGCATGACCAAGCTGGCAATCCTTGAAACACAGGAATTTGTTGCTTAAAGGGTGCCTGTGTTGTCATCAGGAAAAACCACCCATGCTTAAAACCTCGCTTGGTGTGCATCCCCACAACTGCCACCATTTTGGCAGAACAAAGCCACACAAGGTTACATCATACATAGACCCATGTGGGATGTGCAAAACCACATCTGATAGGCATGCTCCATCCATGTGAGAGACAGCAGCCACAGCTATTTTTGCTCAACGCCCAGCAAGACAAAGTGGGGCAGCACTGTACAAAAAGGGACCTCAGGTGCTCGTTGCCCAGAACACTTATTCAGGGTATGGGAGGTTTGAGTCCTGGGTTCTTCTCTGCCTATGGACACTCCAGCCCTCTGTAAGAGTGACTAAACTCCCATGGGCCATGCTCTGCTTCTCGTTGAAGCTTTTACACATTGGAGAATAGTAGTCATTTGCAAAAATGGCCCAGTGAAACAGAGGGGGAAGAAAAAGCTGAGGGAGAAGGGGTCAGGAAATGAACATCAGGTGCTGTTATCAGAGAATTCACCTAGCACAAGAATAATCATCTTGGTTCTGGTTTCTGTTCCCAAGATCACTTATACACCTAGCCCACAAAAGTTTTAATTTAAGTCTTGTCTATGGAGCTGTCTGTGTTAAGACAATTAAGCAGTGGGCATTCTTTGTTCTGCTCTTCACGGCAAGTTCTGGCAGCCTACACCACTGTCAGAAGCTAAGCATCACTAAGCTGATTCAGTTATTAGTACATAGCTAACTATTTTGTTTGGTAGTACTGCACAAATTTTCTTTTTTTTTTTTTTTTGGCTAAGTCTCACTGAAGAAAATAAGAAAAGAAAAAAGACTCTTCATAACCACTGCCTTAAAAGTATTCCGCATCAACAAGCAGCCTACTAAGCATTTAGATCCCAAATCTGACCCTTCTCTGCATACAGAGAGTTTATCTCTGGAGGTAATATGGAAGTCTACCACACAATAGCAACTGAAAAAAGTGACTGTATAAAGCAGTCTCAATATATCTTCAACAAATTTAAAAAATTACTATTTATGGGGTTGTTCAAGCACTCAGAAGCATGTCAGTAAACAGCTCCAATACCCTCTGACACTAGTAATTTACATCATGGAGGCCAAAAAGCTTGTTGCAGTCCTATACCTGGCAAGCAAAGGTGTTATTTATCACCGGATAACCCAGATGATTCCAGAATCTTTCCCATTGCTGCTCATTATCAGTGGTTCTATGAATTGAAACAAGTTTTGTTTTGGTGTTTGGTTTGGGGTTTGGGTTTTTTTGGGTTTTTTTTTTTGTGTTTTGTGTGGGGTTTGGTTTTTTTTTGTTTTTTTTTTTTTTTTTGGTTTTTTTTTTTTTTTTTTTTTTTTAGACAATAACACTACAGGATGTTCTAAAAAGTTTAAGCGGTTCCTTTAGGAAACAAAACCGACATCCTCACGACTGTTCACGCAGACTGACTAACCTGATTCTACACAGGAACACATCTGTTTCATCACAAAGAGCCCTGATAACATGACCTGAAATCTTGCCAGCCACATTAAGACACAGGTGCTCACATATTCTGGTAACTCAATTTTAATACTGGACATACTCCATCCAACCCAGGTAGCACAGATTTTTAGTTTTTTCATTCTGTAAAGACTGGTGTTGAAAGGAAAAAACTGAAACCTTAATAAACCTAGCACTTTCAGACTTCAAACAAGGTTTGTATACACGGCAGTTGCTTTATGAAAGAAGAGGCACACAAAGAATTTGGAGAGACAAGTATACATCCATTAGTTTTGGATCTTACAAATAAGTAATTGTTTTAAAATTCACCCAGCTTTTCTTTGTTCAAAAAGATATTTGCTAGGGGACTGTCTATGCATACATAAAATTAAGAATAAGTATAGATCTTTACTTTCAGGTATGTTACATAGTCTACTTGAATAATGAAAAAGGAGAAACTACTTCAATTATGAATCCTTAACTAATTATCGAAATGATAGTTTGGTCTAACTGTGAAAATACCATCTTTCATTCATTAGAAAAAACAGTCTTTAGAAGCAACTTACATCTATGCTAAATGCTGACCTACTAACCAGCCTTCAGAACTGCAAAATCTTTAAAAATTATCTCAATGAATATTCCCAATTAGTTCTACATGATCATATTCTGTCTTGTGGGGGGTGAAAGGATGACCATGCACTGACCTTGCCTCTATAAACACAACTTTAAAAAAAAAAAAATCCAAACAAATAAAAAGAACCCCAACCCATCCTGCATTAACTATCTCTCTGCTACCACTGTAAAGACTACAGCACAGCACGTGCACACTTCCATACAATTTGGAACACACTGAAAAGAAAGTGTTTATTTGTTCCCTAACTGAAAGGCAAAAACTACCCACCCTTCCATTTATCAGGATTCTAGGTTTGCTATGGAAGTTGAGAAATTCAGGTTAAACTCAAGTAATTTTAAAGATCTATGTAAATCCTCAATATATTCTTCCACAAGGTACGTAGAAGCCATTGCAAAATATCTGAGCTCTAGTCCTTAAAATAAGCTGTCAAAATTTTAAATGGATAATAAAAGTGGGGTGAGTATCCACAATATAAGCAGCAAATCATAATATACGAATGTGCTATTTACAACCGAGATGGATACAGTGGTGACACTTAAGTGACTTGGAAGGAGAACAGAAGGGAAAAAAAAGTTTGCTCGGAATAATCAAACAGTAAGTCCTCCTAGAAAGTGAAGAGAATCCAATGACATTTACAAAGAAAAAATGTGAAGGTTTGGTTTTTTTTGAACAAACACTTGGTAAACAACAGAAGCATAGATCATTTCACGCTAGGTGACCCTTATACAAATTCTTAAAATACACACTCAAAACTAAGACGGCATAATTAAATCCCAGTATTTTGACTTTACTTCACAAGTCAATTAACAAATACATCTTGCAATAGATGCAGTACACCACAAATTCATACAAAAATCAAATGTTAAAGACATTAATTTGAGGTTAGACTTAATAGTGCAGGATCAGAATTTAAGTTGGGTAGTTAATATACACTGTGAATAAAGAATTAGATGCAGGTCATTAGCATTCTCACTGCAGTATCATATTAAAAAGCTTTGAATTACATGTGAAAGTTGTAATTACCTACACAAGCAGCTGCACATTAAACAGGTTAGAAGTACAGTAGTACCTATAAAAATCCTTTACAGTAACATCCAATAACTAAGTGCTGAAGAGAACCTTCAAAACCCTCAAACTGCACAGCTCTTCATAAACTGCAGTGTTATAGCCATACACTGTGATAGAAAATTCTTGATGTTTATTGCCCGCGAGTTCTAAGAGGATTACCGAGTTTTAATAACATGGTAAAACACAGTGAGGCACTGTTCCACATCAGTCTAACCATGGGTAGGAAAAAAATACAAACAAGGAAAAGGAAAAAGAAAAAAGGCAGGAAGGGACAGTAGCAGCAACAGAAGGATAAAGAGTCTCAAAGGAACAAAAAGGTGGTCTTCCAGAACTTTCATTTTATCATTTTGCTATGTCTGCAGGCTCTATTTCTACACCAAACGTAAACACTTTAAAAAAAATTATGATTTCACTACGCACTGCACAATGAAACTGAACATGACTCAGTCTTTGGGTGCTAGTCATGCTCAGAGGGGGGAAAAAAAAAGTAACTTTAAAATTGTTAGAAGATGATGTGAATATTTACCCATGCCAGTTCCAGCCGGTGCAATCTCTCTGGAGAAGATTTCTACAGCTTCTTTTTGCTTATGGTGTACAGCAAGCCAAATAACAGCTTCCCGAGGCCCCTGCTTCAAGAAAGTAGAAATTAGATTAGCTTAGATGCAGAACATCAGTTAAATTTACCAAACTGAAAAATAACTGTAGCTCAGCATTCAAGTTAAATCTAATGGAAGTGTTTAATGCTCACCACTACAATTTTGATTCAGTGACTTTTCATCCAGCATCACTATAATTTTCTGTTAACGTTTCATTGTCTTTTTTATTTTGCTACCATTGGATACTTCAGACTCCGAGGACACTGTGCTTCTTCTCCAGCATTCTTAAAGAATCAAGTATTTAAACTAATAATACTTTATAAGAAAATAAATACTTAGCTTTGCTCTCTCTGGAACTGGCAAACAAACTTTCTTCTTATTTTAAGCGTGCTGAGAATACTCTGGGGTCATTTTAGAAAGCCAGGTTTACTCCTCTTAGCATCAAGAAGTAAGCAGATCTGCTCAAGGAAAAGAATGCAAACCTAATCCTTGGGAGTTAAATGGGACAATGGAACTTGTAAAAGCCACTATGTTTCCGGAGAAGAGAGCAGACACTCCTCTAAAGGTAAACCCAACTAGTACTCTGCTCCTTACTCTACAGTCAACTAACACACTCGCCCTTGCAGGTAAGTCCTCTCACTTAAGATTTTACTTCTCTTAAAAAACAAACAAACAAACAAACACACACCAAACCACACAACAACAACAAAAAAAAACAACCAAAAAACCCCCCCAACAACAAAAACAAAACAAAACAACACAACAAAAAAAACACATCCATTCTGCCACTGCAAGATCTACCACTGGAACCAATACACTGGCAAAAGCCTTAGAGTGAACATTGGGTCTCACTGAGGGCAAAGACTATTTATTCAAGAATTTGCATCCACCAGTAAGAACCACTTTTGGTCTACCTTTGCATCTCTAAAAATGTCAAACCTGCTCAAAATACAAGTCTGCCCCTAACTGTCTGTTACTTGTCCCAGAGCACAAGCACAACCATTTCCATCATACGTATGAAATGGAACTGCACAAGGTCTCAAGGTCTACCAGTCAGGAGTTTCTCACACAGCACTACTCCAAGTATAGAGTTCTACATTAAGGTATTTCTTCTCTCTGGTAGTCGGCTCTCTGGCAGTCAGTTTTTTTTGTTAATGAGCACAAAGAAAGTTTCTAAAGGTTCTTTGGTAACCTTACAGGAAATTCTTGGCTTACTTAAATCAATGCAAAATTCAAAAAAGGAGGAGTTTGACTACAAGATACTAGGGGATTTCTTCCAGTGCTTATGTCCTTTTTTCATGAAACATATCCTTTCCTGTTGACATAAAAGCATGAAAAACATACAAAGTTTGGGTGGGGGTTTTTTGCTGTTATTCTACAGAGCTCAGAAGACTTCAAAACTCTCTAAAAATGCCCTGTCTAAAGAATTCTTGTAGAATGTAGAAAAGTAAAGAAAAATTGAACATATAGCTACTTAGGCTACTGAAAAGGACATTTTCCTGGAAGAATGGAACAACTGGATTTTGGAAGATCCAAGTCCTTCTGAATCTAAGCCAGACATTTGCTATACCGGGAAATGAATATACAAGAATAAATAACCCATTTTTAGTTTATTCCAACTTTTTTCCTTACATATAATAATTTCTGAAGCATTTAATAGCTTCCCAATTGTGCATAAAATCAGAATAATATTTTAAAATAGTTTTTTTCCTCCTAGTGTAACACTTCTAACAGATTTTAGCAAGAAGCCTACTTCTTTACAAATACAGAAAGTAGTGACATTTCTGAAAGCATCAGAGATTAAATACTCAGCAGAGAAGAAGGATACAGATGCTGCTAGAATTCAACAGCCCCAACTTCAAAACGCAGGGGTTGTGGAGTGGCGCAGAGGGGACACATTTTTTTGGTTCCATTCTTTATATCTGACCATCGCTCCTTAAAGGAGTCCTCCCTCCTCTAGGCCAAGGAACAGCATGATCATACACAGCACCAAATTTTTCATGACTTAGCGCTGAAAAAACAGGAACCTTTCTTCATGCTAACAGCATCTTTCCTCTAAAAGATAGGAATAGGAGAGAAAAGATAAACACCTTTATTATATGCAGGCAGCTGTTAGATGAACTGAATTAAAGTTGTGATCAAAGCCACGTCTCATCCTTCTTGCTGTATGTTTTGATGTTGTTCACTACCCAAAGTTGAATGGGCATCCCTGATTTCACCAACTAGAAGTCATGTCAAAAACAATTCCAAAATTACTTGAAGCAACTGTCAATTGCACAAAGTTGGCAGTGAAAAACGCTAGACTATTATGCCTATCAAAATATAAATTTACTCTGAACTTCTGTAAGGCCTTTGACACAGTCCCCCACAACATCCTGCTCTCTAAATTGGGCAGATACGAATTTGATGGGTAGCCTGTTTGGTGGATGAAGAATTGGTTGGATAGTCACATCCAAAGGGTAGCGGTCAATGGCTCAACGTCCAGATGGAGATCATTGACAAGTGGTGTCCCTCAGGGGTCCGCAGTGGGACCACTACTGTTCAGTATCTTCATCAGTGACAGAGTGTGGGATCAAGTGCACCCTCTGCAAGTGTGCAGACAACACCAAGTTGAGTGGTGCAGCTGACATGCCTGAGGGACAGGATGACATCCAGAGAGACCTGGATAAGCTCAAGAAGTGGGCCCGTATGAACCTCATGAGGTTCAACAAGACCAAGTGCAGGGCCCTGCACCTGGGTCGGGGCAACTCCCAGTATCAATACAGGCTGGGGAACGAAGGGATTGAGAGCAGCCCTGCTGAGAAGGTCTTGGGGGTACTGGTGGATGAAAAGCTGGACGTGAGCTGACAATGTGCGCTCACAGCCCAGAAGCCAACCGTATCCTCGGCTGCATCAAAAGAAGCATGGCCAGCAGGTCAAGGGAGGCGATTCTGACCCTTTACTCCACTCTAGTGAGACCTTGCCTGGAGTACTGTGTCCAGATCTGGAGCCCTCAGCACAGGAAAGATATGGACCTGTTGCAGTGGGTCCAGAGGAGGCCACAAAAATCATCGGAGGGATGGAACACCTCTCCTATGAGGACAGGCTGAGAGAGTTGGGATTGTTCATTCTGGAGAAGAGAGGGCTCCAGGGAGACCTTATTGCAGCCTTCCAGTACTTAAAAGGGGCTTATAGGAAAGATAGGGACAAACTTCTTAGCACGGCTAAATGGGGTAATGGTTTTAAACTAAAGGAGTGTAGATTTAGACTAGATATAAGGAAGAAAGTTTTTACAATAAGGGTGGTGAAACACTGGACAAAGTTGCCCAGAGAGGTGGTAGATACCCCATCCCTGGAAACATTTCAGGTCAGGTTGGACGGGGCTCTGAGCAACCTGATCTAATTGAAGATGTCCCTGCTCATTGCAGGGGAGGTTGGACTAGATGACCTTTAAAGGTCCCTTCCAACCCGGACTATACTATGATTCATTAGAATTCTAGTAACTTTAACAGTATCATAAAATTTGGGGGGGGACAGTTTGTTTTGTTAAGACTTAACTAAAAATTTTAAACAATCAAAAAAATTTTTTCCTCTTCAAAATACCCTGAGAAACTACATGCTGGATCTGAACTCCTAAATTGCTCATCTTTTAACACATCTCCTAACTCCAGTGCTACTTACTTTAATTGCCCACATATCTGTAAGGCTGCATTATTTAAAAACATTACATAAACCAGCAAATTGAATATTAGCTTCCGAAATACTGATGTCTTGTATACTAGTATCATTTTCCTGTGTGTATACAGTACATTTTTCCCAAAAGCAATACTGTTGAACACAACAACATTCAGAAATCTCTAGTCAATTTCAGGAATTTAAGTAACTTCAGTAATGTGGGAACATGGATGTATTTCCTAGTGGCAGCTGCTGAAATGGTGTTTATCATAAATATTGTAATACTCTACACCAAGCATTCTGGTTACCATAAGAGTATCCCAAAGAGACCGTTATGTTAATGGACTACTAAATCCTCTATTCCAACTCAAATACACGACAAAACCCAAACATAAGCAAGCTCACTTATGCCAGCTTATACCAAGGGAGGAAAACTTCCTGACTGGTGATCAGCTAAAATGCAATAATGAAGGGCCTTCTTGTTTTAGTATGTTTAAACCTAAGTTCAAAATATTCATTAAGTTGCAAGATGATTTTTGTCTACTTTCTATTCTAGTGGCCTATCCACACAGAGGTATTCTGAGATACCGTAATGGTAAATGTAATTGTTTTCATCTTTCTTAAGTACACCTAGGTAGACATAACTCACAAGGAGACACACACAGTTCATATCTCAGCCTCCAAGCTCCCAGCCTGGAAAATACCTGCTATAATACTATCATGTAGGAAATCCTGCAAACTTGATTCATGTTTTTATTAGGATATCTTGATACTCACGTAGACAAACCCTCAAATAAAAGTTTAGCAGAGCCAAGGTAGGAGAGGTTATATTATTCCACCAGAATACCACCAAAAGGATAGAAATTTCCTTCTATGAATACAGAAACAGATGTCCTGATCAAGATAATATAAGTAAGAAACCAATCAGTTTTGCAATTTAAAAAAGTTTCACTAGTTTGGTGTAAAAAAATTTGTTGCTACACAAAAAACATGCAGCCATGCCACTAACTCAACAAATGCCTTTTTTTTTTTTATTTTTTTTTTTTTAAAACATTCAGTGTTCCCAAAGCTACCAAGGGATTCATTAAATTACTACAATTAACAACTAATAGGAAATACCCTTGCAGAAGACATACGTATGCATTCACATCTGCTTCCTGGTTCTACAGTGTACCATGCCTTTTATTTTCCATTTAAGTTCTAGGTTTACTTCCTTCCCCACAGATGCAAGATATAATGGTCTATGAAAATAATAAGCTGAATCCTGTTCCGAGTGGGTGAATCCAGCACTAAAACTGGATATATAGACTATTTTAAAGTCATTTATCTTACAGTATCATAATTAAAACAAAAAACAGTAAAACAAAGTTGTATTTCGTCAAGCCTTAACAATGTGTTGTGAATCGCTTAACAAAGGATTAGTAGAAAACTAACAGACACAGCACATAGTTTTTTACATAGCAAACTCTAATACCTGATGTACTATTCATAGATACCTTTCACATGGAACACATCCAATATTTCTAAACCATGAACTCACTGACACTGTGACACTGTCCTAACCCCTTCTTCCTCCTTAACAGAAAACCACAGAGCAGGACATACTAAAAACTAAACACCACTAGGGTTACTCAGTGCTGATTCAGGTCCCTTTCCTGCTCATGCTGGGCTGCTGCTGACAAAGCAAGCTATCAGAGTGGCAAGCAACAACCATGTAAATAGGCAGGGAAGACTGAGAAAGGAACGGAGGCAAGCATTGCTTGATTTCTCAAGGATACTTTGTGCTCTCAGGAACAGTCAATACTTCACACAGCAGCTCAGACTACAGTATACAGGCTACATAAGCCTGGGATATACAGTGATTTCACAGTTACAAAGGCAAACTTTCGCACCCAGTTTGACAGACCTGTGGGAGAATTAGTCCAGCCACAACAGACGACTACACAGAGCTCCAAATATTGTTCAACTTATCCTGTCTTCATTTTCATATTTGCTTCTCCTCTTTAAATTTACATCTTCAAAAGGTAGAATCTTCAAAGCAGGAACCGTTTTCTCTGTATGTTAATATACCGCCTAACTTAACATGTCTCTGGTTTTAAGCACTGTTATTTGCAACACAAATAACCATGTCTAATTTTGTATGGAAAGACATGGTAGGAGAGAGCGTTTAAGAGACTACTACATTATTCCTACCTGAGGCCCCAACGGGCAGACATTTTCCTTAGGATTCTATAACTTTGTATTTTGAAATGGAAAAGCAAACCCCACTCAGCACCCCTTTTTCTCAAGCTACTACGGCTGCTTTCCAGATGAAAACTCCTCCAGTTAGTTTCTTCTAAACTGCTGGAGGAACTGAGTGAAGGGGGAAGGCAACAGAGCAATTTCCTGTATTGCAGCCTCAGCTCTCACATCTTATTTCAGGCATGTATGGGAAACACATACAATGGAGATAATGCTCTATTTACTTTTCATGTAAGACCTGGGAGTTGAGGCTGGAAATATGGAAAAATACTTCAAATACTCAATTTCATTTGGAAAATTTATTTAATGTACCATAAGCAAGACAAACTGAACAATAAGGAAGGAGAAACTGCTTTTTTCAAATCATTATTCACTCTATACAACAAGACAGAAAACTTTCTATGTAACAACTTAATTAAAGAATGTATTACAATGCATAATCATAAGGAGCTGGTATGAACAGAACACAGACAAGTTCAACATGTGGAACATCTGTTCCTATGTTCAAAATTTTGATTCTGCAATCTCGGTAACACATTTAACATTGCAGAGTTTATGGTCCTAAAAGGAAAAAGACCCCATTATAAAGCTGGTTCATCAGGAAGCAACTCTTGCTGCTGTGCAGAATGAAATTAAAGCTCAAGCACTAAAATGAACAGCTGCAGATATAACTTGCCCAATTTCTAAGAACACTTAGTATCTATCGTAAGAAGTTTGCTGTCTGTCTCCACATTACGTTCTTGTTTCCTATACATATAAATTGTTGGCTATTTTAAGAGTTGGCACTCCTAAGATCAAACTCAGAGCTGAGTTTTGTCACGTGTACTGTGAGAGTTTTGCAAGACTGTCACTGACAAAGAAGAATTAGATGCTACTGTTTTGGAACAAACTAAACTGTCTAAATATTTAAAGTGCATGTAAGTGAAGACAAGATTTACAGTCTTCTTCATTTAAAAAGGACTTTCATATCCTAGATTGGGGAAACTGCCCACAGATACCACAGCTGCACTGGTTATGGCCATCATTCATATTTTTACATATGAACTTATTCAGTCACAAAATAAAATGCAGAATTACATAGTTGAAGATTGTTTCACAAGTAGTACTCACAGTTTTAAAGTTGCACAGACAAAAATAATTCTGCCATTTCCTCACTCTGCGACCTTTATAATGTGGTCTTTTAGAGTTACATCTAATGCAATTTAAGTCTACATCATAAGAAAAAACTTTTATAAGAAGGTATTTCTTTAGATGAACAACATTAGAACAGACTACAACAACATTTTGTAACATCTTGTATCAGCGCTTCTGGAAGACCCAATACTGCAAAGACCTTGTCAGTATTAATTTTGTACACTAAGTAGTGACACTGAATTCTTTGCAAGATGATGGGATGAAATTCCCAAGATGATAGTGATTTCCTCTAAAGTTGTGGAAAATATAACAACATGGAAAGATTAAAAGAGGTCAGTAAAAGTTCAAGAATACTCCACTGAATACTTACATCATCTATACTCCTTCTAGCATGCGGTCCATATGTATCTTCAGACCCTAAAACCTGTATGTTAACTGCACTGTAATCTTCATACCCAAGCTGACTGAAAATAAGACGAGTCCTGCAACAAATGATTATTTTTTTATTAGTAAACTACCTCAAAATGGTTATCTGAAGTAGCCCTGTGTGGTCCACAGGAGTTAGCTCTGTCACGTAAACTGGACTATGAATATTTTACACTAAACAAATCTATCCGAATACTACAAATCAAGCAATTACTGACAAGGAAGTTATGACTCTGAATTTATCCCTAGGTTTCAAAATGAGCCTTTTGTTTATTCAAATTGTTTGCAAGATGACAGGCAAAGACAAATAAATGTATTTCAGCTCTTACTTTTATCTTTAAAACAAAAGCAACGTGAAATGTAATTACAGTATATGCAATCTTCCTGGTTTTCATACTGGTAATTCAGTTCTTAACTCTGTTTCTGCTATAAGGCATTATGAACTACCAATAAATACATGAAACTACCTCATTACATCACAGGCACCAATGGCAAAAAAAAACCCAAAACATCAAACCGAAGAAGGAACTTTTATTGAAACCTTAAAGGTATTTATTTGGGATTAATGAACATACAACTCAAATGCCAAAAAGTAGACAAAAGTTTTTAAAGAGAACATTTCTTTATTACTCGTGCCTTTCCAGTCTGGCACTGAAATCCCTCAAACTCTTTCTATAAGGATATTTCCACCAAAAGCACATTGTGTCAAAAGTGCCATGTTTGTCCAATCATGATTAATAACGGGGATGAACATTACCTTCTTTTTATACACCATGAAAACACACACTGCCAGGAATTAATAGTAGTTTTTGACAAATATTAAATTTGGATTAAATATACTATTTGTAACAACTCTTAGAAAACACAGCCCAACTCTTGAGCACTAAAATGGAAAATGACCGCTATAATTTAAAAAAAAAAAAAAAAATAACATAAAGTTCAAAATAAAAAAATTAAAAAAAAAAATTACAGTAAAAAGAGTTAGAAAAAAATTTTAAAAGAATCCACTATTAAAAATAGTCCAACTTGTTAACATGTTGCAGATTGGAAAAATAATTTAAATTCTGAAGCACAAACGGGTTTTCCAATAATCTTGGTCTGGTACCTTTCTAGCTGAATAAAAGATTTTATCAGTTGAAACACTGGAATTACGTTAGGATGAGAAAAATATTTTGCATGAGTGGAACATCTGGAAGACACTGTTAATACATCATCATTCTTGTAAATATTGCCATGGTACCTGAAAACTGAAGCAGTGTAGAGGACAAATACAAAAAGTAGTTTTCTAATTGTTGTAAAGAGATTAAGGTGGTCCACATACCACAAATGAGGCTATCTTTATTTTGATGACCAGAGAAAGACAAATACTTGATTTAATGTACCTAAACTTGCAAACTGCATCTGTAATAAGGTATTTTAAGTTATTTATCTACAAACATTGCAGTTAGAGATACTAGAGTTCCAAATACATTCTGTGGGCAATTTAGCCCTTTCATGTGTCTTGGTAACGCAACAGAGAACTATCAAAAATAAAAGGACACCAACAACTACTCCAAAGACACTTCTTCACACACATACTGCCAAATCTCTCCTGCTTTCAAAAATGAATAAATAAAGAAGCAGCATGTAAGAAAGGTGAAAGATCCATATCACAAGCTGCTAAAGCTGCTTAATGTCTTAGGCTGCCAACTAATTTCACCTGTACAATTGAAGCACCTTAAATTTGTGCACCTTATTCTGTACTTGTTGCCATTAGACTACCAGGCAGAATTTAATTTAGAACAGGCTGGAAGCTGGCTAGCTGTAAGATGATGTCCTTACAACATTCTCTTGCAATAGGAATTGGTGGAATGACTGAAGTCAGAGCTGACTAGAGAGATGTCGTTGCTGGTAGAGTATTCTCTGACAGTGATCAGCATAGCTTAACTCCTTCTCTATATCTGGGTTGACATTCACAAATCTTTCAAACATGCTGAATAAACGATTCCACACATTAAGCTGCTTAAGACTGTTTGAGATGGAGAATATACTGATGGGCAATACTGTATATTGTGATTTTTAATGCACAGAACAAGCCACAGCTGCTCCAGGCATGCCGCATGGGCTAGAGGCCACTTATCAACCCAGTTAACCAGCCTTTGGCTATCTCCCGAAACCTCTCTCTTCTGAGGATTACTCAGGACAGCATAGTAAGCAGGCTGAATTAATTTTCTTGCGGTTACAGAGGCAGCAGCAGCACAAGCTGTTTCAATCACACAGAAGATTCATGTAGTCCAGTCTGAAATAATGTTCAAGACCAAACATGAAAGGGAAAAATATACCATTCTATTTCCAAAATAACAGACTGGCTTCCAAAAAGATTGCTTTTCGGAGACTTCCGAGTCCCTCAGTCTTTGTATTTAACAGCTCTTGAAAGGTTTTTTTCTTCATTGATACTCTCAGTAGTGCTTGGACACGTACACTTTAGCATTTGCACTGCTCTGAAGAAAGGGATTCCATTGCTTAATTACACATCCCTTACCAGCCCGCTCCCATCTCTTGAGGGAGGGCACACAGCTCTTCCTCCATCATAGTGCTGTACATGGGCACATGAGCAATAAGTCCACAGTAAACCTTGCATTTCTGACAGGTGTCTGTCCTAGTGTACTTGCTCTGTGGGTCTACAATACGATGGGGGGAAGTTATATATAAAACAAGGCACACAGAGATAGATCTCATAACTAGAAAGACTGGGGCTATTGGAATAAACGCTCTGAGACTTCCATGAGGGTAAGGAATTATGTTTTAGAGGAATCCCTCCTCGCCCAAATGTCCTGGCATGACAATATGACTAAAGGCTTATCAGGCTGTCTTACAAATGTAAAATTGTTATAGCAAACAAAATCATTAGTCACATTTTACAAGGCACTAAGATAATTTTGTTTAAAACACAAACTTGATGAACTGCCTACATTCCATAGCACTAAGATTTTTGATAAAAAGAAGTTCTGTGAAAACCGCTGAAAACTAGTTTCACATGGGTATCTCTCTGGCACCTAATAAACTTTAATCTGAATCACAGCTTCTCCCTCATTAATTTGGGTTTCTCTCTGCTATCCAGTCATCTACTTTCAACAATACTTGAGACCTTTCTCGCTCTGTCAAACGTAGCTGAAGTGTAGCTAGATGTTGAAAACAGGTTTCCTACCCAGGCTACTTAACTCTTGAAATGTCCTCCGAATTGGAAGATAATAATCTTCTAGGGTTCCCACAAGGTTAATATGGTTGCCATTGTATGTCACAGTTTTATTTTCATCACCTCTGAAAAGAAAAAGGCAAAACCCCTTCCAAGACTCAAATACTAACCTTTGCAGAATACTTTCCGCAGTGCGTTTTCCTTTTTGTACTGCCTTTGGACCTCCCACTGGACAGACAGCAGTAGCTCTGAAGCCATCAAGGTAAGTGGCATTTACCTAACGATAAAGGGATTATGAAATTACATGGGATTCGGTACTGGTATACTATAAATGCTCTCTGACAATCATTATTCACACATTAAGCAGGAGCAGAATAGCAAGAAACAGAATCGCAGAATCACAGGGGTTGGAAGGGACCTCTGGAGATCATCTAGTCCAACCCCTCTGCCAGAGCAGGGACACCTAAAGCAGGTTGCACAGGACGGCCATCATCATCACCACAAAAATTTACTCCATTATTTAAAATTCAAAATTCTGTTGGAGGAAGATTCAAATCTGCAAAACTGAAACTCAGAATCACCTCTCATTGTTATCCTTAAATTCTCCTATACTTATCTACTTTAGTACATAGGACACATTCTGACATTGAAAAGCTGAATAATCTATCACACTGAAATAGATCAGACATAAGTTTCCAAGAAACATTACAGTGAGTGTGGAAAAATACCACATACACACGCATGCACACAAAAGAACATGCTGTACATTGCAAACACCTAGCTAATAAGCATTTTACTAGACTTCCAGTGCTACAGCTGCTTAACAGAGATCTAATATAGTGAAAGTAATGACCGCGATGCATGGCCATAAATGGTCAAAAGCTTTAATCGACATATCTAAACTAAGGGTGATGAGCATTTTCAACATTTGTTACCTAACAAAAACAGAAATTGAAGAACCTGGTAAGACATTCAGCATAACTCTACAACCAGAAATACTTTTCCTACAGTAAATTTTCAAACATTTTACTCAGTCTACTTTTAAATGTCCCAAAACCCAGTGTTTCAGCTATTTATTTTGAGAAGCTGTTTCAGAGGTAATGTATTTCTCATTATTTCCCCTGAAATTTACATTATATCTCACTTTCTCTTATCATTGCTTTACTAACTACACTTAACCTTTAAATGTTTCCTCTACACTTACTGTAAAGTTACTGAAAGACGTTACACATCCTTAAAATATTTCTAGCTTGTTATAATGGTTATGAAGTGACTGAATGGGCAAGTTGAACATACTAAGTTCATTTCCTAAAAATTACTTCTGAAACAGGTGTTCATATGCAAAGCATATGTCGATCTATCACTGACAGCCAACTAAAGGGTTTCAAAAAATAGAAGTATTTCACAGGAAGCCTAACACGTATTTTTAGACTAACATTACACTGTTTAATATATAAAACATAAGATATATTAAAAAAATATTCCTAAACACATACATTTCAAATGCGCAAACCACGACATTAAGGCATAATAATAAATAAATAAATAAAAAACTTTTTATTTTACTGCTATGTAAAAAAGAAGCTGTCATTCTGTTTTGTTTGTTCCATTTCATTGTTCATCAACTGAAAAATCTCAAATCTCCGTTATTTCCTTTAGATGTTCGGAAGTATGAAAATGTAAAGTCAAAAACAAAAACTAGAGGAGGACAAGGCTGCTGAACAGAGTAGTTGCTGAAAGTTGCTGAGAAGCAGCAAAACATATTCCGCTTCAAATAGCACACTCGGACCAAGAAAGAAAAAGTATTTCCTGCTTCCTACATTCACTGCCTTTGTATTTGCCTGGAACAAATTCCACTATTTACTACAGGAATAATAAGAGCATTAGCATAGCTATCATTTGATTGATGGAATTTGATGTTTTGTACAAAAGTATACTCTTCATTCTATGTCATTTTTAGGAATTAATTCTAAATTGACTTCGCCACCAGCTACACAAAGACACTGTAAGCCTGATTTTTAAACTAAACATCTTTTAGAAATGTGCTTATAGTTTATGTTTTAAGACTTTTTCTGTATTTTCAGATTAAAGAGATACAGTTATTCCCAGATGCAGATAATGCAGACACAAATCACTCAGAGAAATGAAATTTGTTGCTCCAGCATTATGTAACAACAAATCTTGAAATAATAAGTAAAATTCTGAGGAACTGCAAAAAGCTGACAAGACAATATTGTACTGAAATTGCAGGCTGCCTATCAAAAACAATTAAAATCAATGACTCATTATATTAGGTGAAACTTTAGAAAAACTCATGTTCAGATTACACTCCTGCAATGCTTTTAAAATATCAAACCCCTTTGTCATAAAGCTAATACAAACGTGATTACTAGAAAGCTGACAGAAGTGAAAAACTAATTAAAGGCATAAGAAAAGTGACCTGTGGTATACTACTCGATTCTAAAAATGCTTTGTCAGTATGCTTCAATTATGGAGCCTTTAGAGAGCTCTTTATTCTGACCTTACAACTCGCCAAAACCAAACCTGCTTCAGTGATACTAATATTTGTCTTTGAAATACTGTGTCTTTTAGAAACTGAAACTCTATCTTATACAAAACTAGTTTTAAAAGTGTCAGAAATATTTTTAAAATGCAGTAAAAATAATAGAATGTATGTCTGAGCAGAAACAGAAATATTAGCACTCTATTCCCTACTTAGGTTAACTCACTTTTGATATGGCCGTGCTAAGCAGTTAATTTCTGATCTCAACCTTGCTTCTGTAAAAGTCAGTTTTGCCACTAGTTTAAACAAGAAAAGGATCCAGACCTGCTTGTACTTCACCAGAACTGTATCAGGGAAAGGGGACCACTAGAAGACTACAGTAACAAACACAAGACTTCACAATTTTTCTAGAAGTGCAGGTTTCTTTGAACAGAGTATTTCAGGAGACTATCAGTATCATTCTTAATTGCTCTCTTGACAGATGTAGTTATTCGTTACTCACCTTTTGAAAACTACTTGGCAGATACATTTCTCAATGAAATAGAACAAAATTAACACGCCAGTAAAAAAATCAACAAGTATAAAGGTGTTAGTGGGCTAAGATGTTTTAAAAATTATTATTGTTACTATAAAAGAACCATTCCAGCCTTCTCTGGAGGTTTGTGGATAAGCCTGTTATACAAATTAACATGTTTTTATGCATCAAATAAGGTTGGTTTTTTTCCCCCCCCCCCCTTTCTTTTACTCTTGGGTCAGGGAGGATGAGGATTTTACAGTGGTAACAGTTTTTGGCAGAAAATATTTAGTGATTTCTCCAAAATACAAAATTTTGTAAATTAAAAATACTTTATACTCCACAGAATGAGACAATACCTTATAAAATGTTGAAGGAGGCGATCCTTTTGCTCCACGAACTTTCACTGCCCCACCATCAAAACCTATAGTGGTTAAAATCAGTATTTAAGCTTCCTCAATGTAACTTCAAAGACATTCTTTTGTGATACATATTAATCAAATGCGCTTAATTAGAAAGAAAATCATTGATAGCTGTACTGCCACAGAAGAACCTTTCACAAAACAGTCCTCCTGCCTTAGAAACACAAACAGCAAATTGGTGACCAAATTTATGACTTCAATGAGTGTTTTAATGGAATGCTTGAAATGTTTATTCATGTACTTAAAAAATACTTAACACAGAAAGCAGCCTTAGGACTTCAGACCCAATAGTTATTCTCCACTTAGCAGCCAGTTACTGAACACCCACATAGAGCATATAATTTACTGTAGTCAGCTGGAGTGGACTGCAGTCCTTCACTTGGTAAAGAAACAAAACAAGAAAGATGAGAAACCAGTGAGAGATTATTTGCCGAGAGCTGAGTAAGAGAAGGGAGAAGTTAACTTTGGCCTTCTTGTCAATAACAGAAACAGAATAGTCTGAATGTATGTTCCAGGGCAACTACCATGTTCAGTATTAGAAATATTAATGACGAAACTGGAGAAAATTGCTGCCATGGCATCAGGTTCACGCTTGAACTGGAGAAAAATCAATAGGTGCAACTCCTCAAAAATTAGCAGTGCAGGATCAGCACCTCATGTCAGACAGACAGAATTATACTGTAGCTTACCTGTACCTAACCTGTGCTTGCAAATATTCAGAAAGCATTTCAAAGCTTTAGGCAAATACTCTGAAGAGATCAAATCAGAACATATATGAAAAAGTGAATGAATGACTAGCAGAGATTTTACACATCAAACATCACCATCACTCTCTCTGCAAGATTGACATAAGGTTAATTTAACACTCTCAATACAGAACAATATCCCTACAGTCAGTGTGAAGATCTGGAAGAGTTTCTTGTTCCAGGTTAAGGAGTAATAGGAAGAAAAAAATCCCGTAAAACAAAACGCATAGCATCTATTGACAAAAAGAAAACAGAAGCACCTCCCAGTTCAAACACTGCAAGTAATTCAGCAGGACAATAAAATTAGCAATGTAAACAGCAAAAATAGATAGCTTGCCTGTTTTTACTGGTGTACGTGTCAAAGCACTTCAAACTAAAAATATTTAAGAAATCTGCCCATTTTCCATCTGTTATATTTCTAAGAGGGCTAACCGAAAGTTCATGTGAAAGTTCATTTTAAGTTCAAACATGTCATATCGGGTCATTTGCAAGCTAAAAGTTCACAGGAAGGTTAGGGTGTTGGGGGTTTTGGGGGGGGGGGGGGGGGTTTGGGGTTTTTTTTGTTTTTTAAAAATAAAAAAGACTAGTGGCTAAAAGCAGCAAGCTGGCCTTATCAGACTGCCATTTGGTTCTGTTGCATGAGCACAAGGTTCACTGTACAGTTTTATGGTACTTTTATTATTGAAAGTATTTTTGATGCTGCAGTGTTTTGAGTTTTATCAAAGTTTTTAGTTTGAGACTTCAATTGTTCCGAGTTTTACAAGGACACTCAGCATATTGTCACAGATAAATTCCAGTAGAATGAAAAAGGATATATAATACAGATGCAGTAAAAAACAAACTTCAAATGACTGTTGCTAAACATTTTTTTCAAGCTGTCTTATCCAATCTACAGATCTTCAAATCTGTTAAACCTGGATTTTTCTTGGTTTGTTTTGTTTTTAAGCTAAATCCAGAACATACGTTATATCCATCTCTAGCCTACTGGCTGTTAAGAATTTCGAGGACAGCAAATGGACTTCTTCCAAACAGAGGCTCTCTGGTAGAAATCCTGTACCTAAGCACGCTTCTACCACTTAAGATGATCCATCTAAATGTCTGAGAAAAACACCATTACCAAGTAGTGCTTTAAAAGACACAGCTTTCCATTGTTAGTAACATTTCAAATGCCATACGAGAAAACATGCACAAAACATATTTTTTTTGAGCATAGAAACTAAGCTGCAGTTAAAAAAAAAACAAAAAACAAAAAACACACCACTGAAATCATATTGGACCTGTCTCAACATTGCTCGCACAGAATATATAGTTTAAAGACTTTGTAGGTACAAGGCGTGCATTAAAAAGTAAAGCAAAAGCAGTAGTGATCAAAAATTTATATTAGTCAGCCAGCAAGATAAACAAGACTATGGTTAAAATTTCTAAAGGAATTTCTAGCAAAAGTCCTTGAAAAAAAATAATCAGTTTAATACAGTATCACACTCTGAGGAACTAATTTAACAAGAAATATGCAGAGAAAACATGGAAATTAAAGTAACTGCTTTAGTTAGATAACCCAGTTCATTGACACAGATCTCTTAACATGTAAGAGGACTAACCTGGAATTTCAGTGATGGAAACTTCGGAAAAGTCACATGTGACATCTGGTAAAAGATAGCGCTGAGGATTGCCCAATTCATACACCAACTGTTCAGCTACAGTGCCAAAAGAGATTAGACCCCCTGTGTCTGGTGGTTTGGAAAGAATAAATTCTCCTTCAGAGGAACATTCTACAATGGGAAAGCCTATGTTGTGCCTAGAATATGAAAAACATTGAAAAAACCCTATAAATACAAAGGGAAAGTGAAAAGAAAAATGAGTAACAACATACCAGAATTTTATGATCATGACTAAATAAAACTGATCAAGAGCTGTAACATACGTGGTTGTTTCTGCAGAAACATACACAAGAAAAAGCATCTAACAAACTGCTTAACCAAAATAATAAGAGGATGCATTTTATTGCCCAGCAAAGGAATGCAGTTACAGCAGCAGACACCAACAGTCAACAGACAGAAGTGGGAAAGGGAATGGAGAAGGACATTAACAGAAATGGTTAAAGTAAAAAGAAGCTGAAAGAATTAAAGGACTATGAGGTAAATTCAGAAGAAAAAAAACATGATTGCTAGTTCTAGCCTAGTTTGCCTACAGCAGCACACACAGCATGAAGGTGAAAACAGGTAAATGCATCCTGAGCTCTGGATTTGTAAAAAGGCAGTCAAAGCAGGAAGAACACTGTCCTGGAAGCCTCAAAGATGAAGGGAAGTAGGGAACAGAAATAATTACACCTATTAAGGACAATTTCACATGTTAATAATAAATTATATACAGAAAATTTATAATCCGAAAACAGAAAGATTTATGAAAGTTAAGATCTTCAGGACAAAACAATAGACAGAATGAACAGAAAGTTATGAGGCATAGAAAAAAGAAAAGCAGGGAAACAGAAAATTAGAGACATGTTTCTAAATGAATACATTCTTCCTCCTCACATTCTGACAGGAGTAATATACAGAAAGTGATCAAACAGCTCACAGTAAGAAGCACATGCCGGTCATTACAGTATCAGGGTAGAATTTTCACGGTTACGTGGACGAGATCTAGATACCTGCTTTGCCGGCTAAAAGGCTTTTATTTTATTTACAGAGAATGAGCAAAAGTAATGACTTAAAAAAAAATTAATTAAAAAAAAAAAAGTACCTGAAACTTAAGAGACATAATATTCTTCTAAAAAGGCTACCTGGCTCACTCCTTTCTCACAAGAAGTTGGAAATTTGCACAAGTAAAGTGTCCCAGAGACACACACACACA
>VYXH01002573.1:433585-446039 GCA_013397275.1 Burhinus bistriatus | reverse complement strand
AAAAAAAAAAAGAGTCAAGGAGATACAGCCCCTTTCAAAAGCAAAAATGTTCTAAAAAGGTCCTAATAATGAAAGGTGGTGAACATCACCATTCTCATTAAAGTCAATGACCTTCAGGTCCTTCATACATACTTAAAATTAAGTCCATCCCTGAAATTATTTTTGTGTGCTGGTGGGAACAATGTGCTGAACATACAACCAAATTGGTTATCAGCAAAGGTTAGATGAACATAGTTTGTATAACATAAATCCACAAAGTTTTGAAGGAAGTAAGCAAAGAAACCAGTGAACTCTTAAGTGACATTTGTAAAAGTTCATGGGAGTTTGAACAGATTCCTTATCATTGCAAAGCTTCAAACAAACCCGTTATTTAAAAAAAGGATTAAGAGACAAGCTCTGTTACCAGAGATCAGCAACGTTAATACTGATAGTATACAAAACTTTGAAAATATGGTAGCTGGAAGACACCTAGAAAAGCCCATGACCAATCAGTAAAGATTATACTTCATTAGACTGGTGTCTGAAACTATTTAAACCACTAAACAGATAAAGGGAAACAAAAAAACCCACCCTGGTGAATACAAAGAATTGAATGGAATTAACCATTTTTATACAAGTTATCCTAGATTTTTTTTTGGAGGGGAAGAGGAGGAAGAAAAGACAGTGGCAAGAAGTACGTAACATTCAACATTTTAATGTGTGACACGGGGAAAAAAAAAACCCAACACTCAAAAAACCTCTCAATTCTTGGTCTTGACCATTATTGTAGGGTAACAGACTAATATATGTAGTTATCCCAATTTTACAGGTAAGGAGACAGATACAGGAAGCATCATGATTTGCCCAGTGTTACACAGCAGTATCAGTGACTGAACAAGGCTAGAATTAAGGAGCTTTTACTCTCTTGGCGCCACGCTTCTGTGTTTTGACCTCACCATCTATCTGGCTTGTCTAAAGGCAACAGCATAAGGTACCTTACTAGCAGGTTCAACCTAGCTTATTCGAATCATTTACTCAAAAGTGAAATCAATTCCATCAAGACAGATTACCCACTGCAGTCTGTCCTACTGCAGTGACAACTGGTATCCTTGCTGCAGCCCACTTTGATCAGTCATCAGCACACGCAACTCTTACAACACATTCCCGCACCTACTCCCCAGTGATCTTTGTTTTGAAGGAAGAAGAGGTAAACTGTAGACACTCAACTTTCTACTCTGAACCAGTCTACTAACATCGCTTGAACTTCAGTTTGCCCAAGCTCCATTCTCAGAAGACCTGAACCATTAAAAAAAACAAAACCCAACAATATAGTGAGGTAAAGAGGGACATTTCACCCCCTAAAACAGTTAAAATCTGGCAAATACTTGTCATTAAAAACAGACCACTCACGAAAGACAGCAGATAAACAGTATCAACATAAACAACACTATTATTCAGGTCCTTTAGCATGCAAAACGAAGGACAGACTGATTTTCCTGTTCTCTTTGGGCCAAAGTCAGAAGATTTTTATGGTACAATTTTTTATGCTGCCAGAGTAGCTTGAAAGAGACCACATAGGTACAAATGTACTTTCTGGAACAGCTTCTAAATAGCCTCTAAAGTTGAGACATATTTGCTACATAAAAAGAGACACTCAGCTGTTACCACTTGCAGCAAAGCATTGACCCAAAGCTTGTAAATTAATTGTATGAAGGAGAGTAGACATTCTAACACACACACACAAAAAAACCCAAACAAAACAAAAACCAAACACACACATGCCGCCCCCCAAAAAAAACACAAAAAAACCCCAAACAACCAAAAAAACCACCACAACAAAGGGGAAAAACAAAAGTCTTCCTAGGAAAGGCACGCTGACACAGGACACTAGCACGTCCTAGCACGATAAGACTTTTTAGCCATATTTAAACCATTCTGAAATCCACAACCCTGAAGGTCAATGAAAAGAACCCTAACTATAATCAGTGACTTACTCTTTGGTCATCTGTTTCATTGTTACTCTGTTTCAACAGTGAGCGAAGGTACCAAGGAAGGCTTTTTGCTTTCATCTGAGATAAGCATGAGGGATGTCTCCTCCTCAAGGTCGCACACCACCCAATGAACTTTCCTGAATGCTCAGTTAGTTGCAGAAGATGTGTGTTCTCCCAGGTCACGTCAGCTCTGAAAGCTTCCCTCACTTTTTAACAATACAAAACAGAGATGCAATGAGTTCAGCAAGAAGCCCCTGGATTCCATCTGTGTTGTAACTGCATGGCTGGGAAAATGATCCTATACTACCTCATAGAATCATAGAATCGTTTAGGTTTGAAAAGACCTTTACCATCATCTGTCCAACCACTGACCCTACTCTACCAGGTCTGCCACTAAACTATGTCTCTAAGTACCACATCTACACGACTTTTAAACACATCTAGGGGTGGCGACAACACATCTGGGGATGGTGACCTCGTAGCAGATGCCAATAATAACCTACATTAACATATACATTCTTAAGGAAAAAATGCATTTTGTATACTGCTAAAAGAGGTTACTTAAAATTAATTTTCAGCTTGGAAACAAACTGGGCTAAGATCCCTATGGCATGATTCAGTCAAGTGACAGGCACTTAAATGTGGCGTTACAGCTTACTAGGAGCAGTAACTACCTGGGTAGGGTATTCTTGCACATATCACAGGTACTATGATCACACCATCACCTTAATCAGCACTTCCACTGAAAGAAGTAACTCTTTGCCTGATTCACTAGTAGGTTTTGCTAAATGACTACACACCATACAATACCTGGGTCGGTAACATGCCAACTTTATGCTGGCCATAACCCATAGCCAAATTGTAATTCTGAGTAGTGTAGCAGGGGAGTTAACCACAGAACTACGAATGTGAGCTTCAGCAGCAACTACAGTCACGGCATCCAAACTGGCAGAGTGGCCAAATGGCACCCTTCAATAATAAAAGAATTGCATCAGTTTAGTGATAAAATCCCCTAGTAGGATGGGGAAGTATCAACCAACGTAAACAATTCTGAAAGGAAACTACTAAAATTAATTATAATTAAATTATATGATTGTGAAATTCATAAAATGCAATACTAGAGATAAATATGAAAGTACTACTTTTAAAACATTTCAAGCAGTTCTTTTAACACAGAGTTAAAATACAGAAGTAGTATACATCAGTTTGTGAAAGGAGATGACAGCTACCATTATTTTATCCAAAATGCCTGTTTCAGGTTGTGTGTTTGGTATTTAACAATTAAATAAGTTTATGCATTAGTAAACCCGAGCACTGAATAAATCCACGCTAAGATTAAACCTCAGAAATCCTCCCCAAGTTGGGGCTAGGTGAGGAGATAACAGTTAAAGCAGCTTCTCACCAACTACAGCACAGGGGTAACAAAGTTCCAAAACCGATTTTGCTGCTGAAGCCCCCTTTCTCATCAACCAGCTACAGCTGCTGTCCTACCCTTAACAGGAATCAGGGCTCTGAAATTGAGTCTGCTGTCAGTTCTCTGCCTGCCAACGACTTACTCTTGGATTAATTTTTTTCCACGTAAAATGCTGGTTTTTCTTCAGTTTTGGCTCTCAGAAATGTTACAGTTTACAGGCGTGTCACAGGTGATAACATGAACTGTCTAAGCAGAGATCTCCTCTTTGTCTACTGTGGGACAATGCACTTCTCAACCTCTGTGTAGCTATGAAGGTAGCCTTCCTTCTTGTTTTGCCACATACCTTACACCATATGCATTACAAAAAAAAAAAAAAGTAAAATCCACAGTGAGTACTGGGTCCTGTTTGGCTCAGGGAGAAAGACATTGTCTGACATTAAATGGGTATTTCTTCCCTCATAAGTTGCCAGACCTCTCAAGTATCTCATTCAGGCCACCACTGGTAGACCGAGATTACTGGCAACAAAGATGAGACAGTTGGTGTAGTACATTTACTTGCAGAGGAAGATGCTGCAAGAAAGAAAACAAAAAAGTCACAGCAATGCATGTGACACGGAAGTGAACAAGGGTCCAAGTAGGCTGTGGTATGAACTTTTAGCTTTACACCTAATGCAGTTTCCTGGGATGTGACTCGATGTCACACTGAAGAGAGCTCTAAGCCAAGCTTCTCAACTCCCTGGACATGTATTTTAACCACAATGCTATTAGGCAAAAAGTAGAAATAGCTACCACTTCTAGCAGTGTTTTTACAACCAAGTCAAAACCGTTAACATGGGTCAGGCAAGATCAGCAGGAACTTAGGGGTAAGGTATATGCATCTCCTCACATGTAGGTACCAATGTGTTTCCTAACTTCTGCTGCAATTCCAATTTAGACAAAATTCATTGATTGCATCACTTATCTCCTCTGACTACGGCATTTCAGAGTATGCATTGTATGTAAACTCTTAATGACTAGACAATTTCAGGCCAATCAGGCTGCCTGGCGTTTTCAGCTGCCTGGAATAGATGGTGCTACAGAGAAAAAAAGGCATTCCACATTGCTGACTGGGACTCACATGCTGGATTCTGTTCAAGTCCCAAATTAAGCAATCTGGATCCAGCCCTTAAGAGACTACAACTATTGACTTACCCTTTTGGTCATCCCAGGCCAGAGGATTATGCAGTCTCAACCATTGTACACTCTTGGCTGAGGGCAAAATGTCAGTGTTTATCATCTCCTCAAAATGATTACTCTACTGATCAGCATTAGTTTATTCTCTCCTGCATTTCAAAACAAAACAAAACAATGTACTAATCACCCACTGGCACTAAATAATAGTAAGAGACAGCAATGTCTGAGGTTAAATGAAATTGAACACAGACCTGTGGATTACCAATCTAGTTCTGGCATCATGGTTCATTTTGACACATTGCGTGAATTCCCTATTGAGTGCTGTGCCCTCGACATTAAATAGGGAACAGTGATGTATTATAACTTCTTCTGACCATCTGCTGACATATATTACTACACAAATAACAGAAAAGGAGTAAGTGCCTTTTTGATAATATTTACTTAAAAATCAGTCATTTAAGAATGCAGAGTAGTCTTGTATAAACTGTGAACTAATGGTTTCTTGCATTTTGTCTTCCAAACATCTGAGAATCCACACAAGAGGTGAGTCAAGCAGCCTTCCTCTCACTGGAAAAGTACACGGCATCTATCCCCTCTAGCTGTCTGCCCATTTTCATGTAAACTGGACAAAACTTTACAGCTTCAAGATTACTGCCTTTAAGTCAAATACATTACGGAGATACACCCAGCACAATTAAAGCAATACCAGTGCCTTAGGTCAGCAGACTGAAATCAGCTAAGTCTGACTTCTGTCAGCTATAGTAACTTGGAGAGTCATGAGTTGGAACATGCATTTTACTCGTTTCACATTAAAAACTTACCTTACCAAGACATCAAATAAAAAAAAAGAATAACCTAGGTTTTAATAGCTAACCATTCAATGGCCACAATATACCCACATGAACATTCCTGAGACTTACAGCACCCTTTTGCAGTGGAATTGAGTTCCCAGAAGTGGTCTGCGTCAAACATTTAAAGAAAATTTAAAAAAAAAAAAAAATCTACATGGGATGAATGAAGTGAGTCCAATCCAATGTCTCGATACTCAGAGACATATGTGCAATGTGATCTCTGACTTGCCTAATTGTACTTAGTTTGATTTAAAGTGCTCTTGCTTACATAGTAAATTATTTTTGCTTACGCATAAACAATAGACAGGTAAGGTTTACAAGCGTAAAATTTGATAAATTCTTCCTTTTTTTGTTTACAAGTTAGAAAAACTCCTTCTTAGAAGTACACTTGCACCTTTTTCAGCAGCAAAAGACAGAAGAGCAATGTAAACCACTATTCTCAGGGAGGGAAAAAAAAACAAAAACCCAAAGACAGTAAATAAAATGACCTGAGTGTAATCATAACCAAACCGACCCTCTGCAATAAGATGTGAGTAAAAAAAGAGGTTGCCCTTTAGCGTTTAGTCACCAGAGAACAGCATAAATGCTGTGAAAGGTTTTCGTAACCTCTAGCATAAAGGTCCAGTAAATGTTTGCGGAGCTGAATGGTAAGTGGTTTTGGCTGCATGAACACACTCATGACAGTGAGAAATTCATATGTGAAAGGCACTTTAACGACAAACACAGAGATTTGACTTGGCTTCTTCCCCCCAGGTTTACTGACTTTGTTGGACTGGTTTGAATTTAACATCATGTATCACAGACAGTATGATTTATTGAGATCTAAATTACACACACTTACTTTCAGGAGACTGCTAAAAATGTATCTTTTCTAAATCAGGGAGAAATCATTACTAGACTATAGTCAAGTAACTTCTGCAAACTCTGTCAGAGTTCTGTTGACCTATTGACAATATAAGTAATGGTGGTGGTAGCAGGTATTGCACGTTTCGGCCATTACTGAGACTATGAATTATCATATTATTATAGTGCGTTATTATGCAATGCATTATTTGCATGCATTGAAAATGGATTCAGACTGTCTAAATAACAAAACCCCCACGCCGTCAAGTTTCTTTAACTTAAGGAGTCAACAGGTTACTACTAAGCTATCAAATGGAAAATGTATTTTTCTGCAGGCCAAAAGCTTCCGTAATATTTCCTCTTCATGCATTTGGGCCTAAATACAGTAAACAACTATTTATCAGGGTGGGGGGGGAAGGCAGCAAAGCTCTCCAGCAAATCTCCTCCCCTCCTTCCTTCCTCCCGTATCCTAAACGGATGTGCTGGACCACAAGTCCACTTTAGTCAGTCTTCTACTCTGCCTCTCCAAAAAAATTAAAGGTCACAAATTATTTTGGTTTTGACTAGTTTTAGGAGTTTATCATACAGGCTGATGTGTAACATGCTTTTGTTTCAACAATTTCATCAACTAAATCCCTAAGACTTTTTGAATTTGCAAACAAAACCACTAGTTTTAAGGCACGATTAATTCTTTAGTAGACTTAACCTGAAGGTAAATAAATTACTGTTATATTAGCACAAATACAATCACGCATAGTTCAGAAGTATGTATGCAGATCAATGGGGACAAGGTAACAGAGCAGTATCAGGTACTAACCTCCTATATTCTTCAGTAGCGATTCAACTCAGCACCAGTTAGGTGTAAGCCACAAGACTACTATGATTTTAGACACAGTTATATGGTTTTTACATATACACATAGATAAATATTGGCTATGCATATCCAACGTACGTATACTTGTCTGTAAAATTAGCTACTCCCACTCCAGCAGCTCATAGCTTAATATACTTAAACTTTTTTCTTTTTTTTAAAACCAGACTGCCATTTCTCTCAGAAAAATCCTTAAAAATAAAGAACTACCAAGCATTTTAACAAGAAAAGTAGTATTTTGGTTTTTCCTTTCATTCTTTTATAAAGCGAGGCCCTTTGGAGTCACAGTTACAGGAGATTTTAAGAAGTTTCATGATACAGCGTAATAAAATCATCAGGAGATACATCAGAATAGGAATAGGATCAGCAGTTATGAATTTCCAACTTGAACAGAGTGCCTTGTTACTGTAAATCCTCTCATTTGATTTCCCATTGAACACAACAGTGAAGAGTGAGTGCAGTTTGTTTGGAGCTACTAGCCTTCCAATAGGTGAAAAGAAATGTCTGACCCTGTTTTTTTCAATGCTGTATGTACCTTCACCTGTAAATCAGCAGTGTTCATGAACTCAGAAAAGCAGAATACATCTTTCAGGATCATGCTCTGAATCAGAAACAGTCACTACAAGGAAGAGAAAAAAAGCTTGGCAGCCCTAGGGAACTAACTCAGGAGAGCAGCTCTCAGATTGCAGGGTACGGTGGCCTGCTAGTTCATCCACCTGGACTCTGGCTGTCCCCAGTGGCCTCCGTCCCAGGGTCACTTTGGGAGCAGGAACACCCGTGACAAAAGCCACCCTTCTTTCCTGCACCTCTCCCACTGCTCTTCAGTGCATCACGCAAAGCAAGCACTGCCTTTCTCATGACACGGCACAGGACAAGATTCCTCCCTCTCATCCTAAGGAAAACAGGAATAAACTGCAGCCAGAATCACTCATTCTCTGCAAAACACACTCCCTGACTACTTCTAACCTACTCTTAAAAACAAGTCGGTCAAAAGCAGGCTACATTAGGCCTTCCTCAGCAGGCAGGAGGACCTGCCTACATGAAAAGTCTAATTCAGTAGGTCTGAACAGAAGATACACACGTGACTTGAAAGGACTGACAGCTCAACACATTGGTGGAGATCAGGTCATACAGCAGGAGAGGACTGTGGCATACAATCATCCCTACCAAAGCAAATTATATAAAATTTGTGACTGAACAGTAGGCAGCTCTGATCTAACTGAAGACTGATGAAATGGCATCCAAAATATCCATATTGTCTTTTCCATTACAATCATATATGAAAGCCAACAACAAACCTTTCAAAAGAGCAGATGATAAAAAAAGGAAACAAAAAATAATCTAAAAGAAAAAAATCAAAGGGCTAAAAATTTTTGCAAATCATCTGCTTCTTAAGTTAACAAAGAAAGCCCCCAGTTGACCAGAAAGGAAAACTGCAATAGGGAGAACAGACCTTGTAGAAGAGTAACATTAAGGTGGAAAAGTATCAAGATGCCCATATTGTCTGCCCTAAAAAAATAAAGTAGAAGCAGTTTTCACAACATAGATATAGTAGGAAACTTTATCTTTGGTCCACTACAAATATACATGCTGATGTCAGTTACCTACCAGTCTGGTACTGCATGCCAATCAGTGAATATTCCACCTGTACATTGAGCACCACATTCAATGAGATGACCTGCAAGGCTGGGAAAATGGCATTCAAATAACTAAATATTCTGTAAAATCAAGTTTCACAAATCCAGCTTTAAAATACAATAGTACAACAGAAATAAAGCTAAATAACAGAACATGCTATTTTTCCTCCATAGACATCTAAATATATTTATAAACTACACATTAAACAGAACAAGGGATTCTGAAAGATGAATATAAGAATGGTTGAAAGGAATAACTTTTACATGAAAAATCAAATTAATTTCCTGAAAAAAATTAATGCCTAAAAGATTATTTGACACCAAAACCCAAGTTTCATTGGTCATTTCAAGAAGTCTTGATCTAAATTCAGTATCTTAGTAGTCTGCACTGCGTGTAACTAAATATGCAAAGCCCATTTTTAAATCAAGAGATATAAGAGCTCACTTCCAATGTGAAGGACAGAATGTATTATGATTAAGTATTATGATTTTCAAATCTTTGATTGTGATAGTCCATAAATACTCAACAGAATTATGGGGAAAAATCTTTGTCTCTTTTATCATCCCCAATTCAGTGGAGCCAGAGTTTCTCTCCACATTTAATTCTCAAACAACAGGAGGTCCAAGCATAGTACTACTAGGTGTACTCGAGTTACCCGAGTAGTCACTCATTTTTATGGACTTCAACGCAGTCAGATGACGCAGAATGTTAAATTAGGTGACAGAATTTTACCCTATGCTTTCTGCATCAGATTCCTATCCTTAGGACTTACAACTAGGGTTTGCAAACGAGAGTACTGACACTGAGCTTCTGTAAAACCATACAAGCATGCTGACCTCTTACTGAATCTCCTTCTGTGCATCTTTGAGGATAAGACCTGCTACCATCTCAACTATCAAAAGTGATGGCCAAAGAGAAAAAGCTGGGAATCACTGTCTGGGCTGTAAGTTTTCATCTCTTGAGACAAAATGGACATAAAATGGACAGGAAGAGCAAGTTAAGCTGTTAAATAAAATCCTTCACTCCTTTCCTCATTTTGTTATTTTAAGTTGGTTACAGAATGAAGTTTCTATAAATTCAATTCCAAACTGGAGTATTAAGTGAGCCTTAAAAAAGAACCCAAAACCTAACAAAAACATTCAAATAAATGAAATCAATAATAATATGCAAAATCACAAAGTGCTTAAAAAGTTCTGTTATCCTGACATTACGATACAAACTATAAATTTACCCATTTCTTCTTATATCATTTACCTTCCTGCAGCTAGCAAGTCAAATTCATCCCTATTCCAGCCAAACTAGAAGAAAAATACAAATATGTTACATATATAAAAGTTCCATACAGTACAGAAAACTGCACATAGTATGTCCACTGCTTTGAGTAACAATGCATTGGATATATTTTTACTTAGCTGCAGAAATCTAAAGAACAGGCAGGTGCTATATGTGGATTTGAGTTGCTATACAGCTAGTTAGTAAAAGAGCTGTGATGTACTTCAGTTTTTCTCTTATTAATACACCCAAAGAAATACAAATTCTCAAAGTCACACCCTCCTCAAATAAAAAAAAGGAAGTGCAATATTCCTATCATTCAAAATTTGCATAACCCAGAGGTTTAAAAGTCTAGCAACTATTTTATCTCATGTAAAGAAACCACTATGCTTTTCAGCTTTTGAAAATTATCCGTTCCTGGAGTATTTCCTTAAAAATTGGAAGTATGTTTTCTGTTTAACTAGATATTATTTTTCCCAAGTTCAACACAGCGCAAGCAATATATTCATTGTTTCTTACTCAGAACTTGCCAGAAGTCTCCCTAAAACCTTTCAATAAATTAGATAAGGCTTCTCTGGAGCAGACAATACATACTGACAGCTACTTTGAGAATGTAAACAGCTAGGAATAAACTAATAAGTCATATTGGCAATTATAAATAGGAAAGTTCAATTCTAGATTAGAGTCATAGACCAGTCTGGGTTGGAATGGACCTTTAAAGGTCATCTAGTCCAACCTCCCCTGCAATGAGCAGGGACATCTTCAATTAGATCAGGTTGCTCAGAGCCCTGTCCAACCTGACCTGGAATGTTTCCAGGGATGGGGCATCTACCACCTCTCTGGGCAATCTGTTCCAGGGTTTCACCACCCTCACGATAAAAAATTCCTTCCTTATATATTGTACAAATCTACCCACTTACAGTTTAAAACCATTACAACTTGTCCTATTGCAACAGGCCCTGCTAAAGTTTGTCCCCACCTTTCCTGTAGGCCTCCTTTAAGTACTGAAAGGCTGCAATGAGGTCTCCCTGAAGCCTTCTCTTCTCCAGACTGAACAACTCCAACTCTCTCAGCCTGTCCTCACCGGAGAAGTGTTTCAGCCCTCCAATCGTTTTTGTGGGCCTCCTCTGGACCCACTGCAACAGGTCCATGTCTTTCCTGTGCTGAGGGCTCCGGAGCTGGACACAGTACTCCAGGCAAGGTCTCACCGGAGTGGAGTAAAGGGGGAGAATCCCTTCCCTCAACCTGCTGGCCATGCTTCTTTTGATGCAGCCCAGGATACGGTTGGCTTTCTGGGCTGCGAGCGCACATTGTCAGCTCATGTCCAGCTTTTTGTCCACCGTACCCCAAGTCCTTCTCGGCAGGGCTACTCTCAATCCCTTTGTCCTCCAGCCTGTATTGATACTGGGAGTTGCCCCGACTCAGGTGCAGGGCCCTGCACTTGGTCTTGTTGAACCTCATGAGGTCCCTCTGGATGGCACCCCATTGCTCAAGTGTCAACCGCACCATTCAGCTCAGTGTCATCCATTAGGCAATGTTTGATATGCATAAAATCAGAACAGTATGAAGTTTTAAAAAGGATGTTTGTAACTAGACACTAACACATACCCTCATATTTATTTTTTTTCTAAAATATGCACCAAAAGAAAGCTTCCATATTTCACCATGTGGTCATTCACAGAAATGTACAATCTATTCAAAATATTTCAGAAAACCACATATCCTGCTTGTATAATTTGTTGATATTCAAGTTATTTGAGAAATGATGCATTGAAACTCAACTACTTAAAATAAAACTGCTTACCTATTGAAAAAGACCAGTGGTTTTGACCACCTCATGTGCCTGCCCCCCGGCAAAACCAAAATGAACTCTACTATCGCCACCTTGTGGTAAAGAAAAATATACGTGCTTCCTAAGCTTACACATCAAACTTTAAAGGCAGGGGAAGCAAGAGTGAAATACTGGTGAAACACGGTAAGACTTCCTTAACTTCACCAAAACACTTTCCAGCTTCATGATATAAAAGTTCATAAATATCTCTACTATAAGTTTAGGAGAAGTGAAAGCTGGCAACTTTTCATGCATGTAAGGAAAAAAAAAATAATTTAAGGTGCTCATTATCTTTAATTTAGTATCTGTATTTTCATAAGGAACAAATATTGTCTGGAAATGATTGCTGAATATTCATTGACATACATTCATTATCATATGGGAATTAACTTGTACTTACAGAATGAATGAGTGGTCCTAATACAATCCCACTGTCAACGCATCTACCTGTCACAACAATATCAGCTCCAAGGTCAAGAGCCCTGCTTATTGGTCTTGCACTAAAGATGACAAAACACAACAGTAAGTACTTTTACTTTTTAAGGCATCATTTAAAAAAATTAGTTCTCTGCCACACGCAGGGATAAAAAA
>VYXH01002573.1:385221-427576 GCA_013397275.1 Burhinus bistriatus | reverse complement strand
GGGCGTCTGGTTTGATTCCGGCCCGCGCCGGGCATGGGTCGGTGGCGGGCGGGTTTGGGGCTGCCGCGTCGCCGAGGTGCTGCAGGGGTGGCGAGGGCAGCCGCGTCCCGACTGAAGCACCGGGCGTGGTGGGTGGGGGTTAACCTTAAACGGGGAGAGCCTGTTCAGGGTTGTGGTAACGTCAAAATCTTAGAAAATCATTTAGGTTGGAAAAGACCTTTAAGATCATCAAGTCCAACCATTAACCTAACACTGCCAAAACCACCACTAAACCGTGTCCCTCAGCACCGCGTCTACCCATCTTTAATACCTCCAGGGATGGCGACTCAACCACTTCCCTGGACAGCCCGTTCTAATGCTTGACAACCCTTTCAGTGAAGAATTTTTTTCCTAATATCCAATCTAAACCTCGTCTGGCGTGACTTGAGGCCATTTCGTCTTGTCCTATCACCTGTTACTTGGAAGAAGAGACCAACCCCCACCTCTCTACAACCTCCTTTCAGGTAGCTGTAGAGAGCTGTAAGGTCTCTCCTCAGCCTTCTTTCCTCCAGACCTAACAACCCCAGTTCCCTCAGCTGCTCCTCATAAGACTTGTTCTCTAGGCCCTTCACCAGCTTCGTTGCCCTTCTCTGGACATGCTCCAGCACCTCCATGTCCCTCCAGTAGTGAGGGGCCCAAAACTGACCACGGTATTTGAGGTGGGGCCTCACCAGTGCCAAGTACAGGGGGACAATCACTTCCCTAGTCCTGCTGGCCACACTGTTCCTGATACAGGCCAGGATGCTGTTGGCCTTCTCGGCCACCTGGACACATTGCTGGCTTATATTCAGCTGGCTGTCGACCAGCACCTCCAGGTCCGTTTCTACATGTCAGATAGTCTGGTTACGAATTTTTTATGAAAGCCTTTCCTCCTCTCCTAAATAAAAAATGTGGTTATTAAAAAATAAGGCTTTCTGTGGGACTACATGTCTCAGTTTTGACAGGAAGGGTTTCTCAGGTCCCAGACTGAATTTGTAGTCAGTGGACATGAGGTGAGTGTCACCATACCAGGAAATTCCCCGGCGTACATGGGGAAATGATTTCCCAGCCCTGAGGTCTGAATCGGAGGGCTGTCTTTGAACGTCTCCACAGAGGGCTGATCGCGTAGAGGTACTTCAGAGTGAATCCCCATCTAGAGAAAATCCACGTTGTTCATCTGATATGACAAGGACTGTGACTGATTCAGTCTTGCATGATGATCTGATGCAATAACAGCTAAGTCTGCCTTAACCCGTATGCTTTGATTCTAGGTGGTTTTGAATAATCTCTTGCAAATGAAACATTTATAAAATTTGGGGTCTTTGCAGGAACGCTGCAAAATACAATGCTCAGCATGACACTGATCATGCTAAGTATATGATGATAAGAGGTGGTTTTACTGATGTAAAAAGTAGCCATGTTGAAAACATTTTAAATAAGTACTTTTGAAAATTGCTGATAAAGTGTCCAATTAGACTAATTTCTAATTGCTGTTAGAAATGATGTAGTTGAGAGAAGATAGAAAATAGTCATACTGTGATCTTAGAATTTGGTTCTTTATGTGGGGAGGTGCAATGTTTTCCTGTTGCAAAAAGGCCATAAAGCACCATCTTCTCACCTTCCAAGTGCCAAAGAAATTACAAACAATTACTGTTCTAAATTATTAAACAGGCAGAACCAAGGAGGTGACCATGAAAGAAAAGGTGGGTTCCCTACACATAGAGAGGACCTAATTTTTTATTATTTAATTATTTAATTATTATGCTGAAAACTTTCAGGTTTTGAGTCCCTATAAACAAGTAAACATCCAAATAATCACAGTGGGGAAAAAAAACCCTGTTATATATACATTGCTGACTCCAAATAGCTTTGTCCTAAATATACCAATGTGTGTTTATTGTAGCTCCTTAAAGTAAACTTTGAAGCAAGAACCAGAAAGAGCACTATCTGGTACAAAATACACAGCTGTCAGTATAGCCATAAAGACAAATGCTTTCTGTAGCCAAATTTTAAAGTGTCTTCCATGTGCATTTCAGTATAGAATACATTGCAGTAAGATTCTGAGGTCCTATAACAGGAAACATGGCTAATCCTCGGCAAGTCTTGCAATGTGCTCAAATCTTGCAGTGAAATTCAAATGCAGACTCCGTAATCAATGTGCTGCAGTCCTCACTCGCCTCTGTGCTTAAACATATGCAAAATAAGCGCCAATCACTAACATAAATTATCATTTATATCCCATGAATGTAAGTAAAACTCTGGTTGAAATGGGTTGGGCCAAGATTTTGTGCTGCAAAACTGAATTTCTGGACGTGAGAAGGCACGGCTGCTCAAACAAAGCAAACGAGAGGCCAGTAGATGGCTATGTTTCACCATCATCCACACCAACCTCGCATGCAAAACAATCCCTGGTCCCAAAAAGTGTCATCTACTCCCGCCAGCATCCCCTGTGCTGTCTGCACTATGCAGAGAGGCGAATGTGTGCATTTCACCCCAAATGAACAAATGCATTTTATCCATATAAAGATATAAATATTCACACGGACTTGTGTACATTGGTAGAACAGGCTTGGAATCTAGAAGGTGTTTTATTCTTTTAACTTCATTCAAATATTTTTGTATCATGGATTTTGGCAGCAACTGCTCATGGTTCTGCAATGAGCTGGATCTTGCTTTATCAGTAACCGTTGTAAAGCCCTTATGGGGCATGAATGCAATTTTAGCAAATTTGCATATGGATGTTTACGTGTGTGTGACAAAATCAATATCCAACTTGTGTAAGATACTAAGCCAGCACTGCAGTAATGATTAGTTCAGAGCCCATCGTCTCATACGCGAGGTTAGGATTGTTTTGATGAAAACAGGGGCAAGTCATTTAGAGGCTCTTTTCCAGGTAGGCTTGGGAAGCAATGTTCTGTGATGGTCACGTTGTAATTTTGAGATTTTGGCCTTTATGTGATTTAAGATTGTAGAAACAGTTTATTGCTCTTTGAGGACATGAGATGGCACTGTGTGGTTGTCGGTGAAGCCCGGGAAAAGCTACAGTCAGTAACAAGCCTATGTGAAATTCATACATGGGGGCGCTAGTTAAAAACTTGACTATTTGTGGCCTATATAGGGCATATGAGTCAACAATAATAGACACCGTAACTCTGTCGCATAGTGGGAATCCACATCCTCTAGTTCTTAAGAGTAAGCCAGATTTTGAATTCCTCTCATACATTGTGAGAAGGAAGGGGAAAAAAATCTTCTGGCTTTAATTTTTATGCTGGAGAAAGAAAAGGGTTACAGAGTAAAAAACTAAATTAAAGAATATACTTTTCTTCTTGGACATAGTTCAAATGTAGTTCAGTCTGAGATTCAGTTTCCTTCAGTGACCTTAAATACTTAGCTTTACTTTTATTATGCTAGTGCCATTAATGTTTCAAATGTAGGATTCCCTCCCTGTAAACAGATTTGTGCACCAGCATGGAGCACAGATGATGGGTAAAGGAAATGTGACATTCATTCTTCTGCTACCATCATCCTGAATTAATAGCGTTCAGAGCTAATCCTGGAAGTCAGGGAGGACAATGCGGAGTAGATTTTTCCAAAGCAAATACACTTTGCATTATTTTTCTAGGATTTTTCTGACAGTCAGGTTTCCTCTGATTGCTTAAGAAAGTACAAGCAAGGTGTTTCACAGACCAGGGTTTTATTGTGAAATATATTTCATTTTTGCTGTGTTTCCTTTAATGTCACTGTAAATAAGTTCCTGTCCAAACCTATAGTATCAGCAGATAACGACAAATATTTTGGTTTATTGAGTAGGCTCTGTTTAGTTTATTGAGGCTCTGTCCTCTCAACTAATTACAAAATATCCAGCAAATATTTGAATTTATGACTTATCTCATTCCCACAAATTAGTGCATCTCTTTGTTTAACAAATGGAGTTCACTGCTCTTGCCCTGAAGGTAAAGCATACATTGCAATCTCTCTTTTGCAGACAGTCTAAAAACCAACCATTTCTAAGTGAATCAACAGTTGAAAATCGTCTCTGTAAATCAGTAAAAGGAGAGAATTTGCCATGTTGCATCTAATACCCCTATATAAGGCACAAACAACTCAAAGCTCAACAATGGTGTTTAACTAATCCCAACTCACGGTTTTGGGGTTTGTAGTATGTTTAGCAGATTTTTAGCATGTTGGAGTATAACAGCCTATGCTCTGGGACTCAGAAAAACCTCAGCTGTGACAAAGGAACAAAATGTGTAATCTTCTGAATGATCTTGATTTTGTTCCTTTATATCACATTTCTGTTGTTTTTAGAGATATGTTCTCTCTTAATTCCTTAAGATTTGAATGATATTTAAATAAAATCTTTAACATATTAATGTAATTAAGCACTGAACAGAAACACTATAGAATTTTTCAAAAATAAGATAATGGCTCATTCAAACCATCAAACATCTGACTTATGGACATGAGGTATTTTCAGAAGTACTTTAATGATGAGGTGCCTTGATTTTTGGCCTTTTTAATTGTTAAATATTATTTAAAATTTGTCTGTAATAATATTTGAAGTAAAAATAAGAACTATGTATTAAAGCAATGATGTATTAGCTACATAAAAACCCCTCAGTTATCCTTTGCAGAAATCAAAGGGTCTTTTACATTGCTTTATTACGTACAAAAAGTGCTAGAAAAGATGGCCACAAGAACATGAGTAACAAACAAAATGATTTTTAGCAGTCATGCATCAGTGTAATTTCCATGCTTCGATTTAAGAAAATATAATATCCCATAATTATTTAATAATACACTCTAAAGCGAGTGAAAGTCTCTCTTCTTTATTCACGGTGTGCAGGCAGCAAAATATCCCATGAATTCTTTCCAAAATGGAAAGAACTGGCGGACATGAAATGCATGCATTTCTTACTTTTCCTCGCTCCGTTTTCAAAGAAACAACTATTTCCAGCCTGTATGTGAACTGAGCATAGTGAATATCCCTACTGGTGTCATAAGTGAAAAGAAATTAAAGCCTCTCCCACACAGAGCAACTGAGAGCTGATTTTTGCTGACTCAGGAATGCTCCAGGCATTTTGTTTCAGGAAGGGTGAGGAATAAGTCAGTTGCACAGAGTGGACTATCGGGTTGGCGAAAATGTTGCCATTTGCCTTTTGCCCAAGTTTTGAATACTGAAAGAGAAAGAGAAAGATGAGTTAAAAAACTTTTTTTTTCATTTTCACTTTTCTGCAGTTGGCTTTGTAGCACACTAGCAGCATAACTTCAATACTAGACAGCTTTTTAGTCATCTCTGTTTCTCATCCTAATTATCACTCACTCATTGATTGACATAGCGAAGGGGATTTTGCCCACTAATCTGTACAGCTTATATAGTAGTACAAGCAAAGTAATGCATATTGGTGATCGATTGCAAAGCAAAGTAGGTGATTTTTTTAACATTTACTGTTTTGGGATTTTTCAGCATTTATTTTTGGTGTTTATTTTTACATAAGAAAATTAACTTCTGGAACATCTGAAAAAAAAATGCAAGTTCAAGTCAAGTCCACTGAACACTTTCCGTTAAAACAATAATAAAACCTCATTGGAAATGCTAAAATGGGCCACTGAAGCATTTCTGAAATGTTGTAGACTGATTTTTCAAGTTTGATTGTTAAAGCATGTAAATATGAGTTGTAAGGTTAAAAAACAGCAGTTTTTCCAAGACAGCCATAAGAATAGTGTGATATTCAGGAACGAATTTACAAATACAAGCATATTTCTTCTGATTTGAGTTTCTGAGGGAAGATTTACTATGAATAACGGGAAGGTGTTGGATAGTCTCCCACTGGCTGTTTGACAAAAACACTAATCAAAATTGAGTTGAAGCAGGCCCTTTTAAACAAATAATGATTCACCTTTACCATCTACTCAAAAATAAACTGCAAGAAAAAAGTAAACTGACTTTAAGAACTCTTTCTTCTGCCTGTGCTACACGAATCGTTCCTCATTTGTTACCAAATCAGCAAACAGACTTACTGGAAAGAAAAAACTGGCCAGAAAATCAACACAGGCAACTTATGTTGGACACGTCTCAGGGTACAACTAGGTCTCTAGCACATTTGTTTGGTAAATGGGTCAGCTGTTTTTCAGCCAGGGCCAACCAAGGCAAAATGGTATGTAAGGAAGGAAAACTACTACATAGCCATTCGACAACATACATGTTGTTTTTGACTTAAGGAAAGGCAGGAATAAGTTATTTCTAAGTCATGCAAGGTGAAACCACAGAAAAAAAGAGAAGGAAGCAAAGATATGAAAAGGTGAATTATTGAAGGCTAAATCATGACCATGTAATCAGTAAAACAAACAAACAAAAAAGTGACTTTTAAATATTTACATCTTCTGCTAAGAAGTACAAGAGATTGCAATCAGAAATACAACTAGGCAACACTTTTAAATGCAGCGTGCAGATATTTTGGTGATCATCAAAGCAATGTTTAATATCGTTTCCTTCATGAATGTAAATCTATACGGTGATAATTTTGTGATATCGTTGTTAACTCTGAAATAGTTTCAAACTTATATGTACTACCATTAGTGATAAAAGGGAAGTGTATGTTCTTTGCTCTGTTAAAGGGTGAGGGATAGTTGGATTGTGTTACGTGGTTCACCTACCAGGTCATGAACATTACGTGCCCATCTGCACTCCTAAGCATACGTCCGTGGTTGAAGCTAGGCCAGTTATTTCATGAAGTTCATACCAGCAACCCACGCACGCTATATAATCATATCTGAGGGAATCCTGGCTGTGCATAGCCACTGAAATTGTACCTCCAGGATCCTCTGGACCCCGTGTCATGACTTGCAGCCACTGAAACAGCAAAGCAAGCTCAAGCAGTGTGTGAGCAGCAGTGCCAAGGAGATTCACTGGTAGTTTTCTGAGTCCATGTTAACAGCACTAATGAAGGAGCAATAGAAAACACAAGAGCAGGTAGACTTTTACCCAGTTTTATTTACTTTATTTTCACTCGTTAGGAAACAGAACTAACCATGTGAAAGATGGAGCCATGTGCTATTTTTATCAGGAAGGGCAACAGAAGTATGTTCAGCAAATGACTCTTGAAGGTAATTAATGCCGGAACTGGAAGGGTAAATGTCTAGCATTGGTCATCCTTTGGAAAGGACTTTTGGCAGCCTGGCAGCTAACTCACTGGTCATCAACACAGTTACAGGAAAGCTGACTCTCCCCTGAACAGTGCTTCAGCTTCACATAAGTGTCCCACAAATTTGATTGTTAGCATCGTAAATGCTCAGATTTCCTTCTGGCAATATGTGGCTGGATCCTTAACATGATGGGAACCTCCTGTTTGACCAGATGTGACCAGATGAAAAGAGGATATACAGGTCAGGAACTGTCCATATTTCAGGCATAATCATATCTAATTTTGTAATAATATAACATCTAGCTTCTACAGAGTGCTTTTGTCCATGGTTTTTAAACACATATTAAGCAAAGTTGAAACATGCTGTACAGAGGTGAAGTCATTTGCCTGAAATCACAAAGCTGACCCCAGTAACAACAGATCTAGCACTGAACTCCACTCCCACCATTCTTTTCATCATTTGGTCAAAGGTATTGAAGTCAAAAGCCTCATTCAACATTGTCCCATCACATGGGATGTTGTACAGACACAAAAGCAGGCTTTCTCTGGAGAAGGCACAGCCTAAAGATCAGGTGCAGGACATGAGTAGAAGGCTATTAATGCTATTAACACAGATAGTAAGCAGAAACACATCCATAAAATAATTTGGCTGGGGTAAAGCCCATAGCAGAGGAGGGAGCCTGACAGTAGTCTTGTAGGTATATTGAATTAGGCAGATACTGACAACCGTAGCTCCTCAGAAGGGAAGCTTTGATCAAAGTGGTTCAAATGGACTCCTTGAGTTGAAGGATAGGGAAGATTCATGCTTTCATTGCCTGTGAGAAATACCACAGGCTTCTTTTCCAGATATGCCACTGCCCAACGTGACTTCACACCTTTCTCTTTTTTGCCTGCAGAAGAGGGAGAATGAGGTCGATTCTCTGCAAAGCACGCTGAGATCCGTGGTGGCGAAGTGCTACATAACCACAAAATAGTATTTATTGTTAGGCTACTGGTAGTTGTTACACATAATTCAGATCGCTGCTATGGCTTTTCCTTGTGCTGTTTGAGTGAAACTTCTGCCAGCCCCTATCCCGAAACCATGTGTGAGTTTTCTTAACGCTCGTATTACTAGAAGTAGCATCTCCATGCCTTGTCTCACCTTCCCATCTCCCCTGAGACCTCCCAGCTGGAGTAGAGAACAAACGGGTAAGTGGGGAGCAGGTTCTGAAAATGGGAGGAGTAAGAGAGGTGTTCAAATTCTGGGAATCCACCTCAAACCCCTACTCCACCTCTTCCCGCCACCTCCCAGTTCCCGCCCCCAGCTTCAGCCTGCTCCCTTAAACCTCTGACGCCCCGTGCTGGGTTGAGCATTTTCGGCTGCTGACTGCCGTGACTGCACCGAGCAGTCAGCAGCGCCTGGTGGGACAGACACGATGGTGCTGAGGTTAGGCAGCTGGGCTCCCCTGGGGCCTCTCCTCTCCCTGCTCTTTTCTACCAGCATGGCGGTAAGTGAAGAGATGGTATTAGAAAACACCCGGGCGCGGAAAGTGCTGTTGGAGAAAATTCACTGAAAATGGTCTTCTTTCTTCTCTTCAGTACATTGCTACCAGAGAAAACTGCTGCATATTAGATGAACGATTTGTAAGTACCTGAACAATTCTCTTTTATCTTGAGTCTAATTAAAGCTTTCCTATGCTGTTTATTAACTACCATTATCACTTGATCCTCATTGTTATTTTCGATACTTATTAAATGTGCTGTGCTTAGACCCGTTATTTATTAATAGTGGTATATGCGTGGTAAAAATGTATGGAAGGCTGCACTGTTGATGAAAGCATATATCCAGAAGACGCTACAAGTAATAGCAGGCACCGTTTTCTTGCTATGTGTGCACACAGTGTGAAAGCAAACTGCCTCTGTAAATTCAAATACAGCAGACAAAGTGGCAAATGCCTGCACTTTTTTATCCACAATCGTTTGTATAAGTGGTGCCTGGAAGTTCCCCTGCCCAAATATCTGCTCTCCTTTTTTCGCTCCTGAAACATTGCCAATTATTATTCTTTCGTCTTTAGGGTAGCTACTGCCCAACAACCTGTGGCATTGCAGATTTCTTTAATAAATACCATCTCACTATGGATAATGAACTGCAGGAAATGGAGAGAATTTTGCGGCAGATTACTAACTCCACAGTAACAGCAGAACATTTGATTCAACACATCCAAAGCCTCTATCCTCCAGAGAAGCAGAAACTACCAAGTGAGAATACAAAAATAACTACACAACTGAAAAAATAATTTATGTAGTTTTCTTGGTTTTTAATTTGCCTAATTGCAACAATTTTATACCTTTGTCTGTTTTACAGATTCAATTGATGATTTTACTCAAAAGTCCAAGAAAATAATTGAAGAAATTATCAGATATGAAAACACTATTTTGTCTCATGAAAGTACTATACAGTAGGTATCTTCCACCTTTTACATCACCTAACAATCCAAATCGTTTTCTTTCTGTTCTTTTATGGATTGCAGCTAAGGCTTCCTCAGAAAGGTTTTTTGCGCTCACTTGTACCATTGTGTCCACACTGTCATTAGTAGCTGCCCCTAGCAAGACACAGAAGGATCATGAGGATCTGATATTGCATTCTCTGCTCATCTGCATAAGCCATTAATTGTGCAAGAAGTGCAAGATAAGAATGTCAAGAAGCATGGCAATATTTTTATCTGTGTTTCTTTTGCTGTGCCAGCTACTTCTAAAATTTTTTTCATGACCTCTGGAGGTTTTATTAATATGAGTTTGTGTTGTAATGCAGAGTGTGTGGAATATCTGTACAATTATTCACTCTGGCTAATTTTACTGTATATATCCATGAAAATCAGCTCAGTTACATTGATATAGATCATGAGTAACTATGAACTCAGTGGTAGTCTTTTGTAAATTGACATTGAAAATAAAATTGAAAACATCATTAACTTTTCTAGATCTTAAGGATATGGTTTTTGACCTGAATGTAGAAGAATCTCCACTTTTATAACGTTACATCAAAGACGATTTAGGCATTCTGACACTTGCAGCAGTTTTTTTACAGCATTTATGTTTTACAAATGCATCCATAATTAAAGAGGAATAATTGGTCATTTACTTCGGGAGAACAAAGAAAAGCTTACCATAGACTTACATTCATACATTAGTTACTGGTTTGAGTTTTGCTGTTTAGAGTCAAGTTTTGCATAAGATTTAGTGTGTGCTTTCTCATTTTGTCTAGTTTCCTTATCTTTAAATATCAGCACTAATAGAGGCACCCCGGTTATGTAGCAGCATGCTACATAGGTGAGGCGTGTGTGCAGGGAAATGTGTATTACGTGTTCAGAAACAGCTGAAACCACAAGCCATTTTTATGTCTCTCTGTCCAGACAGTTGACAGATACACATATATTGAACAGCAACAGGATCACCCAGCTGAAACAGAAGATCGCCCAGCTTGAATCACTCTGTCAGGAGCCATGCAGAGACACGGCTGAAATACAGGAGACAACTGGAAGAGGTGTGCAAAATGTTTATTCTAGGGTGTTAATTCAGTTACAAGTATCGCCAGTTGGCATCACAGCGATGAGTTACTCATAATCTTACGGGCCATAGATTTCTGCAAAGGTATATAAGATTGCAAGTTATGAAACCAGTGCTTGGATCAATATAAGTGCTAGGTAGATGCTCTGCCAACAGGGCATTCAGACAGAAGAGAGGTCTCACTTGCACCTTTGGCCTTTTTGGCCAAAGTATGATTATCCCAAAATTTATGCTAAACACGAGGGACAGGAAGAGAGTTTCTATGCACATAAAACAAACAGAAGGTTATTCATTATCACATTTCTACTGAGTCACCTGAAAAAAATTTAATTATTCCATTAGCTCCAAAAATGCCATTTTTGTTGCTGTAGAAATTAATGCAATGGCTGTATTTTACTTTTAAGTTGCTTAAGCCGCATGTGAGACTAAATTCCTCCTCATCTTACGCAAGTCCTGTGAACTTTGGTAGGATTTTATGGCAATGACATTAAAGTATGCGGATTAAATAGCTAACTTTGCAACAATGACATTTATATGAATTGTATTTCTTGCACTGGGAAAGTTACAATATCAAATAAATGTGAGGATAGAACTGTAGCTAGATTGATAACGATCCTCTGAATATCTTTACTTCAGATTGTCAAGACATTGCAAATAAAGGTGCCAGAAAAAGTGGTCTTTACTTTATCAAGCCTCAAAAAGCCAAGCAGTCATTCCTAGTCTACTGTGAGATTGACTCATATGGCAACGGCTGGACAGTATTACAGAGGGTATGCCACTTACCTATTACTACCATGAGCAAGCTTATTCCATCAGCACTGCTTTTATTTACCTACATAAGATATGTAACTTTTTGATTGAGGTTTTGGGGTTTTTGTGGTTCTTTTTCCCCAGAGACTGGACGGGAGTGAGGACTTCAAGAAAAGTTGGGTTCAGTATAAGGAAGGATTTGGACATCTGTCTCCAGATGACACCACCGAGTTCTGGCTCGGCAATGAAAAGATTCATTTAATAACTACGCAGTCCGCTCTGCCATACACCTTACGAATAGAACTGGAGGACTGGACTGGCAAAAAAGGGTACTTGCTCATGATGCTTCTGAACATGACAGCTTAAAACCTACTGCTCCCACTGCTGTGTCAGTTGGTACAGCTGTCTGAAAAAATGATGAGCCTTTAGACCTGCTAACATGCATAGGACACTGCATTGGCACCACGTGTGACTTTCTGCCAGGCACACGTGCATGTCTGAAGGCCATGTGCTGGCAACCCTAGTTTATTTGACAGACGGAGTCTGTTTCTTCTCTTCAAGTTTCCTCACATCTGATGCATCTTGTGGACTAGATGATTGTTGTTGGTCCCTTCCAACTGAACTATTCTATTCTATTCTATTCTATTCTATTCTATTCTATTCTATTCTATTCTATGTATTCCGTTCTCCAGGAGGGCTTACTATTTCTTGAGACATCTATTCCTTCCTCCTGCCAAGAATTTCCTCATGACCTAAGTAAGCCTAAGCATTATGAACCTGGGAGATATATAGATGTGTGTTTATATAATGTAGATCTTTCATACATCACTTAAGACTAGTAGTCAGGAAGCATGCCTGATGCTGGAGCACAAAAATTGGTTGGATGTATGTCACTGAACTGAAGCACACAATCCTGCAAAACCAATTCCTTTTCAAATGCTAGGATGCCATTAATGCCTTTTCTGCAGTGCTAACACAAATGTATTTTTCATTTGTGCATGTACTGGGAATGCAGCATGCTCATATTCACTGTTATCGTTTGTTCACAGCACTGCTGACTATGCTGTATTCAAAGTGGGAAGTGAACAAGACAAGTATCGACTGACTTATGCCTACTTTATCGGTGGTGAAGCCGGGGATGCTTTTGATGGCTTTGATTTTGGAGACGATCCCAGCGACAAATCCTTTACCTCTCACAATGGGATGCGGTTCAGTACCTATGACAACGACAACGATAACTTCGCTGGCAACTGTGCTGAGCAAGATGGATCTGGATGGTGGATGAATAGATGTCATGCCGGCCACCTCAATGGCAAATATTATATAGGTAAAGCATCTTCTAAATACCTATAAGCCAGGACACCACGTTTCAGTGATAAGAAAAATGGGTCACTTTCATTGAGTATGTTTTGCCATCTGGATTTCCCAGAGCTGGTGTAGCCCATTTTTTGCAACAACTGTTAACACCCGCAGTAGGAACTTAGGGCTGCTGTCCAGCCCAAAGTGGGAGAATCAGTCTTGAGAGAAGCAAACCAGGAGGAGAAGGGCAGTGAACAGGGCCTGTTAGCATGCCCAGGGTTGCCAAGGACATGTTAGTACCAGAAAAATGTATGGGCACATTAACTAATTTAGAAAGCAACTAACTGTTTTGCTCCAACTGATATTTTTTAGATGGTGTGTACACATCAAAAGATGCTGGTCCAGCTGGATATGACAATGGCATTATCTGGGCAACCTGGCGTGACCGGTGGTACTCCATGAAGAAAACTGCAATGAAAATCATCCCATTCAACAGACTGTCAGTAGATGGACAGCAGCACAACTTAGGCAGCGCCAAACAGGTTCGACCACAGGGCCGAGGAGATATTTAAAATGACAACAGAACATAGTTACTATTTCAAACACTGAGCATGAACAGATGAAATATTAAGCCCACTGCATTTTAGAGAAGTTGGCTTTGCTTACCATTTTGTAACAGAAATATTTATATTTTGATTTTAGTAAACCTTCCACATTACTGTTTCTTTTAACAGATAGATAAATGGATAGTTTCGTGATCCAACTACTATAACTATGTATGAACACTATGAACGTGTCATCATAGCCTTATCGAAGTCTTTCTTTAGATGAACATTAAAATGCTCTCTTTTTTTCTGTTGTAGGTTGGAGACTCATAAAGGGACAATTTCACAAAGACTGGTCCGAACAGGGAAAACAAATCTTTTGTATCTTAGACACTGAACTTACCTAACATTACATAGTTCAGTTTTGACTATAAAACACCATTGGCTGTAAAATGCCCAAGCCTAAGCAGTGCTTACCTCTGTACATGGCTATTTTTTTCTGTACAAATTCTCAATAAATTTTTGATTATTACAAAAAATCTGAACTTGTTATCTGTGCTTTACTGTTGGCCAAACAAAACAAAGTAAACTTTATGATGGTTGGAAGGTTACATTGATCAAACCTGTTTGATTCATCATTCCTGAATTGCATGCCAGTAGTTTCTACTCTTTGTTTAGAGGCAAGCGTTGGAACTATTTCTCCATAAAATGCAGCTTTTTTCCAAAGTTTTCATTCTGTTTTCTGATGATATTGATTTGTGACATAGATCAAAGTACATAGCAACTTCAAAGAGGCCTAGTTTACTGCTGAAGGCTACTTAACTGAGCTTATCACAAAGTAATGAATACATTTTCAATCAGGATGTGTTAGGAAGTATACTATCAATGACCAAGAACAGATATTTTACTCCAGAGCATACATATTAACAAGTTTCTCAAATATTACTCAGAATAAAAGTTTCATTTGCTATATAGCACACAGAATCATAGAATGGTTTAGGTTGGAAGAGACCTTAAAGATCATCTCATTCCACCCCCCCTGCCGTGGGCAGGGACACCTCCCACTAGACCAGGTTGCTCAAAGCCCCATCCAGCCTGGCCTTGAACACTTCCAGGGATGCGGCCTCCACAACTTCTCTGGGCAACCTGTTCCAGTGCCTCACCACCCTCACAGTAAAGAATTTCTTCCTAATATCTAATCTAAATCTACCCTCTTCTAGTTTGAAGCCATCATCCCTCGTCCTATCACTACATGCCCTTGTAAAAAGTCCTCCTCCAGATTTCTTGTAGGCCCCCTTCAGATACTGGAAGGCTGCTATAAGGTCTTCCTGGAGCCTTCTCTTCTCCAGGCTGAACAACGCAAACTCTCTCAGCCTGTCTTCATAGGAGAGGTGCTCCAGCCCTCTGATCATCTTCATGGTGCTCCTCTGGACCCACTCCAACAGGTCCATGTCCTTCTTATGTTGGGGGCCCCAGAGCTGGATGCAGTACTCCAGGTGGGGTCTCGCTAGAGTGGAGTAGAGAGGGAGAATCACCTCCCTCGACCTGCTGGCCACACTTCTTTTGGTGCAGCACAGGATGCAGTTGGCTTTCTGGGTAGTATTAGACTGTACAACCATTACTGCCGAATACTGCCTTTTTATTCACAAATATTTAAAAATTAATCTAACGTATGTAGTGCCATTATCTGACCCCAAAAAAATGTTAAAATTTGCAGCAGAAATTCATGGTATTTTACTTGCATTTTGTTTTTCTAGATCTGGTAATAATTTTGCATGTGATCCACATAAGCAAACTCACAGCACAGATCAAGAACAGCAAAGAGTTTGTGATGCAGTCTGAATGTACTCGCTCAGAATATCCAATGAGTGCATTTGAGGGGTGCATTAGCAAATCAAACTAGGCTTGTGGATAAATTGCTCAACAAAAAATACTCAGAGCGAGAATATGTCTCTCTATCTCTATCATCTCTATCTCTGTCTTTATATCTATCTCAAGTTGATATATTAAGAAGTGAAATATGAAGTGTATCCTGGTCTTTATTTTAGTGAGAGGCCAGAAGTTCACCTGGTATTTCTGAATAGCACATTCAAATGCTTTATTTTAAAGACAGGGAGATGCTACACTAATAAGACAGATCTTCAAGGCAGTTTATGCCACCTCAACTCCTTTTCAGTTTTAGTGCCCAGGTCTCTCACGAGGCTGCTGCTGAGCCTCTTTTCTTGGATCTGAGTCTCCATAGCATGACAAGCTGCTGTCCCCTGTCATTGTTACTGAAGTTGTTTTGACTTAGTTCAAGTTTTTCCCTTGGGCCAAAGTCTAAAACAAAGGCAGGTTTGTCAGGGGTAGGTGAGAAGAAGCATAGGGTCAGCATAGGGTTATCAACTGTGTGGGATGAGGGACAACCCCTCCACACCCACCACCAAATCAGTATATTTGCAGGGCTCTGTTGCAGCCATGCAAGCAGCCATGCTGCGTGGCTTGACACCTAATTCCTCACCAAGCAAAGCAATTTTCCTGAATGTTTTGTGCCGTGAGATCCCTCCTGTGGTTCCTTGTAGCTGAAGCAGTATGTGTAGAGAGGCCTGGGGGAAGGATGCAAGCTGAGGGTTGGCAAGCCCAGTCTAATCCTGGTTCTGCAAACAGCCACTTTAGTGGCATTGGCTAAGTCCCTTCCACTTTCTGTTTTCGGTTTATCCCACCTATGACATGACTTTAAGCTTGTTATTATTTATATATTTGCAACATGGAATTAAAAAATATTCCTTTGCCTTCTGTCACTTTGACTTCTAGATCCACACTCTGCTAGGTCTGAACTGTGATTTGCCTCTCCGGGTTTAGCTTTTGGCTGCAATGATTTATGTGATGACAATCTGCTATAACAACACACATTTCACTGGTGTGAGCTGACATTTTATGGGTTGCTCACCAGAACTAAGATTGGCTTATTCTTCCAGTTGATTTGTTGATTGGTGTCCTAAGTTTTCACAAATCATTTTAACCTCTTTGGAGAGTACCATCTGCTCCAGTGCTCAGGAGGGTCAGAGCTACCAAATCCAAGAAGCCTGATATTTCAAAGAAGTCCTACGTCAGAGTTCATCAGGGATTCTGCAGGATCCTAGCCTGCAGTTATATACTCTGGGCCCTGAAAGAAGACTAGCAAGACTCAGGGCTTTTTGGGGCTCCTTTCTACTGTTTCCAACCCTCTATCAGAAAGGGGCCTCAACAGATGTCCTATTTCTTCTGAGTCTTAGAGAGAGAATAATAATCTCAGTATTATTTTTTGCAAGCAAATACATTGCAACTTGACTTAATGCCCCTATTTTGCATACTGAGAGGTTATATTTCTCTTTTCTAAATCAGTCTTTATCGTACATGACCCTCAGATCATAGCTGGTAGCGAAAGTCGTCTGTATTTAGGCAAGCCTGTCCCCCTCTGAGTTTATAAAAATTCATTATAGGACTTGGTGGCTACAATGAGTTTTCCTTTCTTTCATAGTTTGTGCTTGCAGTCACTCTTCCAAAGACCACTGTAGCACAAAACAGAGGAATCGGGAACAGAAATACTTTCTCTTTTGCATGCTCACTCCAAAGGGGAAAAAAAAAAAAAAAAAAAAGTGGAAAAGGAAGAGATAGAAGTAGAATAAAAGCGGACAGACTGGAGGACTTGCTGGGTCCCTCAGTCCCGGGGACACTGCATGGGGAAAATATGGGACCAGATGCTGGGACTGGCTAGCAACAAATTCAGAAGAGTTAAGTAGTCTGAGCAGCACATAAAGAGAAAGTAGAGTGGAGAGTGGGGCCTGAAGGAGAATGGAGTCTCAGTCAAGGTATCCAGAGGAGGGACATGAAAGATGAGGTTAGAGGAGAAGAACGCACCGCTTGGAAACTGGTGGCGGGGACTGGTGGTAGGACAGGAGACAGGGGCAGTGCTGGGCAAACAAGGGCTGGCTCACATCTTGGGCGCACAAACCAGAGTTAGATCCTAGGATCCTCGACTATTACCATGGCAACCTGCCAAAGCAGGGCAGATGAAGAAGTGAACTGCACTTCTGTCCTTTGATCATGAATTAAAGTTAAATCCAAAGTTTATCTAGCTCTTGGCCTTTAGCCTTTCAAACAAACACAGGGAGAAGTGACTGGGTGATTGCAACATGAAAGCAAAGGTACGGGCTAAAGGTCAGGCCCAGATTCAGCCCTCAACTGGAAAGCCTGAGGAGCTCCTGCTTCACCCCAGCTTTACCCAGCAATCCCCTTCACATGGAGCAGGAAACCCCTCGTAGCTTACCTAATGTTTATGATCAGTTATCAGCTTTTTCCAGTCCCTCTAGCCTTGGTGGCTGAGTTTTACTTGTACCAGAGCTTAAGTTTTCTGCATTTGAAGGTCACCAGAGAGCTGTGCCCTCCATCAGCTCACAGGAGGCCTGGCACATGCCACTGCCGTGTCCAGTGTCACACTGGTAGCTGGTACCTGGGGCATCACCTGGCAAATTGTCACACCCTCTGTCAGCATGGTTGAGAAAGCAGAAATTCTTCTGCTTGATGTGCTCTGACTACTCTTGATTTTTAAGGCCTATTGAATTACAAAAATAACATTCAGAGATTCTTGAAGATCACAAAATCAAGCTCTTACACATTGGGAAAAGCCAGAACTAAGGTGACATGTCACATCATGTCTGAATTATGAAGGAGGCTTTAGTTGTTGCACAGGTTGTAATGCACATAGTGAGTAAGACCAGGTGGGGCGCAGTTGTCTCTTACTTAGAGCTGATAGCCTGCAGAATTAGGTGCTATTCCTGCCCTCATCACCCAGTTCCTGTGGGACTAGAGACAAGACACTCAGGTGTCTCAGGGCTGGCTGCTGGATGTTCCTCCTGAGCCTCAGTGCGGGCACAGAGCTACAGCTGCCATCAGCAGGACCTGCATCTACGGTGTGCTCTGAAGACTCAAACTATCAAAATTAATCCCAAAAATTAATAACTGCTTTTTGACTTAACCTCCTCACCTGGCTTCTGCAGCTGTGAAAAGGGGAAAGTTGTGCCCAGGGAATGAATGTTTGGAAAGCACTGGGGCAGCTGAGTGATGAGCACCATAGGAAAATCCTTGAAGCTTTAAACAGTCTGCAGAGCATCATCATACAATGAAGAGTGTACAGCTCTGGGCAGCTGCTTGCCTGTGGAGCACCATCCGTGCTCAACGTGAGGAGGAAGGGGTTCAGTGGAAGAAACATCACACGTGATCCTGGGGTAAAGCACAGTCCACGAGTGTATGCACGAGGAGAGCACATGAAGGTTGTAATAGCAATTCTTGTGTTCCTGAGCATGGAAGTCCTAAGTTTGTGATCTTTGAGCAGAGTTATGTGTCTATTGTGGAGGCTAAATTAGAGCTTGTCGGTTTGAGTGGGAGACTGTCTGTGGACCCCAGTATATTTTGCATGAAGCCCATTTTATTCTGTTCTGTAAAATAATTAATCCTAATCCTGCAAGACCTGTCATTGTGGTCTTTCCCTCCTTTAAGCATTTTATTGTCCTCTGAGCTTTTTATAATCCTTTCACAGAACTGCTGCAACAGAGCGAAAAAAACTGCATAGGACTTGGGGACTTCTTATGCCTGCTGAAGTTGACAGCTGAGCATTTTGGTGTCTGAGTATATTTGTTATCTGCTTTGAGTTGAGGAGCTGCCTTACGGACATTTATCAACCAAACAACGCAGCCATGGCTGGCTGGTCCTCAAACTGAGCAAAGGTATTATGAGGTCTGTTTGGAGATTTGCTGCTGAAGTTAGTTGGGCTGTCTTGTTGATGAAATCAGAAGAGGTTTGTTGCATCATAGTGTTACTGGCACTGCATGGGATTTAACAGAAGACTTTACAAAGCGTGTTGCAGGGAATTGAAATAAACAAAACATCTTGTTTCAGAATGTGCACAGATAAAATAAGATTAAGTCATAAATATAATAGGAACCCTTTGTCATGTAAAACCAGATCCTGGTGATGTAGGTGTTAATCACTGTAGCTCTTCTGCTACCTGAGGATATGACTCCCTATTAGTGATATTGGCATAAGTTAAGTCGGGTTTAAGAGGATTTTGCTAGACAAGGGAAGCATGAAATGCAAGGCCAGAAATGGGAGGAAGCAAAGGGTCCAGTTCAACTGCAGTGAACTTTACATGGAGAGGGTTCAAGCCTCCTGAAGGCAGAAAACAAGAGGAAAAGCAGTGGAAAGGAGGATAAGACAAAACCTGGAATGGCTGCTGGAATGGATCCAAAGCTGAAATCAGCTATTTTTAATTAAATATGTTGTAAAATGCCAGAGTCAAGCTTAAATGTGTCCTACTAAAGCAGAATATGATAAGATGTTGCAACCTGTAGATGATGGGGAGTTTTGTGAATGTCATGCAGTTTTAAAAAACCAAGAGAATTTTGTTCTTTCAACTGATTAGGCCCACATTTGCTCAAGCAAGGGTTTTCTTGCTCATTCTTGCTCACTGTGGTGGCAACTTTTGAGGTGGGCAGCATCTCTCAAGTGTCTGACAGCCATGTACAACACTCCCCAGTAACAGCAAGGCTTGTTACAGAGCTCAGAGCAGCAGCACATCATCAATTGCTACACGGAAACTATACCCATTACAGAAACATTTAAGGAGACGTGACTCCTTAGGAGGATTTGATTATGCTTAACACCTGTTCTGGGACATTTTCAAGTACCACTGTGCTGTGGTCTTCATAAATATGTGTTCATTTCAAACAAATTCTACTTGATAAAAAATTATAATATCCCATTTATGTAAGAGACAGCATAATGCTAAAACACATCATGCATTATACAAATACTAGTAAGGTCCAGCTGTAAGAATTGATGTAAACTGGCCTCTGCCCTCCTCAAGAATTAATTCTGATTGATGACCACATGGTGACAGATAGACTGTATTGACCTTTCTTAGACTAGTACTTGCTTTGGAAAGGCCACTGGATTTCACAGCAGTAGAACACAGTCACACAGAAAGGGCAAACCAGTTACTTCCTTTTTCAAATATCAACTCTTTGGTTATGTTGGCTAAATGCCACTGCTCAGAGTGTGTGTCTTCCAGCAGGTAAGCATTGCTGGATCCTGCTAGGTCCTGCATACATCTTAGTTGAACATCCAGTTACGAGAAACTAAGCTTTAGACAGATTTTTTCCTGGAATACATGGTGTTGCCCACATGTTGGTGTTGTACAAACTTATCTGGAGCAAATAACATCAGGAACTTGTGCAAGAGACCTTAAGTAATCACCTGAGGGGGAAGGGAGCATTTGGCATGTTTTATCTCCAAACAGAAGGGAGCATAATGATTAATCTCAGCTTCGCATTAAGGTTTAAATTGCACCAAAAGACTGGTGGAAGAGCATCCTTTCAGTCAGAGTTCTGCTTGCTTGTCTCCTGAAGATGATATCAATGAGGATCCTCTGTGTGTTGCTGAGCCTCAACTTAGCCTGGGTATGAGTTTGCTTACTTGATTCTTTTCATATCTTTCTGTTTTGAAGAGTAAGCATTTATTTAATGTTCATTCATTAGATAGATACATTTTGGCTGTCACCTAGCTCATAAAATTCAGTGCACACACATATGCACAAGCTTACTGTAACCACTTCACTGCTGGACTTTCATCAGTAGTTCTTGAGTATCCAGCTCTCTAGTTTTGCTTAATTTGGTTTTGCTGAAACTGCCTGGCTTCAGGAGCAGCAAAGCATATATATTAACATGAATTCTTAGATCCATAGGTGATGCTCTAAGTCTTAAACCTACCTGACTGGATGCTGGTGGCTCCAAACAGCCAGGAATTTTCGTGTTTATTAGGGTGAATTCTACTCTCCTTTGGGTGATACTTCAGTGGGGTTTTCTACCTACAAGTGACACACAATAGCTTTATTTAAAAATACACATTAAAAAAAAAAAAGGATTCCTGTGGCAGCAAGATTAGGTTAAACTAGAGCTAAGTAAGAATCAATTTTTAGATAAGGAAAGAGATAGACTTGATTTTCAACTATGCTAATATAACCTTGTTCTTTTCTCATTGAGGTCTCAGGCCATAGTCTTATGTTAGATTCATTATGTTTGTCTTTGTGACTGTTTTTTGAAGAATGTGCATGTTTTAACAAATGACAGAAATTATAGGAAGCAGATGGGACAAAACAGAAGCAGTCGCATTGGAGCTGTCAATGCTGAAAGGGCACAGACCACCTAAAAGTAAAGTTTTTATTTGTTACTTTTAAGAGGCACTTGGGCCAGATCCACAAGATGGATCAAACCACCATGAATCTGCTGATTTTACTAATGACATTCCACTTGCCCAGGGCTGAGGTTCTGGCCCTGGCAGCTAGAATTAGGAAAATTTTCTCTGCCTCAGAATTAAGCATTAATCATAATAATAATTAATCATTAATATTTTCAAGCATTAATTATGCTGCTTCAAAAGAACATAAGGTGTGCAGAGGAATCCAGTCAGACCTAATTACATCTGAAGCCCTAAACCAGGGCTTTTCTTTTATGAAAAATAATTATTTTCCAGTCTTTTATTAAGTGATAACACAGTAGGAATCCTTACAGTGCTTTGCTTAGAATTAGTTTGTATATTCTTCTCAGGTTTGAAGAAAATCTCAGTATATTTATTTCTCTTCTTTCCATTAGCACAGTGGAATCCATCCATCACTGACATTATTATTTTTATTGCTGTTTATGCCAGGCAAAACAATGCTATAAGCTTACAGTTAGCAACTGTGATTAAAATCAGAAACACTAATGGGAAAACTCTCTTCATACATATCTTTAAGCCAGTTTTGTGTATACTGAAGGGGGTAGAATGAAAATAGAAGTTTAGAAATATTGCAGCAAATGGGAACAGAAGATAGGATTTTTTAAGTATTTGCTTTAACTTAACCAGTTTTGATCTAATTTCAAGTTAATTTTATATTTACACACAGAATACAAGATTTCTGTGGAATGATATTATCATAATATGTCCTGAGCATCACCAACTCCCTACATAGCAGCATTAATTTTAAGAGATGAAAAGCTTTATTCTGACAAAACAAACAAAACCATATCTGTTTGGTGTGATGCTTTCCAGATGGCTGTAATTGCCACATGTCAGCTATGCCACTGACTGTTTGAGGACATCAGCATTATATTTCTGTTGTCTTGGCAACTATTTAGTTAAACTCAGTTTTGCTTTTCCCTTTTTTCCTCCTGGCAGGCGCAAGATGGAGAGACTGCCTTTGAAAAGGAGGGTGCAGGAGTGCGTGGTCCCAGGATTGTGGAGCACATGTCCCAGTCCACCTGCCAGTACGAGAAGAACTGGCCCATCTGTGCGGACGATGACTGGGTGAGCAATGAGCTCTGGGGGTGAAAGTGGGGCCCGTCAATAGCACATTTGTGGACCTCCACCAGACTGCTACGACGGGTGCCATGCAGCCAGCATGCGGTGGGGCTTTAGGTCTGAGGGAGGACAGGTAACGCTTCACGTTGGGGCAGCCTGGAGAGATCTCCTGTGGGAAAGAAAGGAAGAAAGAAAAAAGAAAAAAAATAGGAGAAAGAAAGAGAGAGAAAAGATGTTTGCAGGGGTGCAGAATCAAAAGAGAAAGTACGTCTGGAAAAGAAAGATGAAATAAAAAGCATCTATTCCTAGAAATAAGAAGGATTTATTTTCAGAATTTTGATATTGTCGCTTTTGGAGTCGGTAAAAGAAAGGCAATGGAAGGAAAGATGGGCGACAAAGAAAAGAAATAGAAATAACTTGCACTTCACTCATTACTTTTTAGGAAGTCAGATGACAGAATGTTCAGGAAAAGATTCATAATGATTGTCTGGCTATCTTTGTATATAAACTGTTAATTTGTCTCTCTCTTGCCTCTTGCATCTCAGCCCATGTCTATGCTACATTTATTTGACGACATCTTGGCAAAGAGCTTTAGTTTGTAAGAACATTAAGCTTTTCTGAGATAATTTTGCTTAAATAAGTTGGCCTCTAACATCCTTGCTCAAACTGGACAACAGACTTCTTACAGCAGCCCTTTGGGAAATATATATATATGTATGCCATATTTCACCCCTGAGGAACGGAAGAAAGAGAAATTAAAGGTTTACTTGTTCCTCACACCCCTTTATGGCAGGTTTCTGAGGATGCACTTCAGTGATTCCATCACACCAGTGCCAGAGGTGTAGGAGGTAAAGGATCAGCCCCCAGGTGGCTTGCTCTAAGTCACACAAGTCCTTGGCGAAGTCATTGGATTAATAGGACAGGACATTTGAAGAAAACTTGCAGAATCTTGCCCTATTTTTTTTTTTAGTGTGTTTTCAGTGTTGGCCAAAAGTCTGCAAACGTAATGTTAAAAAAACATTTACCCATGAAGATTTTAAGACAATTATTTCCCTCTTCCAATTTTAGGGTACAAAATGTCCATCAGGCTGCAGAATGCAAGGACTGATTGATGAAACGGACCAGGATTATACTCACAGAATAGACAAAATCAAAAAGCTGCTTGCAGAAAATCAAAACAACTATAAAAAATCCAATCGGATAATTGTGGAAACCATAAATGTACTAAAACCGGACCTGGACAGTGCTCAGCGTGAGTAGCTCACACCCAGTTTTATTATCCATTGCTGAACTCTTTTTTTTTTTTTTTTCATAAGCAATATGTAGTGAAAATATATGCTGCACTGGACCTTATTATCAAGAGCCAGAATAAACACAGTAATATAAAACTCTTAACTGCTAACTAGTAAAAACTAATGTAATTTTTACCTGCTCAGTACTATGAGAAGTATGTTCTTAATTACATAGTTTAAAATATGCTACTCTTTTAGGAAAGAAAATCACATGTGCCTAGGTGAATGTGATGCATTTCTGTTTCAGAGATTGATGAGAATTATGGTCGCGTATCAGGAGAACTGAGGCGGAGAATTGTGACTTTAAAGCAGAGAGTTATCACTCAAGTGAACAGAATTAAAGCTCTGCAGAACAGCATCCAGGAACAGGTGGTAGAGATGAAGCGCTTGGAGGTAGGTAGCTGCTAGGTAATTTCCATTCTTTCCAGGGCTTAGCTACAGAAAGAGGATCTATCCATTACACCGTACATGGTGAGCAGTGCTCCCTCTGGAATAAAACATGATGCAACTCCAACAGGATCTGACTTGCTGAGGCAAATCCCCAAATGAGATGCTTTCTGTGCAGCTTGGTTTTCTTTTCCTGCTCTGTGTGAACCATTGTGAGCTCAGGAGGACTCCTGGTCCCATCTGCCACTTCTGTTCTCAGACAGGCAGCAAGGATGCTATATCTGCTGATAACTGGCTCTGTATGAGGTGTTTCTCCTCCTGTAAGGAGTTGCTGAGCAGCTAGGATGAGGGGGATGTGTCCAGTCCTTCCCCAGTGCTGCCACCTCTGCCCACAGCCAGTGCTGGCATTAAAGCCCATTTTCCCAGGTTGCACCCAATTCTTTTGACAGCAACACAAGGAAAAGTCTTGGCACAAACAGCAGTGTTGCTCAAAAGCCTATTTTGATCCCTGGATTAGAGACCTGGCTTTTGGATCATTTGGGAAAGCAGTAGTAACCCCAGGATTGCAGGCCTCACAGCAGGGCCATGACAGGCTCTGGGACATGTCCAGTGTCTCCCCACCCATTTCTGCCCCGGTCCCCAGGGAGTGTGCCCAGCTCTGCAGCACTCCCTCCAAACCCAGGAAGACACCCCTATGCCCCGAGAATAAAAGGAGCAGAGATTGGGAACATGCCACAATGTACTTCTCCATGGAGCTCATGTGCACAGTGCTATTGCCCGTGTTGTATTTACAGTGGAAATAAACCCAGGAATGATTTCAAAACTGAGCCTTGGAAAAGCTCAGCTGTAGGTGGGAGGTACCAGGGCAGCTCCCAACTTTCCCCAGTCCAGCTAAAGGATACACTTGCTTGAGAAAGTCAGGAAAGCTCCCTAACCAAATTATTTGTCTCTGTTTATATAGGTGGACATTGATATTAAGATACGAGCTTGCAAAGGAACCTGTGCTAGAAGTTTTGATTACCAACTGGACAAAGAAAGCTATGACAACATCCAGAAGCAGCTTACCCAAGCCAACTCCATCAACTTGCACCCAGAGCTTCAAACCACCACCTTGAGCACACTGAAAATGAGGCCGCTTAAGGACTCAAATGTTCCTGAGCATTTTAAGCATAAGCCTCTGCCTGAAATGCAAGCTCTGAACATAATTAATAACATCAGGCAGATGGAAGTGGTATTAGAAAGATCAGACACAGACATGAACCCCTCCCGAGGCGACAGCTTGTATTCCGTGGCAGAATCAAGGGGGGATGGACCTTCATACACCAGCAAATTAGTTACTCCTACTCATGGGAGAGAAACCCTTAGTCTGGGAGGCAAAACCTCTTCCAGTGTTCGTAGATGCACCAAAACTACCACCACAAAATTTGTCACTGGCCCTGATGGCCCTAGAGAAGAAGTAGTTGAAAAAATGGTTTCTTCTGATGGCTCAGACTGCTCCTCTTTACAAGGAGCAGGAAATGTTGGAAGGGAAGGGAGCGTGTACCATGTTGGTGGGACAGATGGCTTCCACAAGCTAGACGGTTTATTCCCTGAGCTAGAATCTTTTTTTACCCCTGACTCTCCATCCACTGGTAGTAAGCACTTCGGTGGATCTAGCAGCATTTCAACTAGCAGCCGCATAACTGGCACAGGCAGTAGTCACTTAGGTACTGGAGTATCCAGTCATTCAGGGACTTATGGGGGGAAAGGCAAATTTACAGACTTAGGAGAGGAGGAAGAAGATGATTTTGGAGGACTTCACCTTCAGCCATCTGGATTCCCATCTGGCAGTGCAAGTCACTCCAAGACTGTAGTGACCAGCTCCTCTTCTAGTTTCGACAAGGGAGGCTCCACTTTCGAAACCAAATCACTAAAGACCCGTGAAATAACTGAGCAGCTAGGTGGGGTGCAACATGATCAGAGTGCAGAGGATACCCCAGACTTTCAGGCACGCAGCCTCAGACCGTCAGGAGTGAAGCAAAGGACAGCCAACACTGGGAAAGGTACACAGGCATCACAGAAGTAGTTATTGAGGTACTGGAGCCAAACTCCATCCATAATCAAACTGACATGTTGGTTTTAGATACTGCAGTACAACAGTGTAATGATAAAATGCAAGCACTGTGTCTGTTTGTTGCCACCTCAGAAACAAAAAGGAAAATATTTCATTAATACTCACGTATTACATAGACAATTCACAATTTAAGAAGTATGTAAAGTTTTCTTTTCTGAATTATTTTTAATGTTGCCTGTCACTATACCTAGTGTAGTCCAAAACATGCTTAACGATTTTCCTCAGAGCTATTGGTACTTGGATTCCTCTGAACCTTTTATTAAATTTTGCTGATAACTCCTGTCAAACCAGATCAACTTTTTTTTTTAGACTGTGATGATATCCGCCAGAAACACACTTTTGGTGCCAAAAGTGGCATTTTCAAAATCAAGCCAGCGGGATCCAGTAAGGTTTTGTCAGTTTATTGCGACCAAGAGACCACTTTGGGAGGATGGCTATTGATCCAACAGAGAATGGATGGATCAGTGAATTTTAACCGGACCTGGCAAGACTACAAGAGAGGTTTCGGCAGCGTGGATGGCAGAGGGCAAGGAGAGTTCTGGCTGGGCAATGAAAACATACACTTGCTGACTCAAAATGACACTCTCCTTCGGGTAGAGTTAGAGGACTGGGATGGAAATGCTGTGTATGCAGAGTATATCGTACAGGTAGGGTCTGAAGCAGAAGGGTACACCCTTGCCGTGTCCTCCTACGAGGGGACTGCCGGGGATGCGCTGATCACCGGCTGGCTGGAGGAGGGCACCGAATACACGTCCCATGCTCAGATGAGGTTCAGCACCTTTGACCGGGACCAGGACCGCTGGGAGGAGAGCTGCGCAGAGATGTATGGGGGCGGCTGGTGGTACAACAGCTGCCAGGCAGCCAACCTCAATGGCATTTACTACCTGGGGGGCCACTACGACCCCAGGTACAACATTCCTTATGAGATCGAAAATGGCGTGGTCTGGCTGCCATTTAGAGCCTCTGACTATTCCCTCAAAATTGTTAGAATGAAAATCAGGCCCATAGAAACCCTGTAGAAAGACAGGCTTTTAATATATGTGTTACCACTACAACTTGAAAAGACTTTTTTTTATATGTATGTACATGATGTATCTTTATCCTGTGAATTTGAAGGCAACTGGACACATCTGTGGCTTGAAAAATAAACACTGATTAATCATTAACAAAACATTTCTTTCATCTTATTTACAATTGACAAACCTTTTCAAGGAAATATTGATTTTAAAACACTTTTTATATAAACTTTGTCTATATCTTTGTCTATGTCTATGCCTTTAGCAGCTCACGCCTTGACTGGCCATAAAAATATTTATAATTTGAATTATTAACTTTGTTTAAGAGTGTTAAAGAAGTAAAAGAATTTAGAAGTATGTTCACCACGAACTCATGCCTCCACTAACACGAACTGTGAGAGTCTGATTGAATTTGACAGTCACACTTCTAGGCCATTTGCTCTCATTTCCATTCTGAAGAGAGCACAACAGCGGTGGGAGTCAATTCTAAGGCAGAGATGCGGGTGGTTTGGGTTCTCACTTTTGCCACACACCTAACATGGAGTACACTTTGATAAATGATGCATACATTTTGGTACTGACTTTTAAGGATATCCTAAGCTTTGATTTTACAAAAATTGAGGTAGACGTTCTATCCCATTGATGAATTTTAGGTAGTTTACTATGCATACTGTAGCTTCAGAATAAGACAGTTCATGATAACTCATGAAAATACAACTCCCATAACAGGCTATTATTTTCTAGTGACCACTGAAAGGTTATGACTGTAACCAGCACAAGCAAGATGAGAAGCACCTGGATGGCTACAGTAGATATTTCCTTGGTTTAGGATACTTCTCAGCACATGTGTCAAGCAAAGATTTTTCTAAAGGTAAGGGGTTTAAATCAGCAACTTGCTGACAGTGTGTGGTAAGGATTTTTTAGCAAAAATCTGGCTTCAGGAAAAGCTTCTTTACTTTCAGGGCAGCAGAGCACTGCAACAGGCTGCCCAGAGAGGTTGTGGAGTCTCCTTCTCTGGAGATATTCAAAACCTGCCTGCATGCATTCCTGTTCAACCTGCTGTAGGTGAACCTGCTTTGGCAGGGGGGTTGGACTAGATGATCTCCAAAGGTCCCTTCCAACCCCTACCATTCTGTGATTCTGTGCATGGAAAAACAGTTATAGTGGTTACACAATTACACAAGAACATGCTGTATTTACCTTTATACCTTATGACATAAAATTACACAAGTATTTACTCTGTTTAATACTTCTGTTCTTCTATTGAGAAACAAGCATGAGCAAACCTTCCTTGCCTCCAAACTCACTAGCCAACCTGTTTCATACCATTTAACAATGACATCAAATACTGGCAAAGCAGCTCACTTTTAGCTTTTTTTTCAGTGCTTCTCAAACACAGCCACTGTCTAACCTTTTTGGAGAGTCTGCTGAAGAGCAAAGACACCTTTACAGCCATGTGCAGCAAAGTGTCTGTGCTTTTGGAAAAGGGGCTTCTGCTTTACACCTTGTGCTTTTGTTCCCTAGCCTCAGTGGAAGCCTGCCTGTGGGGATGCTGAATATTTGCACTCAGGTAGTGAGATGCTGCCACGATGTCTCCTCCTTGTCCTCCTGTGCTCCACAGGTTAAATCAACACCAGGGGTTTCAGATGGGATCCATCTGCTGCTAGTGATCCAGGTCCCTTCCTTTGTGGAGAAAGGCAGTCCCCTCTGAGAGATGTTTGATCCTGCCTACCAGGGTTGGGAAGTCCTGTTTTTTTGGACAACCTCTGCTCCTGGCTAAAGAGAGAGCCTAGACCACTAGTTTTGATGAAGTACCCAACCTCCACCTACCCTATGATTGGAGTCACTAATTGCTCTAGTCCCACAGTAGTTATTGTGTGAAAGACATACCAGCCAGGTCGTCTAATACTGTATTTTATTCTATGATCAAAGGATGTGGCATGGTGGAAAGGATATTAAGAGGCACAGGATGTGAGCCAGGTCCCAGGAAAGGGCATATTTTATCCAGCATACAGGATCTGAACTAAGTGACTGGTGACCTACCCATTTGTTAGATACTATATTTTCACTTTATTTCTTCTCAACTTGTTACACAGGTAGTTACCATTACCTTTATCATATAAAAGAAAATTACTGTCCCTTATTTAGTGGAATGTGTTTGCTTCTCTCCAGATAGTGCATAAATACTTAGGAATCATGTGAAGAAAACTTTAGTTTTAAGGCTTTATTTAATTTTTAGAAAACTTGAAAAAATAATCCTCCCCCCTCTTCAAATGTGGTATAGAAGTCCTTTGTAAAAGAGTGAAACAAGTTGGGTTTTGGGGATTTTTTTATCAGCGTTATTCTATAATAGCTACTTCTGTCTTGTGAACAAATGAAAAATGGAACAAAATACACTTGTGAGTTATTTTCATCAGTCAGATTTTGATTTACAGTTGACATAGCTTTTCACTTTAGCTCACAATATGCCCATACATACATATTTGGTTCTCGTATATAAAGACAAGCCTGAATACTGTGGCTAAAAAGATAACCATGTACAAATAGTAAAAGAAAATCCCTGATGCCGTACATTTTTATAATGCTTAATGTGGAAAGTATGGCCTGATTTTCATGCTCATCTTCTTCATTGAATACCATGACCCTTTCCAGTTCATCCATACAACACCATCATCTGTACCATGTTTCGCCATATCCCAGCTGTAGGTCCCTCCCCAGTAGTATCTGCCATTGGGGTTGGCTGAGTGGCAGCGGTTGTACCACCATCCACCACCATCTTCTTTGGAGCACTGTTTTCTTGGATCTGCAGTTAACCTGATGAGGGAAGAGCAAGTGTTAAGAGTGACAGATGAACTGTGAGCAAACAGATCAACAGCGTACATACATCTGCCCCCGTATGGAAATGTTCAAGCCATAATAAACACTTAAAATCCTCTCTGAACTTCCTGTAAAAGATTGACCATCGCAAGTGTGTGCTACACAGTGCACTTGGAAGGTGAAGCAGCTAAGAAAAACAAGTCAGTGCATCTCTTTGGGAGTGTAATTTTAGTTTACCGATTGTTAACTACAATTACTTGCAGTTCGTAATGATAATTGCAGTATCAATGCAATTGAAAGATATAAAACAATGAGAAATGTATGCCTTCCCCAATCTAAACAATTCCTTTATTCATTAACATGTGATCATAGCACACAGTTTAGAGAGACAGTCCTAAATGATGTACTTTACAATTGAGCTCCTGTCTTCTGAGTAGGCAGAACTTTGTTTTTTAAATAGGACATGCTACCTGTCTCTTTCCTCAGGACCCATCGTGTGTTACTGGAGTGACTACCAATATTCCTACTTAAGCAAGACAGTGTCCCCAGCACTGCCACCATCAGTCTCTGACAATGAATCTATTGCATCCAGATTTACTGATTTGTCTATGGTAACATCATTCATAGAATCAATAAAATTCAGTGTGCTTGCTTCTTACTTGGTTGTGGAGCAGCACTAACCTAATATATAGTTTTACCTGCCCTTGGCTAAGCCAAGAGAACTGGATGGGCATTTGGTTGGAAATTTGCAGGGATAAAACATATTTTAAGATACTACAAAATGCTGTGAAAACTAACACCAAATTAGAGAAATATTCTATATTCAGCTCTGTTTTAAGCTCTATTTTTATTTTAAATGTCTAATGCAAGTACATACCATCCATCATTGTCTCTGTCATAAGTACTGAAGAACATGCCATTGTGAATTGTCATTGTCCTGTTTTCTCCATGCACCTGTGAAGCTCCGTCCATTAGCGCGTTGCCTGCATTGCCTTTGTAGTTACTAACTGAAAGCTGATACTTGTTTCCTTCATTCTGTATGGTGAAACCTCCGTAATGTGCTGATACTTTATCACCATTCCAGTCCTCCATTTCAATTAAAACTTCAGTGGGCCCTATTTTGGTAAGCTGGCTGATCTTGTCATTTCCAAGCCAATATTCACCTGAGAAGCAACCAGTGAGAGCTCTGTGAAATAGACTGCAAAATATACTTCAAGGCAACTTTATGATTTGCCTATAGCTCTGCCGAAGTGGATTAGTTAATTTTACAAAATCAAAGAACTTTGATAAATATGAGAAAACAGTTTCAGTAAGAAGAGCTCTGTGTTTCATGCTCGGTGTTTTACCTGGTGTATCACAGTAGTTCTTCCCCCCACTCTTTGCAACATTTCCAAATCCTTTTTTATATTGATCCCATACTCTTCCGAAATTAACACTGCCATCCTGGCGGTTCTGAATCAAAGTCCAGCCTGCAGGAGCAACAGTATTTAGACTAAATTGTCATTAAGAAAGGAGCATAAAACATTAAGATACAGCCCTTTTATCTTCATCTCAAGACAAGAGCAGCATATGGCTTCCTTGCAGCAGGTCTGAGTTTTCACTGCTTACAAGCTCAGCCTTGTCATTTTTACTCACACTTAAGTAGTGCCTTGCTTCATAAGGAAAGGTGGAAAAAGCAGAACATGAAGGACTGCCCCAATCTTTTGTCTAGCGCATAGTGGCAGGGTAAGAAATGAGCCAGGCCGTCCTTCCCTGCCCACCCATACATTGTCCATTCTAGTCACAGTAAGATATATTTTTGTTTACCAACCCCATCCCAGCAATTTATTTCCAGTTTCATTATAGGAGTATCCTACTGTGCATCTGAAGATGTACAACAAGACTTGCCTGAATGAGTCAATCAGACTTAATTCTCAAGTAATTACAAAATTTATAACTCCGTATTAGTTTGTATAAAATGCAAATTAATAATATGATTTTTGGTAGCATCCATATTAATTAATATTTTAACAGCATAGTTATTTCACACTAACCTCCATTATCTGTTTGCATGTCACAGTATACTCTGTATGGTGAGACGAAAGGATCTGGCTGGATGAGGTACATTTCGGATATCTCACCTCCCTTTCTGATAATATCCTCACATTCTGCAGGAATAAACCGGAGACTTTGTTACTGAAAGAACTGTGAACTCCTTCAACAATCTTCTTATCCTTTGGTTTGCTGATTATAAAGGAACAATTTTAAGTATCTATATATGTAATTCTACTTTCATTTTGATTTCTGTGATATATCATGTGAAAGAGTCAGGGAAGAAAGAACAGTGCAGCTACTTTGTTCTACTTTTCCAAACAGGAATTTCTAAAAGTTCAAACTGATTGATGGAAGAGTGTATACTTTGCAATGACTTTTTGAACTAGACAAGCTTGTGAAAGAGGAGTGTTTCTTGTTTCTTGACTGAAAAAATCAAGGGTACAACTATGATAGTCACAAATGTATCACCTTCACCTTACAAAGACCCTGAGGCACAAATTTCTTTAAAATGTTACTGGCCACTAATGAAGAGTGATATTGGGTAAGAGGATCTTTGGTCTGACCGATATAGGCATCCATAAAGGATTTTTTAATTTAGGATCACTTTCCTTTTTTTCTGCTATGCTAATCAATGACACAAGCTTCAGAGGCGTGTTCAACCCAATTGAATGATGCATCTGTCACTTTGCACAGTGATATAAATGGGAGAACATTATAGTTGAATGAGTACCTTTGCCCGACACCACCGGAATATTACAAGAAACAACACATGGGGAACGGCAGTAGTCCACCTGGGTTGCAATGGCATTTTCCAGTTTTTGTATCTTTTTGTGTAAAGAATCCACAACTGCACGAAGGACCCTGAGGCTAGATGGGATGTTATTGTCCAGATTATCCTTTATGTAACTATAATGCAATTCCACTTCTCTGTCGTACTGAGAAAGTATATCATCGTTGTCTAGAAAAGCAAAGAGATGAAAAGCAGATTATTTTTCAACATGTTTTCCAGATATGAAATAACAAAGAGCAATCTGCAAGCACAATTTGAGAAGCCACTTCCTTCCTTAGCAGGGGGGAAGTATAGGCATTTCTTTTGCTTACTTTTCCATAATGTGCAAAAACTTAGCAGAGATTCTCAGGAAAGTGGTACATGTGTATTGTTATTTCTTTGCTAGCTAGCAGATTTATCAGTGGTGCTATATTCTGCCAAAGAACTATAATTAGCTTATTTCCAGGGAGCCATGGTGCCAAGCCAGGAGCTGGGCATAAAGGGATTGGATGGACATAGGAAAGCAGGTAAGCGGGGAACAGGAAAGCAGGTAAGGGGAGAACACGACTCTTACATTTTGGGGCCTCATACGAGTCTTGCCTTAGTATGAGATCCATTCCTCTGCCTCTCTCAAAGGATTTTTTTTAAGACTTAAGAGGACATGGTCATGGAACCCTACTTTACCGGATATTCCACTGTATTTTTAATTTTTTTTAGGAAGTCCAATTAACAAGTAACAGTAGCAATGCCAATAGAACTGCAACACTGTTTACACTAGTAATTCATAGAAATAGCATACCTTGTCTTTGCTTTTGCCTCTTTACCAATTTATCGTCTAGAACATTCACATACTCATAGAAAGTTGTAGAGGTTTCAGACAGTCTGCTCACTTTGTCCTTTAGATCACGAACAACTGCTTTCACATTTTTTTCCTGTTTTAGCAGTGTAGTTTGCAGCTCACATCCAGTTGGACACAGCACTCCCTTAAAAATACCAAAAAGGGCTGTGAATAAAAGTCAAGATTAAAAGTTTCTAATCCCATCAGTGAATGACCGTGCCTTTGCACACACTGAATAGTTAGCAATGTGAGAGCAGATATTTAAGCATCTAGGTACGGACTCAAGACATTCAACTTCTACAAAGAAGCTGCAGTCTGAAGGTCAGGAAGGAGCCCTGAGTCCCCCAGGAGGGCTTTTTTGTTGAAGCTCTTGGGAAAGGCCCTCTCTCTTCACACTTTTTTGGTCCACTATCTGCTTTTCACTTTTCTGCACTGTTAAATGTTCATGATGTTAAGCCACCTGAACTATGATTAAAGCCTATCAGGAACAACCTAGTGCCCGTGGGTATTTATATCTAACCCTTCCTCTTTCACTAGCCTCAGAGAATCAACCATGTTCTCTACACCTTGTTATACGTATCTCTCATGAAATGGCCATAAGATTCATTAAAAGATTATCACCTCAGCAAGCTGAGCACCATTGCTTCTGCAACAAGCACTGCACACTCAAGGACAGCAGTCTTCTAAAAAAAGGTGGGAAATTCTGAAGTCCCATGAGAACCAAAATACCCAGACAGCAGTGGGACTCTATCACAACCATGTACTCATTAAGCTTTAACAGACTTCATTTGCTGGAAACCTCCACACTCAAATTTGCTCTCAGACACTAAGATGCCTCTCAGCACCATTACAGCTTGCATTTTCCGGCGGGGAGCACAGCAGGGAGAGTGTGATAGACTGTCGCAAGGCAGCGAAGAGTATGCTAGATCTCAGCATGCTTGCATGCTCTTCTGTAAGAGCTGGGGGTAGGCTATAATTACAGTTTGAAACAAATTTTAAGAAAGACACGGGAGGTTGGTTTTTTGGTCCCTAGGCTTCCTTGAGATTATCTGGAAATCAAGCCAGTGCATCTGTGGAGCTTTTCTCTGTCCTTCTTAATGGTTATCTATTCAAAGCCCCATGGAAAGCACCAGCTAACCTACAGATACTTCCTTTCCTCATTTACAGTTCAAATATCATCTCCCCATCTTCACCATAGGCTGTCTGACTCCATGACTAACCCCAGGGACTCTGTGGCATTACTCTTTTGAATGCAGTCCTACCAAACTCAAGCAAAATGAAGCAAAGTTGGGCTGCTTTACATGAATGACCATCACTGAATAGTGAAGAATACTCCATGTTGGGTACACTAGAAGAAAAAGACAGTCTGTTATCAGCTGCATCAGCAGGCAGACACCCACCAGCTCCTCTAGAGGATGCTTGCAGCCACCAGCGTCAGGGTAGATGATACGTTCTTTCTTGTCGCTTGGCTTCACCCGCTTGGGGGGCCGGGGCTGGTACCCGACTCCGCTGATGGGAGGTGCCACAGGTCGGAGCGTGGGGGCTGCTTCCCGCCTTTTGTCCACAGGTCGGTGGCCTCGAACTCCGGGCTTAGGGCTGTCATCCTGCAAAGCCAGGGGGAGAGGAAACTCTCTGAATCTGAAATTGCTACTGTAAAATGCTAGGCACAGGGTGGAGGCACCCATTCAGCACTCTTTAGTGTTTTAAACAGCAACGAAAACCATGGAATGGGATGAAAAAAGCAATAATGGAAATATTATGCTGATATTATGTAAGAATCATTGCTATGCCCTCCCTTGCAAGACTAGTCACACTCCCTCTGCCTAGATATAGACAAACTAAAAAGACTTCAAACCAAAGCAAAACAGTATTTCAATAGCTCATTCTGACCAAGGAATAACATTTATATAGTTCAGAGTCACTAAGCACCGTGAAAAGTTGAAATAGTAGGATGAAAAAAAAGTAATTAGACATCCTTGGGTCTAAGAAGAATATTCAGCATCACGTTATCAGTGTCCTGATTTTTCATTGGGCTACAGGAAAATTTGTAAGGTCTCAGAGAATCAGGCCACAGTCAAATACGTCATCAGGTCTCAGGCCACATGCCAGCTATTAACTGATGGAATTAGGAAAAGCATTCAATAATATCTCTCAGGGTAGGTCTTTAGAGCTCCCTCTGATGCATGCATTCCCCACCTCTGCCAGAAATGGAAAAGTCTAAGAGGCTGAGCAAGGAAAATAGGCCTGGTCCCTAAGTACTTGTTGAAACTAAACCATTTGAATTAATAGTTGTTTGAACTACTGAATCAAAATCTTCGACCATCTCCAGTCCCACTCAGACTTATCTACAAATAACAAATATTTGCAAGGATCCAGGATCAGAGGCTTCAAGTAGTTTCAAAAGTAGGCCACATACAAATCGCAAAATTGCTGAAAATGATTTAGCATAGTCATGTTATCAATAGTCAATGTACCAACACAAATGCTTAGATTGTATAACAGAAAATAATCTCATTTCTCATTACCCCGACCTATTTAATTTTTGCCGTGATTTTCAAAATATAAAAAATATACTGAGATTCTAAATTGTATTTCCCATTAAAATATTTTACTTATACAAAACTAAATATAGTTTAAACTGTTACTTTGGATTGATCCTCATTGCTTGCCTTCTTGTTTAACAATTGTTACCTTTCCATTTCCAATGTAAAGCTACATGAACGGACAGTTAATTTTTTTTTTTAAATGTCTACTGAATCTGTAGAAAAGTTTTTACTGTCTTTGAGACAGGACACGATTAATTACACATTTCTACTCCTTTGCACCTGATATTAATTGTCTGTAAGATCATATATCATCGTTGCTAAATTAATATCCTTAAATAAATTCAGCTAAATAACTGATCTTACCATCAGACATTCTTCATTCCCTACAGAAAAAGAAAAGAAATAGGAAGAAAATATCTCCAAACTCAGAAAATAACTGTCATGCAGTTACATATACACGAAGAAATAATACAATGGTTATTTCTTTGAACAGTTCAAGCTGCACAAGAACATGCACTGGATCATTTTTTCCCCACAGCTTCTAACTTAGCTAACTCACATAAGCTGAGTAAGTCATACATGCAATTAATGAAATTAATAATTTTTACTATTATAATTATTATTAATCAGTATTACAACCTCATCGTCATAGTCAGTAGAGGCCTGGGATTTAACAGAGGAAACACAGAGTAGGAACAGCAGGAGCAGTTTCATGGTGCTGGCTTGCTTGAGCAGCTCGGTGACCTTCTCCCACCAGCAGCTCTGACAGGGAGAGGTCCTCTCTGTTCCCATATATATAGGCGGCAACCTTCATTTCCCAGCTTGACAGTGATAAGACCAACCCTTCTGAGCAATCACTGTATCTCTGTTAATATTCAACCTTTCTCTTCACTGTGTGCCTGAATACATTTGTTGTTGAGCAATTTCTCTGGACAACTCTTATCTACATGTCCCAGAGACCTCTGTTGATGCTGGCATCAAATAGATGTTTAAATCCTTAAAAGTACCTCCTGCTCAGATTACACAAGGCTACCATTTTCTCAAAAATCACAGATCTTTTAAGACAGCTGAAAAGGTGAACATCCAAAAAAAAGAGACGTCATCAGATGTCACACTGTGGTGTGTCCCTTTTTTTCTCTCTGCTGAAAATTTGAATGTTTCAGAAATATCATATTAAATTTGAATTAAACTCACATCATACAGATTGCTACATTCTTCTAGATAGTTCTGATGGTGCCTGGATAGGGATGCAAGTCTTTGGGTCTCTTTAAGTACAAGAGCAACAAAGAATATATTATGTTCATTAAATTAATAATTTTGAATGAAACCATTGTTTTGATGTAATTACAGATCAGATGACTATTGTAAGCATAAAACAATGCTATTCCATTACTTTAGCAATATGACTTTGTAAGTGAAGTAAAATAATTAAATTGTACATACTAATTTTCTGGTTTCCTTTTTTAATACAAAAAGTATATCTGTCAAACATTATTTAAATATTTTTAATAATCTTTTAAAAAATACAACATGAAGTTATTTGTAATCATAGTGGAATACTCAAACATGCTTTCTGATGCTTTATGAGAGTATGGCAAATCACTGCTCTCATATTAGCAGAATTTTAACATTTCAGTGTCTTTAAACCCTGTGATTTTCTTGTGCATTATAAATGATCAGAGTATACTGAATTAAATAAAATGAGCTGAGTGAGGGCCAGTACACTTTTCTGAAGTCATTCATATCAATGTCTAAAGACATGAGGAGGTGCAAACCGTGGGCTGAGGTTCCATTTCAAAGACCAACTTGATGGAGCAGGAGATTTTATGGTAAAAAAGATAAGAACAGCCAAAATTGCTTGGTTTAGGCCTTTTTCCTGTATTCGTGCTGTTGTCAGAATTCTTGTAAACTATGGAGATCCCTGAAACATGAAAACTGTTTAACCTGACTGGTTTAATTATTGAACAGCTTGGACCAAAATCAGCCATGGCTCAAGGAGCTCTGACTCCACTAAATTTGATCCCTTGCATGAGGACATCATCAACACTATTAGATTTGGAAGAACACAAGCTTCTCTCTACAGGCATTAAAGAAATCTGCCTAAGGACAAAACTGACATCATTAATGTTATTTATACTTAAAGATGCTAGCCAAGATATCATCGCTTGTTCTGGGCATCTCCCAACCTTAAATGCAGTTTTCCCCCCATGTACGTCTGAGGGAAGCTCAGTCACCCTCATATTAAATATAAGGAAGGGACGTAGTGATGCTGAACCCTTGCCCAGGGCTTACGGAAAGGTCATGATACAGTGGAACTAAAATGAGGTCTCACTAGTCGTGAGCTAGAAACTTACTCCTAAATTATCCCAGCTCAGTCCAAACAAATCTTAGTTAAATGCACAATATTTGTCCTAAATGCATTTTGAAACCATCACCATGCTCTGCAGTAACTTTGGTGTCCTTCTTCAGGCATTAAGTACTCTTCACCCCTCTATGAAGAAGCGTGGCTGGCTCCATGCAGAGGGTGTCAGGGACCAGATGATGGGGCTTGGCTCGGGAGCCCCCAGGCCTGCTGCAGAGTCCCAGCACAGGAAAACCCCAGGCTTCGTCTGCCTTCAGATGGGATTTCCCTTTTGAAACTCAGCCTTTGACCCTCCCAGCTCCAGTATGTTTCATTGGCTTCGCCAAGAGCGATTGTGTCTCCCTGGGGATCTACCATGAACAACACATGTATGTCATACCACAGCGGGTTTGCGGCTTTGTGTCAAATGAGCAGATGCCCCAGGACAGGGATCATGCGACCACTCATCTGGTAAGCGGAGGCCTTGTCTATGCTGCAAAAGTTTTGCCTGGAGAGTTTTATCAGCAAAAACCAGTCCAAATATGGAACCACATACGGAGAAATCCATACTGGCAAACATACACATATATAGAAAAACATTTTGGCAGCAGAACATAACCTACGTTAGTTAACACGCTGGTTATGAGATGTGATTTTTCTCTCATGCTTGCAACCATTAACGGTGAGGCTGACACTTTTTAAGGATTGAATTAAGCCTTATGAACAACCAAAATCATGGCTTAGATTTCTTCTAAAAATGATGTCAAAGAGGCCTTCTCTTTGAAACAGGACACCTAATCTTTTTTCCTTCATATTGCCTTCTCCAACTCATATGGTCAATGAGAAGCTGTTCCTGGAGTTAACATGGTCGTGATATCACAACACACCTGCTATTAGGACCTGTAATAATACAACGTGGACCCAGTGGTGTTCCCGGACATCCCTTTGTACAGTATTTTTATACTGAAAAGGCACTTACTGGCAGAGGCGTATGTGTGTGTTTTGAGGAATGACTATTTGCTTGCTGCCCCTTGTGTTTGTTGTGCCGCCGTGACTGTCAGTGGTGCAACCCTCTTTACACAAACCCCATGTCGGGTGAGTCACGGTCGCTGGATCATGGCTCTTCAGAGCTGAATGTGCCCCCTGAGGTGGACTTGGGGTGGGGGAACAGAACCTTCTTGGGCCATGATGAACTATAGTGTTTGCTAAAATAAATTCTAAAAATAGCAGTTGATTTAGAAATGTCCTTTTAAACAACTAGTGTTGTAATGTGTCATACTATGAAAAGAATACTGTAAACTTAAATATTTATCTCTGCTGAGATGAACATCCTAACTTCTTGCTTTTACTGGTGACAAATATTACTTCAAAGGTTTGTCGTAAATGAGAATTCATGGTATCTTCATGTTCTGGGAGCAAGCAAGTTCTTGAACATTAATGAGTGGGGCTGTCCACTTTGGCCTTAAAACAGCACTAAAAGCACATGCAACTTACTAGTCACCTAGTGATTTATAAAAAATTACATAGTTTGTTATTTGCAGAATTGCAGCTGTAGCTGACATGCAAGAAGACACCAAGTAGCTGTATACAATAAAGAAAATTAATAAAGTGCATATTCTAATTAATATTGCTGACATGATTTATTGAAGTTCTGGGACTAAATCTCACCTTAGACTAAATCTTATAGAAAAAAATTATTACAGAGACTAATTTGCCCTCTGATTTTCTAAAGCATTATAAGGACACCTGGAAATAAACTGAGGTTATAAATTTCTGAGGGGAACATTTACTTGTAAAAAAATGAGAACGTCAATCTAACCTCACCAGCCTGGGAGGATGCAACAGACTTGCCCCGTTTTGACACACTCCCCCATGGAGTTTGCACTCTAGGTTGCACTTTAAGCAAGGACAGATGACGCTCCCCCTCCTCCAGATGCTGTGCTGACCTTTACCAGAGGCTCCGAAACCCAACAGGGATCCCTGGCATCACCAGAGGGACTACCGAAATAGGTCCTCACGTTAAACAGGAAACCTAACTGGTTTGGCTTGAAACTGAGCTGGCAATGCTCCTCCACTGTTAGTGGCACGGACTAACGGATATCTCACCCCCGTCTCGACCCCAGACCAGGCACTGGGGGTCAAAGCCACGTGGAGCACATTTCTAGTTATCACCGTATCTTAAATAATTAAATATAAACCACCAGTGCAGCCACCAGAAATGATCCATCAGCTCCAGAAAACAGAAGAGGTGGTCATTATGTCAAGCAGGCAATTTGTGTGCCAGAAATAATCCCAGGCTAATGCCGTCATATGGCTAATAAAGAGGACAAGTTTGAACCAACAGATGTTGCACCAGCTTATTTTTAGCCCAAATCAGTTTGCAAACTGTTCACAGCTCAGGCACAGACAGCTGTAGTACGTGGCTGGTATAGCGGTAAAGAAGAGCAACGTGATGGCAGGGCTGCAAAAGACGTGCTCGTCAAATCCCAGCTTTAGCGAGGGAGCACAAGGCTTCCTGGCTTTAAAAGCAGATGAGTACGTGTGAAGAAAGTAGGTGCCTATTTGCACTTCACACTGGTGCATTTGGTTATTCAGCTTATGAAGGCAAGTGAAAAATCTGCTGGAGTACCAGGGTGCATGTTGGGAAGAACTCCAACCTCTGCCCTTCCGCCGGGTGCACCTTGCCGGGAGGTGCGGGCGTTGCCGGGTCCTTCACGCACGACTTCAGTCTCCGTCGAAAGGAGGTCCCGTGGACCCAAACTAAAGATACTTTTCCCAAAAGGCGGTTATCAGGTGTAACGGTTAGCATCCCATACCACACTGTTTTCTTTTGTGTAGGGGTTGTGTTTCAGTCCTGGGACTATTTTTCCACATCCCCCTCATTTTGTGTGGCTCCCTGAACGGGCTTTATCCTTGAGAACTCATGAAGAAAACAACACCTAAAAGCTGTAGCTGCACGACCCAAAACAATGGCAAAAGCCAAGGATTTCTATAAAATCAGGCTGACCAGAGCGTATTCAATGCCTCAGCGTGGGGGACCATTGCATAGTTGTCATCTACTTGTCTCATCGCTCTGGGGGAGGCTTAGTACAACACCGCGTGCCTTTCATAAAGCTGAATATTGCGCTCTTCTGGCCGGTACCCGTCACTGCGGCCCTCCCGTCGCGGGGGACGGCGCTTGGGGGGGCGGCCCGTAAACGTGTCCCGCGTGGGCGCCGCCCCCAAGTCGGACCCNCCCGCCACCCCCGGCTCACCGACACCGTGCAGGTAAGCCCCGCCCCCCTGCGCTCGGCCACGCCCCCTCTCTCTGTCGCTAACCCTCCCCCTGGCGCGCGCGCGCGCCTGCGCATCTCCGTGCCTGCGCGCTCACGGGGCGTCACTTCCGGTGCGGCGCGGGGCAGGCGTCGGAAGCGCCTCCATAGCGGTCCGCCGAGAGCTGTGGCGGTGGGAGCTCGCCGGCGCCATGGTGGAGGTGAGGGGCGGGTCGGCCCGCCCGCCGCTGGGCCCCCCCCGTCCTGCCTCCCTCGCCGTTGAGGCGCCCCGGC